>JAWPHD010001482.1:0-318746 GCA_037043455.1 Cyrtodaria siliqua | reverse complement strand
GAGGCGGCCATCTTTGAACGATGATGTCATCGTGCCATTTTACCATATATGGCAAATTGACAAAATGTCATTTAAAGCAATGAAAATTACTGCAAATGAAACATTATCATACAATTTATACATTTTACATCTGTATATTTATTTTTAATCAATTTGCAGTGATTTTCTTTGCTTTAAAATGTATTTTGTCAATATGCCTTATATGGTAAAATGGCGCGATGACGTCATCGTTCAAAGATGGCCGCCTCCATTTATGTTCTTTGCAAATTGTAAATAGGTCATATCTCCTTTGTCTTTTATGGCATTTTGATAATTCTTTCAGCTTTTTCAAGTGAAAATAGTGCATCAACCCCTTTAATGATGGACAACTACAAGCAGGACTTTTTTCCGGCTTCCTGCTATCAGGCTACGGGCCGAAATTCGGCTAGGTATTTTTTCACAAGTTTGTTCACAATTAAAAACAAGAGGTCAATGTGCTTGAAGCTTTAATTACTGATAGTTTTTGATAGCTAGATCAGTATTCCTGTGAAGTTTCATGAAAATATGTCGTTATATTTTTAGCTTTAACGACCATCTTGGATTTCACATCAACATGAATTTTTGCTACCAGGGCTGTCTTTCTACCATCAGGGAATGGGTCCTGGTCCCTCATGAGTGGGGAATTTGTGCGTCAATTTCAGTAAAAGGGGGAATTTTGCATGGAAGTTCAAGCATCCATAACACATTATGATATCATCAATATAAAATGAAATCATGCTGATTAAATAGATATATAACACTAAATAGACAAATAAAGCAAGGACTTAAGCATACAATAACACAATTTTATTGTTGTTTATACCAACCAATATACATTTAACAATAAATGGGTCCAAAACAGACTTGAAAAATATGTATGTTGTCTAGCTGTAAGAGTTAGAGTATGTTCAAAAAGTACCAATGACAGTTATGTCATTTACTTTGTTCTACTTTCTTCAACACAAGCACAATTAACACTTAGTTCTCTTAAAATTCTAGCCTTCTGTCTTTCAGTTTATTTATTTATTTATTTTTATTTTCAAGGGGGGAATTTTGACACTGAGGTGGGGGAAAAAAAGATACTTTTCAGGTGGGGGACTGGGGCCGAATAACGGCCCCAAAAACAGCCAAAAGACAGCCCTGGCTACAATCAACTAGACTTCATTGGCAACATTTCTGTAAAGTTTCATGAAATTCCATTCAGTAGTTTCAGAGGAGTAGTCGATCAAAAAAAAAAAAACAGACGGAACACGGACACCGCATAAGTACGGCATAAGCTCTGCTGATAGAGCTAAACATTGGTCACAATATGTATAGCCACACTTATGATTACAGTATCTAGGTCATGTTCCATAGCCAGCCTAATTGTTCCAGAAAACTTGGAGTTATGGCCCCTGAATTAAACAAAAAAAATAAAAAATTGGAGACCGAGTGGTGCATATATTTTACAAACATAGTCTTCCAAATTAGCTGGTAGCCCGAATCCCGCAGTCAGTAAAATGTAAATTTTGCAATCTGAGATGCCTGTCGGGCATGTTAAAAATTCGACGAAAATGTAGTACCAAAATGAATCGGAACGAAATCAGACCCGAAATTAAAGTTAGCTTGTAAAACTAATTTAAAGGTAGATTTATTTTGTTTATACATCGCCGGAAACAACTATCAATTTCAGAAACAGACTGGTTTTCAATTTTTTTTGCTGTTTTCCAACGACGTTGGGGACAATAACAAAGGAGCAATATTTAGTATGAATCAACACCGCAATGTAAACCCGACTGATAATGAACTGAAGATCATTTCCGGTCTAATTTGTAACCTGTACGATGAGCTTCTTTGTTATTTCGAAAGAGCATAACCCAGTAGAAAAAAAGTAATGCAGACGTTAGTGACTCAAAAATAAACAGAACCCGTAATTTTTCGACCCAATGATTGAGAATAAAGTGTCAAAACAATCAAGTTCTTTATTTTATTTAATTATTTGTGATATTATTCTGTAGAAAATGTAACTTTCTGTGATAATTAAATATACATATTTGTCTAAAAACAACACTGAAATTACACTTTAAAAAATTTGTGTCAGTAGAAATGTGTTCTATTGTAAATATTTGCAAGTAACATGCTGATAGGCTAGTAGTAGTAGCTCAAAATGTTTTCCGTGCAGGCTGAACATATCTTATTTAAAACTTCGACTCCACCTGTCCCACCCAATCTTGCCTTTAATAAGAACCATCTGGAATTTCTTTTGTGATAAACAACATTTCCCACTCTTACTTAATAACTTTAGAGCGTCTCCATGGCCGAATGGTTGACCTTTCGTTGTAAACCTTCGCCTCTCACCACTGCGGGTTAAAATCCGACTGGGAGCTCGACTTAGTGAGCAAGGTGGCGATTCTTACGGATGGCGGGAGGTGTACAGTACTGGTTCTACCCACAGGAACTGGTCACTTTTAATTTTTGCCTTCTATTATTATAATTGTCTATATATATACAATTATAATAATAGAAGGCAAAAATTAAAAGTGACCAGTTCCAGTGGTTCTACCCAGGAAAAGTGGGTGGTCTGCCTCCACCACAAAAATCGACCGTCATATATAACCTTGCATGTGTTGAAAAAGATCTAGAACACCATATAAACAATATTCTCAGTATTGTTTAGTTTTGAAAACATTTATAGAAGAAAGTTTATCTAAAATATACATTATGTTATAGCGTCTTCATCCCACAAAAACATGTATGTATGTATCAAGTAATATCGCTTTCAACAAGTAATCTTTCAATACTTTTTTTAAACAAATTAGACAGTAATCGCGGGTTTTTTCCCCAAAAAATGACCAGGCTAGAGAGTCTTCATAATTTTTAGAAAAAAAGCCGTGACTTGAAATCCTGTAACAAGAACACCGACCAGTTTGGTATATAAATTCATTGTTGTGGACCTAATACTTGGACAGTTATATAGCCACAACGTAACACTTCCCCTTCCCCAGAGCTACAGATAGGCAGGATTAAAAATGCCAAAAATACCCAATTAAAATAAAAAAAGCATGGGTATCAATAAAGTAATCGAATTTGTCAAATGATAAAACAACCAGTGCAAATTGAGCATTATATGGGTTGTTGATGGGACACCCAGTAACCTTGTATAAAGCCCATTGTAAAAGAAGTTGATTTTAATAGATTTTGTGTATACAATATTAGTGGAATGCCACCCCAAAACAATGTCGCAAACTTTTATTGTTTTATTTTACCCAACTGAAATCATGAAATACCCAATTAAATAAATACAGATGAGTAAATACCGGATTGATCAAAAAGCTTATCTGTAGCTCTGCTTCCCTACTGGCATTTAAAAAGTAAAGATATATATTATAATTATATGCCCTTACCAGCTTCAGCTAACAATTTATACTTCCAAGTGAAGGTATACATTCTTTCTTTACAACAGTGTAGATAAGAAAATGGTTCAATTCCAGAACTTCTGACCTTCCAACCAGCCTCCACACTGAAAAAATATCAAAATAAAAAAAAAGATAATAAAACAGTAATTTTCTACTTGTACATTTCTATGTAACAGTTTGACTTAAATATAAGAGAATATTTTCTCAACTTGGGTTGCCTTTAACCGTTAGCCTGCTATGAATGTATAATGGACTGTATTTTCTTTGAATTTGGACCATTCCATTTATGCTACAAAGGGGTGTTTTGATTAAATGACTGATGAGCAGCCAGACAGTGAAACCCTGATCAGCCTGCGAATTACTCGCAGGTTGATCTGAGTTTACACTGGCTGCAAAGGCTGTTGTAGTCGCCCTTAGCAGGCAAAGAGTTAATATTGATATGTCCATGATTTTAATGACCAGAGAGAGGACGTTATCTGTTTCAGAAGAAATCTTGTCCGATATCTATGCGTCCTGTGGATGCATATATTTTTTAATTGCGAGTCCCTAGCAAGTATTACGAGTCCTAGATGCAGGACTCACAGGTAACAAAATCTCTGCGGCATGACTATATTGCCTGTGATATCTAAGTAGATATTGTAGGAAAAATATATTTTTTTTAGATCAGGTCGACAAAAATGTACTTTGGTCTCAAAACAAGTACAGTATTATCAATTTCTTTAGGCGTTTTGAGACATACATCAATTGCGGTTTATTTTCACCCAAAATACATCAATTACGGTTTATTTTCACCCAAAATGCTTTTGAAAGCTTGAATCTGTCCATGCTGTTTTAGTGTTTAAGAGAATGACAAACCTGATAAAGACTGTTTCTTTTAACCAGGTTTTACGCAAGCAGGTTTCAAGTTAATATGGTACTGAATTAATAAATCGAGATGACAATTTTCATGAATGATAAAAACTTTAGGATTAGTCTCTGCCAGTGTGTCTTTTTAATGATTGAACAAATAGATCTACAAATCGAGTAGAAAAACTATCAGGATATTGTGGGGTTTTAAAAAATCAAGATTGCTGTGTGTCCCTTTAATAAATTAGCTTCATTGTATCCGTTTCAGGGAATTTCAGTATAACATATTTAAAACAAAATGCATATAATAATTTCATTCACAACAATCTTAATTTTAGAATTATTTTATTATTAGAATTTTGTGTTTCTGGGTTTCAAGAACCTCATTACTCAATGTCCAGTAAAACCTCGGTGTGTTCTGAGAATGTAATGAGCTTTAAATTAACTGGTTTTATTGGTTCAATTTTTATCACTGCAATGAACCAATCAGAATGTTCATTTGGTTGTTTCTATCATGACATCACTTTCTGGTATTATGACATCAAACCCTGGTATTATGAAGGAATTAATGGTGTTTTACGGCACGTCGACACATAAATAGGTCATATTGTGCGCAAAAATTGGTGAAAAATGAAGTATGTTATTAATTAAAAATTAATGTAAATATATAAAGATAAAACTATTAAAAAATAAGGGATGATAAGGTATCATATTATGACATCATGTCATGCTAAATTATGATGCAAATCAGTGTGTTCTCAGAACTGAATGAGCTTTTTAGTTGCTGTGAGAAACAGATTAAGACTGTTTGTATCACTCATTGAGTATAAATGAGTTTCTTTTAATCAAGAATCACAAAATTCAAAAAATATTCTAAAATGATTTAATAGACTGTTCCATTTGTATGTTCTGGTTACTAAACGTTTTAAATTAAAAAAAAATTAAAAAAACCCAGATTAAACAGAAAATGAATTCTTTCAAATTACTGACAGTATTAGTATATAGGACTTACTTAGATATATAGGGCTGCAGGGGTGACTCCACTGTCCGGAAATGGAAAATATCCCTCCATCTGCATCAACACAACTGACATCTCCAATCGAATTCTCATCCTACTGCAATAAAAGAACAAAAGATGTTTAGGTAACATCATCACTAACATGTAAAAGTGACACCAAGCAATCTTTCATTTATTCAAAACTCAAGGTGTCCCAGGGCCTTTTTTCCTTCTATAATAGAGGCCGATAAAAAAAAAAAAGTTTTTCTTAACCGAACACTGTAGAACATATTCTAACACGGTTGTCCCATTGGTTTTCAACGTAACTTGCATACTTATTTGCAATCATTTATTTATAATATTAATTATTTGAATAATTAAAGGGGTTGGATGCTTAAATACCCAATTAAAATGCCAAAATACCCAATAAAAAGCCTGGGTACCAATAAGTAATCGAAGTTGTCAAATGATAAAACAACCAATGCAAACTGAGCAAAATATGGGTTGTTGAAAGGACACCCAGTCACGTTGTACATGTATAAAGCCTATTTTAAAAGAAGTTGATTTTATTAGATTTTGCGTATGGAATGCCACCCCAGAACAATGTCGCAAACTGTTATTGTTTTATTTTACCCAAATGAAATCATGAAATACCCAAATAAATACCGATGGGTAAATATCCAGTTGATCAAAAAGCTGATCTGTAGCTCTGCTTTACATTGTCCGACTGCTAATCAGTCATTTGCCCCAACACACCCCTTTGTCACATAAATGAAATGGTCTTAATGCATAGAAAGAACAGTCCATGATATATTATATGTAGGGGTTTAAGGATTAATAACTATGACATATATAATGGACTGTTCTTTCTTTGAATTAAGACCATTCCATTTATGTGACAAAGGGGTGTTTTGGGGCAAATGAATGATCAGCAGCTGGACATTGTAAACCCTGATCAGCTATTGTAGTCGCCCTTAGCGGGTTAAGGGTTAATTTTGAAATTGAAAGCTTTTTTCATCTACAATATACAGTCTATATTCATATTGTTAAAGGTGAAATATGGCGTGTCTTTTGAGTATATATTCGGAAATATATGTATATGATATACAATCTGTTCAAATCTTACACTTATTGGTTGTCCCGTTTTCTCACAGTAGCCAATTTTATCTCATAGCGCACACGCTTCGAGTTTCGCCCTGGTAAGTGTCACGTGATCATGTGACGTCATTGGTACCAAACGATTAGCCGTGTCGCGTTGAGTTGTATAGTATTGTCTATGTAGGATTACATTTTATGGTACTTGTTAAAAATACCGTGTGCTGTTGCTGGGTGAAAACGTTTGCATAAGGAAGGACAAGATAATAACCTAAGTTTCTTTCGTTTCACTAATCGAGATAATGATATATTAAGATCTGAAGTGTGGTTAGACCGTTACCGAAGAAAATCGGCACACTCGTCGAGAAAGTGGGAACCTACGAAAGACGCGCGAGTTTGTAGCAAACATTTTGAGTTGACTTCGTGGGATGTCCATCCTTTGGTTTCATTATCTTTGAATTTGGAGAACAAAAGGCCATGCATATTAAAATCAACAGCGGTACCAACGATATTTGACTATAAAAATGAGAAGTGCATTACCCCACCGTCTCCAAGCAAGTTGTATTCGCCTATTCGACCGGCGTTGAGGAGGAAATTCATACATGAAGTAAGATTGAAATTTATGTTCAATTATCTTAGCACCTCATCGGGTATACGTATGATAATTTGAAGAAAGGTGTGTAGTCTTAGATATTTATATACACCGTGAATGTTTAGCTGTTGAATTAGAAGCATGCGTCTTTACGTGAATCAATGAAGAGTTGACGGCGCTAATAATATGTAGCCGTCATGTTTTAAAATATTGCTAAGAACGTTCAGTATATAAATTTAAATGAATCCGGTGAAATAAACACTGTGTCTTTGTTCCCAAATTTTAATTTTAATAATTTTAAATTATAATCCCCTTCTGCCAATAGTGTTATAAATATATATTATCAACATATATAGGTCTATGGATTTGAAAAAAAATACAAAATGTTTCATGGATATCTATTACAAGGCAGAAAATTAATAATATTACTAGCTTTTATATTAATTCAGTAATGTTTTATGGCAAAACAACAACAATAACGCCTCTTAGCTCGTGCAATAAGTAAAACAAGTATAATAGAATAATATACTTTATATTATGATAACTGCATATGTTTGGTCTGTTTTCGATCTGTATATCAGGAGTAAGTATACATGAGTAAGTATAACATGAGTAAGTATACTTACTCATGTATACTTGCTCATAATACATTTGGCTATATTATTTAAATCATAGTCTTTTTCTGTCTTTGTGCGCGACAATTAGAGCTCGCATATCATGTGATATATCCGTCTTGTGCAATACGCGTCTGCCCTCGGCGGTATTACACCGCTCAAGTAATTGCAATAAACAGGAAATATATCATAAAACTAGGTTTCCCTAAATGGTGCGTGCTTTTGTGATATACCGACGTATGTACCCAAATTAGGCTGTACTTCAATAGTGCATCGCAGTATTTGATTAGTCTGTATTGATATTTGGGGGCAGTAGAGACTAGAGAGCGTGTCATATTACAAACACCGCTCCTAGAGTGTTTGGTGTTAATGGCGACTTATGGCAAATATATAATACTATAGAAATTATATGCTGTTTCATTTATTAATGTTTTCATTAATTTTTTTATCAATTATGCATAATATCTAATAAATATATTTGTTCCATGTCTACTTATCGGCAAAAAAAAATCTGACGCTCGTATTTAGACCAGGTCCATTCATTCGGAATATACTACATTTCGCGGTTATTGTGTATGTACCAAGATATTGCAGTGTTGCGGGTGACATACTGTCAGATTTCGATGAAAACAATGTTTACGTTGTTTTTTGTTTGTTGTTGCTGTCAGTGTATAAAGACACTATTTTGTTAGATTAGTGAATAGTGTAATGAACCGCTGAACGTAACGAATGACATGACACGATAGTCTTTACAAGCTCTCCATTTGCACCGCGTTCGACTTCATCATCAGTTCATGAATCCGATGTATTTTCATCCTCAGACACGTATTCTGGCTCAAAATCGTAAGGTTGCACATTGTGTAACCGTCTTATCACGGGCATTTCCTCTGACTCGGTATCCAGATCGCTTAATTCTCGCATTTTCACACAAGGTATACTGTTTTGCGTTCAGTCCCAATGTAAACAAAAAATAGATTGTTCCCAATGACGTCACTTCCGGTAATTCGCGCAAGAGTTTTTCCCCTTAGATTTTTTTCGATATTTTAGCAATGCCTGTTCGCCTGTTCGATTTTTATCTTTAAAAACATATTTTTACTGAACATACATCAATGGCATAGTAATAAACGTATTTATAATGATATTTAATACTTAAAAACATATTAAAAGCGGATTTGTTGATTTAGGACCAATTTCTGCTTTAATCACAAGTTGATAACTTCCACAACACTTGCTAACATTGCAAACAACAACACACGTTTGTAGATAATAGAAGATTTGTCACTTGGCCTGAAATCAAACAAAAAACAGTTGAATTTGCTTGACAGTACTATGCTTTTTAAATGGCCTCCATATACCAATGCCATGGAAATGCAAAATCTGTTATAGCTTTTCAAGTAATTTTTGATACAAGGGTTTCATTTTGAGATTTAATTGCACTTTTCATGAACACAAACGGGTTAACAATATAGATACTGAACTGGAATGGTAAATGGCAAAAAAAGGCCACTGGGAGTTTGAACCAGGTACTACAGTTCAACAAACCTCTCTTATCCTATTGTCATCCAAAATAAACAATCCCCGCCAGGCTATATCATCTAACAAACTAGGTAGCAAGTTTAAACAAGAAATCGGTAGAATCGATGGATGCTTCCGGAATAAAGATGCACATGTGAAATACAATCGGATGGAAAATGTCTGACGAGTTGAGCTTATAAGCTTTATATATTTTTAAAAAAATGCAAAGTCCCGTAACTCCGCCCAATTTAGTTTTAACTAAAACATCCCGAAAGTGTGTGCTTCTAGACATCATACTGATACTTCCTATACAGTTTCATGAAAATCGGATGAAAATGTAGTAGGAGTTAAGCGGACAAGAAAACTGGACAGACGGACATGACGGCAACTATATGCCCACACTACCCCCCCCCCCCCACCCATGACGGCAACTATATGCCCACACTACCCCCAAACCCCCCGCCCCCACCCCCCACCCCATAACCCACCCGTGTGACATTCAGTTTGAACTCCTTTTTTTTTTTAATTATGTTTGTGCTAAGAAACACTTTTATCAAATAACGTCCCTTGTTAGCAGTGTCGAACACCCATTTAATATTCTATTGTATGACACACATGTAATACAACCTGGAACGATTTTGATTGGTTGAGTTAAACCTGTAACACTACGCAAGTTTATTCATGTTATTCGCTGAAAATATTTTATTTATTACAAATTCACCCAGATCTGAGTCATAAACTTATTATTTGTGACAGCTTATAAAAATAATGCACTTTATACAAAACATTGTTGTTGGTTTGTTAAAAAGTTGGCGGAGACTGCTATTTTGTAAAGAGGTAAAACACAAAACTCTTTTATATGCAACGTTATGTCACACATTTTATGACGTTTTGGCGCTAAAGCGTGTCTGACGTCGTGGCGGTTCTATGTCCATCTGAATTAATTTTTACTAATTTGATTGCAATGTTATGTGATAAAAAGGATCTTAAACTTGTTCCCATTCCATATAATATTTATGAAACTCGTTATGAATTATTTTTAACTCGGCTCGTTAAAATTAAAATAATTCATAACTCGTTTCATAAATCTTATATGAAATGGGAACTCGTTTAAGATCCTCTATGTATTAGCTATATGGCTTAAGTATGTCTTGTTTTGACCATTATAAGACGCTTTACATACAGTTAGCAAAAGGTCTATTTTGGGTTGAAAATAGTTTTCTGTTGATATTCTTTATGAAATTTTGCAATAATAAGGTAATTGTATAGTTTAACTGCACAAACATGCTGAACATGTTTAAATATGATGCTGTAAACTTCTATTAAGGGTTCTATTAAAATTTATCAACCATGTGGTTCCATATCACCAGGGCTTCCACTAAGGTTCAAATTTAGGAAGTCTGAACTTCCTGCATATCAAATTTGGAAGTTCATGGGGAAAATTTAGTTCCAGTGTTTGGGCATGGCATTCATACTCAGTCGAGTCAATGATTCCGCGTGGTGTTTGGGATGGAGGGGGTGAGGGAGGGGGATCTAAAGTGTTAAAAAAAGGATATTTATAATCATAGATATGTTTATAAAAGAAAATATTTGTTATCATTATATAAAAAAAATTGCCTTTGCGTGTCATACCCCACCCACAGGTTTTATACGGTGAATTACATTTTGCAAACAGTTTTCAATTCATCCGTCCAGGAATGTATAAAAAACAACACACTATTTTTAAAAAATGTTGTTGTTTTTTATACATTTGGTACCTGAATATGTTGAAGCTATGTATATAATAAACAAACAGATATACATTACAGTTCCATGTCACAGATAAGCCTCCCCCTTTAGCCAACCCGGACCAGCTTTTATTAAAATGTGCATTAATTATACAAAATGAACTGAACTGAATTTTATAGTTGCACCAACAGCTGTCATATGGCGACTTTACAGCTTCCACTCGTGAAGGAAGACCCCAGGTGCCCCTCCGGGCAATTTTCGTGCATATGCGGGCACCTGGGTACAACCACTGACGTTCCGCAAGCCAGCTGGATAGCTTCCTCACATAAAGATTCCTATGTCCCTGAGGGATCGAACCTACAGTGGTGAGGAGCAAGTGATTTCAAGTCAGAGACTCTAACCACTTGGCCACGGAAGCCCCTTATACAAAATGAAGGGTCACTGGGTGTGTTTATATATGCACACATACATACAACAATTAAAGACAGAGTTCAATCAATATCATAAGCCTTTATACTACATATCCTAGTTCAGTTGTACAAAAAAAATCAACGCAAACAAGCTACTCTAGCACAGTAACATTCAAAGAATCCTAAAAAACAAAATGTGAATTTTCAAACAATTTTCTAATTTTAAAACTTGCGAATTTTGACACTGGCTATAGCATCTGCAGTAAATGAACATTAAAATATATATTAAATCACAAATAATTAAAAAAATAATTATGAAACAATACTGATGTCAAATTTTAATCTAAAGTAGATCTATAAACAAGTTTAATGAGCAGTCTCCAAAAAAATGACGAAAAAAAATGTTGCAGCTGTGTGGACTGTAAACAGAACTCTGCACCGCGAACGTACTGTAATAACTGTGAGATGCTCCCTAACACGATTTACACCAACTGTGTTCAAGTTATTGCCAAATAACAAATATCCCGCCAAAACCATCAAAATAGTACTTATATAAATCGCAAATAAATATTGTTGTGTTTCTTAAAATCAAATATTTCCAAAATGAACTGAAATATCGCTTTTTTGACCAAGAACTACGGAAATTCGACCCAATGTGGAAAAAAAAAAGGCTAACCATATAAGCAAGCAGGAACAAAGAGACCGATTTTTTAAATTTTAGCGCATTTAAAAGTTATTAAACAATCGTGAACAACTATACAAATTTCAACCAATCAATGATTTGTAAAAATTGCGCCTTTTTAATAAAAATATTTCGCGAAAAGCCTCTCAAACCGCCCATTTGGTGTCTCACGTCCAGCAGCCAAATTTCCTGCATTTTTAACAAAATCAGCTGTTCGCATGTCCGTCATTTAACACCAGTTACAACGAAAGTATCCAACATAACATGATACTTACCATTTTATTTTGCTTAAACTCCTCATTATAACACTTTATAACATTCCTTGTTGGCCATATTCTGATAAAATCCTCTCAAATAAGAAGAAAACGCTGACCCGAAGTGTCACTTTTCAAACAAAATGGCGTCTTTCTTTCCTGAGGTTCCACATGGGGGTATTTTTCAAATATCGAATACGTTATAAATAGTTAACCGAAATACTGTTAGTTCGATTGTTTTAATTGGGTGATATGTTAAACAATATTGTTTAAAAACTCACACACTGTTGGGAAGTTGAATCCCTAATTTCGAGATCGTCAATTTACATGGTTCAGAATGTTCACACCGCATATTTCAGCCATTAGGGTTGATTAACGAACTTTCCGTTAGTGAGGATGGTTCATTTTGTGCGCCCATTTGGTGTCATTACAGATTTTCCTAATGTTTTCAGAAAACGTAGTCGAGGTATCGGACTTTCTAATTCCAACATACATGTATTGGGAAAATCTGTGATGACACCAAATGGGCGCACAAAATGAACTTTTGACAATAAAATGGATTTAAAAAACGTCAAAATTTAATAACGAACGGCGTTCATCACAATAATGACAAGTAAAGAGTTTTGAGACATTTATTCAACAACTATATCAAAGAACATTATATAACACATGTACATGCACACTTTTGACGTTTTTTATACGGTCACTTTCGATTTATAGTGTGTTTTATAAGGTCATACACATTTCAATTAAACAGCACGTGACCCGATAATGGGATTATTTTGCGTCAAACTACTGTGGTGAAATGAGTAGAACACTTAGGTCTATGCACGTGTTTACGTTCCCGTGCGTCCTGACTGATATATAGTTTGAATTACTACCATATCATCCTTTATTTTGAATAGTTTTATCTTTATAGATTTACATTAATTTTTAATTACTACTTAATTTCTTCATCTTTCGTCGGTTTGTGCGCCAACAATATGACCTATTTATATGTCGACGTGCCGTAAAACACCATTCATTCATTCTGTGAAGGCTGCATTTCCTCTTCGACTTTTATCAGTCAGGGAACTTTTGAAAAACCATCACCTTAAATGGTGATGATGTTTCATCAAATCAGAATTAAATAAGCGAACTCGCTACAATGCTACAAGTCCGATCTATTTCACGTCCATATGTGTATCGCCATTATTGCAGATGGGCTGTGAAAGAAAACATAATAATAAAAAATAGTTTACATTTATTGAAATAAACTGGCCATGGCTTCAGCATAATATAACAAGAAACATAATGTGCATATCAAATGTACAGTCACGATACTTATAAACAACTTTGAAAAAGTGAATGAAAAAAGTACTCTGTGAACCCTGGCTTCAGATGTTCACCAAGCCAGATATTTAAAATTCAGTTGCTTTCCTTCAAATGTTCTCGTAAAATAATTACTACACACTGCTGTGATCGCGACATATTGCCACATGCCACTAGTGGGGACGTGGGCACCGCTAGAGGCACCGCCATTAAATGGAGGGGAGCAGGGCACCGCAGTGAATAGTAATCAATCCTCAAATGGAGGTATAGCTGACGCACTTCACAATCGAAGAGATTTGTCTCGCCAACAACAAAAACATTCAACAAATGATCCAAATATGGTTGATTGTCCATTTGATGATTTGTGTTGACCATATTTGGATCATTTGTTGAATGTTTTTGTTTTTTCCAAAACTCAGAAACAAGCATGCAAACAGACAAACAAGAAGGCAAAAGTAATAATAAAAGCAAACGACATCACAAACACAAAAGGGTTGAAAATAGGGCTACCGCCTTGGAACGGTCAGTGGCAAAGTAGGCCACCGATTCTAGGGTGCACCAAACCTCACACTCCCATTAAAACAGGACAGCGTAAATAAAGAAATCCCTGCCATGATCTAATCTCTAACCATCAAGGCAGCATCAATAGGCAATATAAGTAAAACACAAATATGGTCGTGTAAATATAATACCAAAACGCAATAGCCTTGAAAGCCACAATGAAGGTACTCAATGACTTGGCAGACGCCATAGCAACAAGAGAATAAACCATTAAGGGCACGACAAGAAAGATCATAGACAAACATCAAACGCCACCGTTCCAATGGGCTTTAGGTAGGCGTCATCATAGGGTCCACAGCCTGTCCGGTCATCGTACAATTAAAGAGGAAAGCATAGTGGCGAGCTGTAAAAGGGTCCATCACCAAGCATGCAGTATGTTGCAAAATGATAGGGTCATAACCTCTTTTGATAAACTTTTTAACAAGTTTAACAAAGATAGTATGAAAGTGATCATGACCAAGAATCTTACGATGTTATTATTATATTTTTATGATCGTAAACCATTATTCAGTGTCGGAAACACATAGTTTTTGCCTACTGGCCTTAGACTTATTTTCTGAAGAATTGCTATTGTGTGAAACCGTCAGTGCGAGGACTGATAGCACGGGTTGTAAACATAATAAACTTGACCAAAATGTATACATTTTTTCTATCTCTCATTCTTTTTCTGGTGATTTTTTCCTCTCTGTATTAGTTATGATATATACTATTCGAAGAAATTGAAAAAGATCGGACAGGGAAAGTAGCATTCAATGAGGACAGTCAACCGCAAAACGCAGAAACAAACATGCAAACAGACAAACAAGAACGCAAAAACAATAATAAATGCAAACGACATCACAAACACAAAAGGGTTGACAATAGGGCTACCGCCTTGGAACGGTCAGTGGCAAAGTAGGTCTCTGGGGGTTTAAACCGGTTCTAGGATGCACCAAACCTCACACTTATTCATACTGTCATCCCATTAAAACAGGATAGTGTAAATAAAGAAATCCCCGCCATGATCAACAAGGCAGCATCAATAGGCAATATAAGTAAAACACAATTATGCTCGTGTAAATATAATACAAAAAAAAATAGCCTAGAAAGCCACAATGAAGGTACTCAATGACTTGGAAGAAGCCAGAGCAGTAAGAGAATAAACGATTAAGGGCACGATAAGAAAGATCATGGACAAACATCAAACGCCACCGTCCCAATAGGCTTTAGGTAGGCGTCATCATAGGGTCCACAGCCTGTCAAGAAATTGTTTGTTTAAAATAGAAATTGTAGTGCTCTTTTGTAGCTTGACTCCATGATAATAGTATATATGCTCTTCTCAATGTAATGTAACCGCCTCAGCGTAATTGGCGATGAACATTGTATGATGTTTATGCTGAATAAAAGAGTTGAATTGAATATGATTTGTAGATTCGTCCTAATTGGTAGATTCCTTCTCAAGGTCTAGGTAGCGAATAGTCTTTAGTAAGAAATGTCATGAAAGTTCGTTCTGCGAAAGTTCTCTAGTAAATATTCAAATCCTACTTGCATTTAAATTAAAACAAAAGACGCACATAAAGGTATGACTTATTACAACGTTAATACATGCTTTCTTGGCGTTGGTACGTAGCGAATCGTGAAAAATCATTTCCATTTCCTGATGTTGACAATTCACAGTTATTCGTACTATCACAAAGGCGCATGCAATCGAACACTCATATTTCTCTGCAAGCGTCTGGCACACTTTACTGCTATTCTATTCTAATCTATTGTTTTTGATTACTTTCATTTTGAATTTGCCAATCGCATTTAGTCTAGCGTAGACAGTTATACTGCGCATGTCAGTTTTTCAAACAGAACAATGTTTTCAAATGATAACTTCCGGAAAAGCCAGTGGATATTTACAACCCAATAAAAAGTGATTTTAGAAATGAATACTTCCGTAATTAAGACTCTACTTGATTTTGAAGGAAGGATCTGTAAGTACGAGGGTGCTTCAAAAAGTTCTGTCAATTGGCATATATCCTTTGAAATGGATATTACACTGAGATAAAGTAGTGTATTTATAGTACTACTGGGTTCGCTCTCCTAATATCCACAACAAAAATGAAAAAAATCCGGTTATTTATACCCCTGAATTACCTCCCCCTACCACACCTTTTGGATACTGGCATCTCTGAAATTGTCCTTGTTACAAAACTTTGTAAAAATTATTTGAATAATTCTATGCTTTTAAATTTTCTTGTACGCCATCTGTTGTTATTTGCCTATAATCCGTGAAAATGATTGTCGAGAAATTCGGAAAGGTCTTGCTGTAAACCAGATATGACTGAAAGCATTTCCCTTAATTTTAGCGAAAATAACACTGATTTTCTTCATTTTGTTTACGGAAATGTTATAATATCTATTAAATGTCGTAATTATTCTCATAGTATTAATATGTTTTCATATTTCTTTATAAATCCTAGTCCTTCAGTGTTTAAATTTCATATTCAACACATTATTGTAGAATTTTGCACAATGTTTAGTGAAAATATTGATCATCCAAAAACGCTATTTCGGAAGACTGGCCTTCCATTTAATGTCCACTTATCATTAAATTAATTTTACATGTTAGCTTAAAATATTAATTTCTAAGACAATGCCTTTTCATCTACCATGCTTAAATTCTGAATCTTGTAATGCACAGATATAACTGGTAATGTATGAGAAATTTCAAAGGTCTTCGACAAACACTTAAAGAGAAACAGGCGTTTAAAAAAGGAACAGTTAACATACCTGAAAAAAGCTCAGGACGATAATGCCTCAGTATGTATAAGTGATGTATATTAAATGTTCCATAACATTCGTCACACAAAAGATACAGCATTCATTTTACCATCAATGTAATGGTATTGCAACTCTCCTTCATGCGGGACTAAAGATCAACACTCACAATGAGCACATAATTGTAAAAACGCGTTAGTGACAGAACTTATTGAATGACCCTCGTATCTGTAAGAAGGCGGCCAAACAATCGCCAATTCATACTGTGAGGTTTACATTGACGATCAAACGGATCGCATGATGCCATCCATAAAACTATTGAACACTATCTTTACGATAATTGTGACAGACTTACGACAGAAAGAACACAGCTTGAAAATACAGTTGAACATATTATAGCAAGAGACAGTCTGGAAGGGTATCATATAAACCTACAAGGTCTAACGGGAAACAGACAGTGCAGCAGATGCAACAAACATGGAGATTAGAATGGCATTTGGAGTATTGAGAGATAGCACGTACACACAAGAGAAAAGCGCATTTAAACAGATAGCACGTACACACAAAAATGAGATATAGGGTCCTACAGAAACCACAGTGTCCGAACGCAATGGCATCGTAGGTCCGCACTGTAATGCAAACAAGGACTTGATAATACAAAAAAAACAACAGAAAGGGTGGTGAAGACAGGGTTACTGACTTGGAACGGTCAGTAGGCAATTAGGCCTACTGGTTAGCTTGAATCGATTGTATATGCGCACAATCCTCGCTATTATCCTGTCTTCAGCGCCCAGATAGACAGTGTAAACAAAACTACATCACATCAAAAGGAATTCTCTAACAATATAGTCCACATCCAGAGAAACTAACTAAAGAAACAAACCCATAAATGCAGAAAATGGGGTAAACGTTAGTAAGTTTGTTAATTTAATTTAAAGGGAATCTAACAAAGCAAAAACTAATTATATAACGAATATAATATTTAAATAAATGACAAATATTGAGCGTACATGTAATGTGGTGCGTCTTTCCCGTACCCGCGTATGGCCTTATCCGACCCGCGTTCATATTATACGGATACCGGGGGTGATAGCAGTGTATATTAATTATACATAATGATATATATGTATAACAGTATTGATGTTTTACTCAAGTTACTGCAATCTATACAACTGTAAGCTTCAAATTTGTGTAGATTCTACTTCTTCAATTCAACCACATCAGCAGCCAAATTGCATGACATGTAAACTACAATTTTTTTCTAAATTTACCTATACAGATGACCGGTACTATACTATATATAACTTACATATTTTGAGAATCTACACTCTGTCGCTACAATATTAAACGGCTTGTAAGTTTAACCTGGGGCAGGCCAGGCCCTAAGTATATTAAAATGCACGTCTACGAACGACTAGATGTCATTTGCGATAACAAGAAATCGTTTTTTTATGTGTGGACTTTCCGCATAGATTCTCTGCGCTCTGTAGACATAAACAGTCCATTTAAACTGATACACTGAATTTTACAAGTGTACAACTTTAATACCTAAAGTGAAGAATAATCATTTTACTAAGTTATCCAATTTCACACTAAACCTTTAATCCAAAAAACATTTTGATATAAAATGCATTACCGGTAGTTTAAATCTAGGTACTCATTATGCATTGTTTAAACGGCAAATCACAGGTGTCTATGGCAGTGACGTCATACAAGAAACATTACACACAGTGTCACAGTCTGAAATTGTCCACATATTTTTTGGTCAAATGCAATGAGACATCACAGGGTGCATCTATAAATGTCCGTTTGTAAAAGAAGCACCCCAGACGTTAAATAAATGAGACTTAAGGTCAAACTTCAAAACCAACTCATAATTCATTTTATGTATATTCAATCGTGGGTATTTTAAGAATCCGTGAAGAAAACTACACTTTCAATTGGCACATGTACATTATTATATGACCTGGATAAAATGTTGATACAACATATGATTTTGTAGTGTCAGTGTCTTTAATATTTTGTTTCACAGCATAATTATATATATATTTATATTTTTATTGTAAACTTTATTGCAGACAGGAGCTGTTTGTTCCAGTACGTACCAGTGTTCAAAGCACCAGTTGCTTCTATGACTGGAAATAATGACTTGAATGTGGAAACTACGAAGACACTGTAACAAATTAAACCACTCATACATGTACATCTTAGGTAAGGCCAAACAGAAAAACAGCCTATAAGGTGTATTATGTATGTTTGCCTTTAAAAGGTATGGGTTTATTCACCGGTTCTTAAAATATCCATGAATGAATATGCATAAAATCAATTACAAGTTGCTAACTTAATTTGACGCTCCAGTTTTTGGGTTTGTCCTGGTCGGTTATAATTCGTCAAAAGAGTTTGAATTCTCAAAATATGTAAGTTGTACGTGCAACCTCGTCATCAGTAGCTTTAGAAACCGTGTATATCTGTTGTTAAAATTATTTTTTTAATATCTGATTTAAGCAGTTCATTATTTATAGGAAGATTTTCTTGGTGTTTGGTGTCATTTCAGCGCATTTTAGGCTATGTATTTAATGGTGTTTGTTCAGTGGTGGAGGCAGACCACCCACTTATGTTGTGTGTCGGGTCCATATCTCTTAATAATTTTCTTTCAAACTTGCCACAATGAATAACCAGCTTAGAGCGATGTCTATTATAACTATATCCAGCATTTCTGAGGAGCTATTCCAAGTTAGCTCTGCTGATTTTTGATTATGCCGTGGTGCGGTGTCCGTCTTGTGTCCGTCCGTTATTTTTTGTAGCGACTATTCCTCTGAAACTACTGGATGGATGTTCATAAAACTTTACAGAAATGTTGCTCATGAAGTCTAGTTGATCCTAGGAAATTATGTTGATTGTGAAATCCAAGATAGCCACCAAAGCTAAAAATAGATTTTTAAAAAGTGATATTGATATGGGACTTTTTTAAAATGATCAGCATGACATGATGTTGGTCCTTGTTGAAAATCGTTTTGATTCGATGTCAAACATGGCTGCCAGCAGCCATCTTTGTTTACATAGAGTTATATAGTAAAAAACTTGTAGCGACTACTCCTGAAAATACTTGACAGATGTTCATGACACTTCACAGGAATGTTGCTCTTGATGTCTTATTGATCATAGCAAAATATCAGGAAAATCAAGATGGCCACCACAGCTAAAAATAGACTTTTAAAAAAAAATTGTAGTGCCTACTTCTTGAAAACTATAAGTGATATCGATAAGGGTCGTTGTCTAAAATGATCAGCATGGCATGATGTTGGTCCTTGTTGAAAAATTATTTGGATTCGACATTAAACGTTTTGACAAAATATTTGACAAGCAAATATTCAAGCTCGTGTACATCAAAACATAAAATTAAACCATTATATAATCCTTACATCTATGATTTATAAATAATTAAAACTCAAAATTAGTATGCGAAAATTACAACACAGTCATGATATTTTAACAATTACATGTGTTACTATTAAGCTATATATTTATTTTGATATCTTGCAAATACTTTGACAAAATGGAATATATTCATAAAAACTATCAATAACAAGTTTAATATATTAATGTTCAGGGTTAGAGATCAGTCCACGGGTAGAATGGAAGAATGTATTAAGTGCAGATGAAATAAATTCCATGGATGCCGAAGACAATGAGATGTTATTGTTAAATGAGAGAGCCAGAGAAAAGAACACTGACACTTAACAAACCATATTTAAAAATTGTATAATGTTATTTTCCATTATAATTTTTTTTCTTCTGAAACAGCAAACATATGTAGATTACTTTTGTGAGTACATGTGATTTTAATATTATCGTTGGGTTTGTGATAATTCGCTTCCAATTTTGAAAATTTGCATTGCCGTAAGTACGTTTGCCACTTATTTTGTTTAACTGTTCTTGATTTATTATCTGATTTATATATTAAAAATTGAAAAAAAGTTACTCTTGTCATTATGCTTCACCCTATGGAAAGAGCATACAGTATAATAGTGGTATCCTTGTCTGTTTACAATATAGTACAAATACGGTTAAAGAAGGGCATATGTGCTCGAAGGCGACATTGTCAAACAGAAATTAACAAACATTCAAGTGCTCTCAGACATGGGCTGGACGACTCGTTTGGTGAAACAAAATCTTGAAGCATGTAGATTATACTTTAAGACCAAGAAAACACCCGGCACTCAAAAAATGCTGCGATACTCGTTTTGCGCTGTTTCCGGCACTTATGTCTGCGAGGTGGCCGTAGAGGCGCTCCCTCATGTTATTTCCCTTTGTCCTACGTATTATATTCCACATACATGTAGTTATTGTATTATAGTAGTTTTATATCTATTTCAGTGATTCCCCAAATTTCTTGGTGGCATCTGTCTTTTTTTATCTAGTGATGCCTGTAAAATTTATCTCATTTGCATAATTCCTGTAAAATGACGCCTGGTTTCCTGTTCGTTTCCACCAGGATATTTTGATGCCCGTCGTTTTAAAAGTGCCGGGCGTCATCGGATTTTGCCCCATTTGCATAATTCGCCTGGTTTCCGCCTGGTTTCCTGCCCGATTACGTCTGAATTTTCCAGTATAAGTGAATTACAATTGACGCCTAGAATTTCAGTAAAATGACGCCTCATTTACAGGCATCAAATTTCGTACAGGTCCTAATTGGTAGAGTTCTGATTGATAGATTAACTGAATTCAATTGGGGTTTTACGGCGCACCAACACAAGAAAGGTTATATAGTGCCAAACAAGGATGAACATGCCAGGTTCATCCTCCATTTACATATAGATAAAATATGGAGAATGGGCCTAGAACCTTCTAACCTGCAGAACTGCAGAGTAGATGCAAATTCTATTGTAGACACTCCATATGCGATGGAGTCACGTTTGCACATTTGCATATGCGATGTCATAAAGAAAACCTTAAATGAGCATGATAAAAAAAGACAAAATGAACATGAATGGGGGGGGGGGGGGGGGGTGTGGGGGTGGGGGGGGGGGGGGGTTATGGGGGGTCCTATTTTTAGTGGTTGTATTCCACCCAGGCAACCACACGCGGATGCTTGATAGATAGGTTTAAATGTAAATTACAGATTATGATGCAAACATAAC
Organism: Cyrtodaria siliqua; assembly: GCA_037043455.1. Classification (NCBI taxonomy): domain Eukaryota; kingdom Metazoa; phylum Mollusca; class Bivalvia; order Adapedonta; family Hiatellidae; genus Cyrtodaria; species Cyrtodaria siliqua. The sequence goes on along the minus strand of JAWPHD010001482.1, from coordinate 296,842 downwards.
AAACATTACTGCCAATATGTGTAAACGTCAGTGTAGATATGTCTAACAGCAACTTCTAAGATATTCATACATTACCAAATGTATGTGTTTACGTCATCGTCAATATGCGTACACGTCATTGTTAATGTCTATTCGAAAACGGCAGCCCTACGCTAATACATATGTACGAAGATCTGACAAGTGTGACATTTCTTAAGTAAACTACTAAAATACTTGATTTGTCCGTTTGTGTGTTTGCGTGTTTGTTTCTGTGTTTGTGGTTGACTGTCCTCCTCGAATGCTACTTTCCCTGTCCGATCTTTTTATATTTCTTGATAATTAAGTGCAGTTTAAGGTGTTAGTGAACCATAAATAATAGGATGATATAGAGCCGTCTGCGTGACTTTCTCTCTCCAGGCGGATTGTTGGCATAACACTTTGACACATTTCTCGTTTATCATCTGTTTTCTTAATTAATATGTCTGTTGTTACTATTGTTTTATTGAGAATTAATTATCACTTATACGGTATGCTTAAAATACAACACATGACACACATTAATATGTACACGTGACATACGTGCTAGAACAGTCTAGATCATTCTCAAAATATTACATTTATTCATAGTTTTCTATTACCAAAATGTTGCGATTTTATGTTATTTTCTCTAGATGATACAATTCATATCACTCGGATTTCATCCTTAGGTTCTGTAGAAATATAAAAATCTTTGGCAGAGGTAAAATAGATGAAAATTTTCAAGATTCGACTTTTATACATATATTGAATCAATTTGCATAAATGTGCATGACATATGCAGGGTTTTAAAGTAATCACACTAATTACCTTCATTTTAACAGTAAATTTGGTTGAACATCTAGGATAAAGACCGAGCCTATCACCTACCAGAATTTAGAGGTGTGTCAAATTTCTGGTCACTGATTGTTTAGTTTATTTTGATGATGCTTTATCAAAAATATGACTACCGTATATATTATACAACATGTTTCAATAAGTTTTCATATCACAGTTAAAGAAACAAACCCGCCAAATTACACTACAAAACTGTTTATCAAAACTATTCATGTCATATACTAATGTATGTGTACTGATTAAAAAGTACAGGCTTATTCACGGGTTCTGCAAAATACCTGTAATTGGATATGCGTAAAATCAATTATGAGTTGGTAAATATAGATATAAAAATCGAACAGGAAAAATAGCATTCAAGGACGACAGTCAACCACAAACACACACAGAAACAAAGAACAACTTTAAAGATGAATAAAAGGCCATTCCATTAAAGACATTTCTGTCCTTAAACATCGACGCTCCAGTTGCGGGTTTTGACCTGGCTTCTTAAAGCCGTTTATAGTGTGTCTATACAGAGTTTGTATTCTCAAAATATGTAAGTTTGTAAGTTATATAATTATATATCTCGTTGTCGGTAGGTTTAGAAACGGCGTACATCTGCTGTAACATTTACCTGTTGATGGCGGGATAGGGCGTACATCTGCTGTAACATTTACCTGTTGATGGCGGGATAGGGCGTACATCTGCTGTAACATTTACCTGTTGATGGCGGGATAGGGCGTACATCTGCTGTAACATTTACCTGGCGGGATAGGGACTATAAAACTGTGATTAACTAATGCTAATTTGGAAATAAATGGTTATGACACATTCTGGTACTATTCTGTGATAACTTTCCAAATACTTTATTTTCACAATACACTTTTTTTTATACAATGCGCTTTCTTGTTCTTTGACTGTACATTATAGTTTTTCTGTGTGTTTCTTTATAAGTGCGACACTTACATCAGTAAACTAATTTATCATTAAACTATAGTGTTATTATCCCTGACGAGTCGTTTTTGTACCACCTGATATGACATATGATGTGCAATCCATATTTGCGGATGCGGATGATAATCTGGAAGTAAGTAACGTCAATAACTGTTAATTTTACTGACGTCATTAACTTGCAGGCCGTTTTTAACGTCCGTTTAAATTTCATTCGCGTTAAAATAGATGCAGGGGAAAAGGCGTTTGAATCTGGCTATTTTTATCCAGTTCACGGGAAAATATGTTTTTGCTTAATTACTTTCTTAATATTTAAAAATGTTTGTTCAACTAAAGTGCACATCCTTCTACCGGACGATCTCCTTCCTCTATTGCAACTGGTATTTCGATTCATACAGTACGCTCCAGTTGTTCACGGTCATGTACGCTTTCTTTCCTTTCCGATATTTTGGGAGGGCTAATCTAAGAAAGTCTATAAGAATCGAAATACCCGTTTGCGGTGGAGAAAAATGCCCACTTTGTAGAGGTTTGCGTGCTTTATTAAAACAAAAACAGTTAAATATAAAGAAAGTTATAAAGAAAAAACATAGCTGAATCGAGCGCTTTGTTAATAATAACACTTCTTTTGTTAATAATAACATTTTCAAAATCGATAAAGAAACCTATAAAATAAAAATAAATAGATTTTGCTCTTTTTTTTCAGTAGTCAACGATGAATATATTCCAACTCTTTACATTCCATATCACACCTGATAGAGCTATAATTATTACAAACTAATATTTGTGTGTGTGTGTAGTTTAAATGATAAATAAATTACAACTCTCCTTTTCGCACATCGCACCTGATATCAATACCTCGGTTCTACGTACCTCGGTATTGATATCAGGTGTGATATCGGGTAGGTGTGATATCAGGTGTGATATGGAAAGGGAAAGTGATAAGTTATACATATCTAGAAAAATCAGTGTTGTAATTTAGTAATTTATTTTTTTCTATTGTTACTGTTAATGTTACTTGAAACTGAGGGACTTGCTTTGTTCACCTGTACTAATTATTCCGCAAACAATAAGGATGTTGACTATTGATGGAACATTTCCGTGACATTTATTTCGTCTGCATGTTTTTCAGATGCGAAATCTGCCATCATGTCTAATCATCCACCTCAGTGCAATTCAATTGTCGTCTGCAATGATTCGTAAGCTTGAGATGCCCGATGGCTTGCAGACGTACTTTAATGGTGCTAAGATAACACACAGCGTCCCGGACTTTCCTGGTGAGTAACCGCCATTTCCTGTCATTTATATATTGCATAGCTCATGTCCCGAAAATTCAGTAGTTAGCATTAATACATTAGTAAAACCAAAACACTTTCACAAAATGCAGTACATAATATGCATGGTTAGATTGTTTGGCTTAACCATATTGCAAAGAGTAAGTTGTGCCTGAATCATTATCTAGTTTGTAAGCAGCAGAATCTTTTCAAAAGCATCAGACCAGCACAACTGAACAATTGACTGGAACACCAGCATGCATTGGGTATGAATTGATTTCTCCTGTCAAGGGCGTTTGTACATATTTCATTGAAGGTTGCTTTTGTTATCATAAACCAATTTTAATATATATATTAAGGAGAGCAGATATTTTGGGAATGTATGCAACGTGTAATGTGTCAGATGGCAGAACAGATGGGTCACAACGTTACTAGGGAGACACGCGACTACCTCGATCGTCTGCTTCAACTTGCAGTCGACGACTTATACACAAAGATTCCTCGCCACCGGAAAGAGTATCGGATGATGACAGACGATGAACGCAACAGATTTCACAAGGCTGTTCAAGCACTGAAGGAGGACAAAGTTAGTCTCTAAATAAAATACATAGAGGATCTTACATGAGTGCTCTTTCATTATTGAATTTATTAAACGAGTTGGCAAACTGGTATAATGAGAGGCTCTTGTCGAGCATTATATCATTTTTGCTAACGAGTTTAATAAATTCAATAATGAATGTGAACGAATGTTAGATTCTATTTATCACATAAATCACATATCGACTTTTATTGCATTTTGCCTGTCGCTTTAACACGTCAGAAAATGTACATTAACGTGACGTCCATGACGTCATTAACGTTATGTTATACCACTAGTGGAATATCGAAGATATTGAATGGTGTTATTACTCTCCCACACCGCATGTTATGTGATAAATATTAAAATAGCAGTTTAAATTGTATATTATTTCTTAAAGCCTTAATCCTTTCCATTTTCTGTAAATTAAAGAAACTAACCCGCCAAATAACGGCAAAATTACAGAACACAACCGTTAATCACAACTTTATCCAGGTGTTCAGGTCATAAAATAATGTTAATGTGTCGAATAAAAGTATGGGTGTATTGACTGTTTTTTAAAATACCCCTGATTGAATATGCGTAAAATGAATTATGAGTTGGAACTCTTAATTCGCCGCTCCATTTTTGCAGTTTGGCCTGGCTGGTTAAAGCCGTTTATATTGTGTCTATAGAGTTTGGATTCTCAAAATATGTAAGTTGTATATATACCTCGTCGTAAATAGGTTTATAAACGATGTACATATGTTGTACAATTTGGCTGTTGTTGGCGGGATAGCTACTTTAAACGATCGTATGTAAGCAATTGTATACGTTTTGTTGTACAGATTTAACTAGATGCACGCTTTAATTCATATCATACACTAATGATACACCATTCCGAAAGTTACAGGTTTTAATCTAGCTGGTTAATTCATTTTGTCTGTATTTTGCATATTTTCAGACGCTGAAGCCCAACGTATACAGCGCCTTTTCAGAGTTACACGCAGGGGAGATTATTCCAATGGCACATTTTGGAGTCGGATTTCCTGGCTGGCACAGAGTATTTTTACTGATGTAAGTGTGCCTAGCTTCTTGGCTGCCAGCCCATCCTTCTGTCTTGAATTATCGTGTCCGTCTGAATATTCTTGTCTGAATCTTAACGTTCATTCGACTGCGAGCACCCGCTGCTTGTTATGCTACCTTTGTATAATACTGAGAATAATATTAGAGATTTTTAATATAACATCGATTGTACATCAACGAAATACTCAGTTAAAAAGAGTAAACCAGCGGTAACTGGAACAGGTCTAAATGCAAAATCTTAAAGTCACATGCTTAGGTATCTATCAATGTATTCCCACAGTTAGGGGTCGTTGGGGTTTGGATGGCGAGGATACCCCGGGGATAAGACCGACAAAGATGATACCGGGGAAGAGAATTAGACATAAGCCGGCACCAACATAAAGATATTTGATATTAATATTAATTCCTACCCTTGGGAAGAGAACTAGACAATCAATTTGTTCTTTTGTTTAATTACTCTCGGTATGCACGCCATCCTCAACCCCAAGTTTGTACTACTACTATCCAAAATATGTTGTTGTTTTTTGTATTATTTTTGAATGTGTTTCTGAGATGAAGACGGTCTGTGAATTAACTGATCACGCAGTAATTATGTTAGATATGTATTAGATAATCATACTTCTGAAGAAGACTTCACTGTATAAATTAAATATTCTATCCTATGAGCAGGTATTGCATTCTCCGTTTAAAAAGCATGAAAACCTTTCTCTTTTGGGCATTAAGAATCGAGACCAAACATTGTATAATAATCTGTCTTTACTCATTTTCCACTTTAGATTTGAAACTGCGCTCCGTATGAAGGACCTATCAGTGTCTGTACCATACTGGGCTTCGAACATCGACAGTGAGATGATCGATCCGACGAAATCGATTACCTGGTCAGACAAGTTCCTTGGTAATGGTGACGGGTTCGTCACAACCGGTCCATTTGCCAATTTCAAAGTTTTTTCTACGGACTCCATACTAACCAGAAACATCGGTACGTCGGGTTCACTGATTACAAACGAAGGAATTCACGACATCCTGTCTCATAACCACACTGCAGACATCACCATTCCTAAGGCACAATATAGAAACAATCTTGAACTCCAGCATAACACTGTACACGCCTGGATTGGTGGAAATATGGACGACCTAAGCACCAGCGCCGAGGACCCAGTATTCTTTCTTCATCATGCTTTCGTAGACTACTTATGGGAAGAGTTTAGGACTAGACAGAAAATGCTGGGCATTGATCCTGAAACTGACTACCCTGTCTCTGACTGGGGTAGGAAAAACCACGAACCAAACAGTTTGCTTGGTTTCGGTGATTTAAGGAACGTGGATGCTTTAAGCAATGTGTTTGCAGATTTAGTAAGATATGATCCATCACCAGTATTTAAATATTTAAAATGCGATACGTCTGATATTCCGCCATTATGCGTAAGCTTGTCACGTGAGGGGCTGGATAGTGCGGCATACAAGGAGGAGGAGATCTGTGTTGACACTCACTTGACACGCGCTGTGCAAAACACATTTGCGATTAATCAGTATTGTGATATTAGGAAATGGTCTTATATTCCAGTGAAAATAGTTCTTCAGAGGCCACCTGAGTTCGCAAATTACAAAGCCTATCCGGTTCTAAATAACAGACCTGTAACAGATAATGATGTGTTTTCAACCATATCTATCAACAAGACGGTCAGCAAATCCATGGCTTCGTATCCAAAGTGCAAGCAAACAAGCTCATTAGCACGTAAGATTTTTGTCGAATCTCATGGATTAAATTATTATAGCGAATACAAAGACTTTACAGTGCTAGATCAACGACACGCGTTGTCAACGGCGACGACATATTTAGGAGTAAAAAGTCCGGAGTCTAATTACACGGATGTCATTGTTTATGGGTATGATTACTGTGGTCGGAGTTGTCGGCCATTTTGTTTAGATATGACTTCAAAGCCGCCTAAGTCTCAACCATGTTCCGGAGTTATCCTAATCACACCGGAAGAGCCCAAAATGTATGGAGATAATTATGCAGATGCGGTAAATAATGTGTGGCAAGCCGATCACCCGGATGATCTACCGGATATTGCGCACCACCACGCGTGTTTGAAATTTTACTGCGATTATTCAGGAGTGTGGCCATGGGATAGATCTGTACAAATAAAGAATAAAAAAACAGCAGTTGAACCGAGTAAGCCAGCTGTAAAGCAAAATAAAAACATAAATAAAAATCCAAAAATCAATGTGCATAACAAACCAAAGAAAATAAATAAAAGCATACCCAAAATTACTATAATTCAACCAAAAAAGTTAATGAAGAAGAAAGAACCAACAATTAGAGTTATAGATTTAAAATCGGTAACTAGTAGACCTCCGATGCAATATCCTAGGGAACCGAACAGAAGGAGTACACCTCAGAGACCCTTGTTTGGAAACAGGGGATTTAACCCAAGCTGGCATTCACCCAGACCTACCCCTTCCTTTCAGTTCCAAGAACGACAACGACAATACGGTAGTGTATAATTTAAATTGCATTAACTTTTCTGTTCTACGTAATTTATTGCGTAAACTGGCGACCTTGAGGGTTATGTGTCCTCCTGGAAAAAGCGTTTACGAACAACGTGGTGCATGTAGCTGTAAATACGTGGTCTGTCATTACTTCTCATGAACAGACTCAATAAAACCGAGTCTGCTGCTTTATTCTCTTAATTGTGTTTGTTGCTCTCAAAGGATCACCTTTATCAGTATTTATCATTGTTGAAAGATGCGTAAACCTAGATTTGAGCAATTTGGAAGAATAGTGGTCGTCAAATACTAATTAAATCAACATAATATGGTGTTTCAGTTGCATATTCAATGTGCATAAACATTAAATTTACCTCCAATTTAATTATGGTTAATGCAATAATTGTGCCTGGAAAATTCAACTTCTCGGTTAGTTGTTAGTGTATAAATCAATAATATTGAGCTACAATAAATTCTTGTTCTAATTACCGTATTATTGAATTATATGTACAGCTATTAGCCATATAAACCACATATTAATTATAATGTATGATTCAACAGCAAACCCCCTCCAAATCGTAGACTTTTCTAAACTAACCTAACCCCAACTCCCTACCCCCACTCGGACACAAACATCATCATATTTTATATTCCCAGATATTAAAACTGTACTAAGAAAACGTCATCTGCCATCATCAAAATATTATTTTTCTTTGCATCAAAATATAATTCTTGCAAAGAACAGGACAGCGTTTCTTTCTACGTATTTAAAATCTCGGTCGGTACCTCACATGTTTGCGTGTTATTGGATTGTATTCTGCAATGTGCCTTATTGCATAACAATACACGTTTGTTATATTTAACAGATTATTGCCGCCTAAACCCCACCTGTGTACTACCGGTTCCGTGCTCACCGTGCCAACATAAAAGTCGGCAGCTCTGCGATGGTCCCAGTAGACTGGCAGCAATCTGCATCAATGGAGTATTCATGCTGGAGTCCGTGTTCTTCAATTTTATGGGGTGAAATAATAGGCACTACTAAAGAGAAGAGGAAGGTGGCGCTATATAAGTTTAAAACAGACGGTCAAAGTAATAGCACTTATACGGAGAGGAGCCTTAATACAGGAGAGGGTGAAGTTATAAAACGTACCAAGAGGAGCGTGATGGAATAGCACTAATAAGGCGAAGTGAAGTAATATCACTAATAAGGTTGGTGATGTAATAGCAGTAATAAAGCTGAGTGAAGTAAAGGCACTATTACATAGGAAAGCGAAGTAATAGCAAAAATACGAAGAGGGCTAAGCATAGCACAATTCAAGGGAACACGCAATCAACGGTGTATTGAATGATGCATGTCCTCCGATGGCCTGTAGACCTGGACCATAAAGTATGACTTAAGAAAGACATAGGAGGCTATCTTAAATAGTGTATGTCTGCGGGAAGTGATTAACTGCCTCATCTTGGAGAGCATCTGTCTAGGTCACGTCAGAGAAGCACTGTAATGAAGGAAACATGTCTGAACCATGAGAGGATCCATCAGAGCTATGCACATTGATTGACGTCCTTGATTCACGGAAGAGAAGTCTATATTCGTCAAATGAGTTACCTCCCTTTCGTTCAAAGACACATACATATGTTTGACTGTTTATCCCGGATATCATACTTAAAGTATATCAATGTATTGCTAAAATGATAAGTATAGTCAACACATTATGAATAATATGTTTTCGAGTGTTATAATTCCTTGTTGCAATATTATCAAAATGTTTCACGTTAGGTATGTCCCGAGATAGTAGTCAAATAGCGGCTAGTTTTTTCGCTATTGTTTTGTGTGTGTATACCTCTAAGTTGGAATACACTAACCATGATGTACGATATCCAGAATAGACTCCCATCTACTGCAGGAACGACAATCAACTTTAATAAGGCAGTTGGCATAATAGTATATGTGTCAATGACGGCATATGAGCTAGTGGCGTCATATGTGCTTGTGACGGCATATGTATCAGTGAGGGAATATGTACTAGTGACGGTATATGTTATAGTGACGGTATATGTAACTGTGGCGGTATATGTAATATTGATGTTATATATACTATTGATAGCATATGAATCAGTGACCGTATATATACCAGTGACGGTAAATTTACCAGTGACGACATGTGTTACAGTGACGGTATATGTACTAGTGACGGCATATGTACTAGTGATGGCAAATGTGCCATTGGTAATATATTTATTCATGTCTGTTTTATTAACTCTTATAACAGTTTCTATAAAGCGAATCTCATAAAGGTCGTTATACATATATACACCATAAACAGTACACGCGTATATATTAAGGGTAATATCATATAAATATCATAGTATTTATCATATTTATTATTCGTGTTAATATTTGCCCGATGGTATACGGGAAAAACGGTTGCTTGTGTGAGTCTGAATGAGAAATAATTAAACTATTTAGTGTTTTACATTGTTTATTTAAATGTGTTCTACTATACTAATTTGAGGAAATACTTTTAAGCTAATTTGAGCAAATAGTTCTATGCTAAAAATAGTTCTGCGCTATTTTAGCATACAGTTTTATGCTAATTTGAACATATAGTTCTATGCTAATTTTAGCATATCGTTCTATGCTAATTTGAGCATATGGTTCGATATGAAGATTATGTTGATTCAAAAAACAAATTAGCATAGTATGCGCTGTTTTATGTAAGAATGGCCCTATTTATTATGTATTTGAATTATCGTGAGGACCAGCGTGCAGCGCATTAATATTTTAGAACACATTTGGAAAATGGCCATGTTGTATAGCTATGTATGCACGCGTGGTCGATTCAGTTATATGGTGTAAGATCAGGGTCCTAAAGTTTTCATACAGTTATTTCATTTGTATATCCTTATATAGTCATAGAGGTTGTTTATTATTTCTTCTCTTTCAATAAAAATAGATACAAATCGAAAAAAGAAGCGATCGTATTAAACATATTAGCTTTGTTGAGTTGAAGTTCTTAGGATAGATATCCTTAGTTGGCCTTTTATTCATCTTTAAAGTTGTTCTTTGTTTCTGTGTGTGTTTGTGGTTGACTGTCGTCCTTGAATGCTACTTTTCCTGTTCGATTTTTATATCTATATTTAGGAAAGAAAGGGTTGTCAGTGTTCAATATATGTCAATTTATTTATTTATTTAAAAGTTTGCTCATGACTCATGATGACTTATTGTAAAATATTTAAATGATTGTAAGGTATAAGTGGGGATGTATTCGACCCCATTGGACTTATCTTTACGAGGTGAATAAAATCGTATTCTTCTGTAGGTGTTACATGTATTAAAGGCTTCTATGACATCTATCCGAGTATTTGGTGAAAGACTTAACATGAAATCTCTTACATAACATAATCTGTAACAATAGGTAACCATTGGTATATCAACAATTTGCCTATAAAGAGTTGTTCCATACCGGAACGAACATGTTATATAATACTTCACAAACTGTTCGGCAAGTCCACATACCACATTGTGTAATTATTTAAATTGTCATTCGTAAAATGCGCTTTAATATTGTTACAGGTCTTTTTCAGATTTCATATCTTGCATTTTATTCATCTTTGTAGCTGTTGTTTGTTTCTGTGCGTGTTTGTGGTTGACTGTGCTCCATGGGCGATACATTTATTGTTCGACTTTTGTATTTACTTTTTTCTAATAAGAGGAAAAAGTGTGTCGTTGATAAGGTTGTGTAGTAAGGTTGTATCTAAGATGGAAAAGACATACTAAGATCAAACTAGACGCTTATTGCAAATTGTATCAAGATCGTTTCGAAATTGTTTTTAATTTTGCAAATAAATTAATACCAGAGTCTTTATAAGTTTTTGCACAGTAGAAGTTGTTCAGTAGGAAGTATATACAATGCTCGAACAGGAAAAGAGGCATTCAATGACCGCAGTCATCTAAACCAACACATTCAAAATAAAAAAAATAAAAAAAGATAAATAGAATCAAACTATGCGAAACCACAACATAAACTGGATGGCACATTACGGTCTCCCGCCTTAGTTCCACATAAACTGGATGGCACATTACGGTCTCCCGCCTTAATTCCACATAAACTGGGTGGCACAATACGGTCTCCCGCCTTAATTCCATTAAGCGGTGGGAAAGCTTATATAAGCAGGATTTTATAACGGATATTTCGACACTAAAACACGTTTAAAAACATTTTTTACTGAAAATATGCGATAACTTGTTTAAAATGACCAATTAAATGTATTAATTTTACAATATGCAAACGTTTAAAGCCGAAATTGAGGTTTTATTTCATACCCAGCCAACCCCGTTTTCGCTTCTTGGGATGGGATTGGATGTGGTATGAAAGTTAATACTCGGACCACAAAATGAACTGTGGTACCGACTTATAACGGTCAGTAACAAAAATGTGCTGTGTGGTTTAAACCAGGTCCTAGGGTGCACCAAACCTCATTAACAGGAGATATAAGTAACACAAAAATATACTCATTATATAATACATGTAAGTTTATTCACGTCTCATTGTTTACATACAATTACATATATGCAAACTGAAATACACACATTTATATGCAAACATCATTCTTCACAGAACTATAAGAGGCGATAATTTAAATGTATTCATAGAATATAAATTAAATTGGCATGTAACTCTAAAAAGTCGTTAAATTTGCATAAAAACTTGCCTAGTAGTCCATTGGAATGTACAATATAATGCAAACTTATGAGTTTATCACTTAAGTAACTCGTTTTATACACATTCGTAAATATGTAATGTCATTGTTAATCCAAATTAAAAACAGCATCTTAAAATTTCCGTTATCATTTCAAAATCAGATAAATGAACTCATTAACAATAGCTTTACATCTAGCAATTAAAATATCCGATGGTTAAATTTAACAATCACACACATTATATACATCATAACAGGGCATCGTATTGCAATCTATTTGCGTAAAATCATAGATCTTCTTTTAAGGATTAAAAAAGCATGTTTTGGCAACACAATTAGGTATAAGTAAGTCGAACAGGAAATGTAGCTTTCACAGAACACAATACGTATAAAATCTACATATGTGAATAATGAAGATATACTCTCATCTTTCAAGAGATACAAACGGTTAAAATGAATATTGCTTGCTTTTGTTATCATGTTTGTCCATAGGGAATTTTAAGGTGAGAGTCTGATTCAATAGCATGTTAACAGTACGGACACATTATTTCGGCTACAGCTAGACGTTCATATCTTCCAGTTCCAGTTTCTAATCAAGTTATTGGTGCAACATTTGGCTAAAGCAGATATATGAGTTTTTGGAAAAATAAGTTTACAGTAAATTCCGCTTTCAAATGACTGTTCATTACGTGGTCAGAGTATTAACTTTCATACCCCATCCAACCACTTCTCCAAGAAGCGAAAACGGGAATGGCTGGGGTATGAAATAAAACATTAATAGATTTTAAACAGGTTATCACATTTTTTCAGTAAAAATGTTTTTTAACATGTTTTATTGCTGAAATATCCGTTATAAGATCCTGCTATTATAAGGCGGGACCACGTAATGTTAAACAACTTATAAGTCCGCAATGTATTACTAACATGCCTTTTACCGGTTACACAATTGTAACCAATAAAGTTTGAATGATGTCATATCAGCCTCTGTAGCTTTATTAACCATATTAGTTGTCATGGTTACATACTTATAAATTCTTCACAATTGATATTATTAGTTCATGGCGGGGATTTCTTTATTTACACTGTCCCGTTTCAGTGGGTTGACAGTAGGGTAAGTGTGAAGCTTGGTCCACCCTAGACCCTGTTTTAAACCCCAGCCTTTTTTGCCACTGACCGTTCCAAGGCGGTAGCGCTATTGTCAACTCTTTTGTGTTCGTGATGTCTTTTTTGGCCTTTTATTCATCTTTAAATTTATTCTTTGTTTCTGTGTGTGTTTGTGGTTGACTGTCGACATTCAATGTTGCTTTTCCTGTTCGAGTTTTATATCTATATTATTAAGAGTATTGCATACTCTAAAACACCAGTTTCTACAATCTACATGTATATGACTCTATATTGTTTAAACGAACCCATTAATTTGAAACACATTTAACTGCTTAACACTACCTAGCAGCCACTCCATCTCACTCACTCTATTTTGAACATGTAATGCATGTAAACTTAATTGCATTTGCATTTTCAAACGTGGCAAACCACTAAACACGAAACAAACATGATTGTGTGAAAAGAAAACGATTACAATTACACACGGTGCAATAGAGTTAAGAATGTGGAAATGAGACACGGAATTACAATTACATGAGATGAATTATTTGTTATGGTTTTCCTTATTTCAAATGAAAAAAATACACACTCAACATTTTAATTTCATTTTCATTTTTATTTATATTGTAAAAAGTTATTTTTATTTGAACATGTTCGGTCGATTTCAAAAATACTTTTTAATATATATGTTTCGGATGTCTTTATACAGATCGCAGTCTAAAATGAAATGAAATTCTTCTTCAGCCTTATCAGATGATACATATTCTAACTTATAATGATTTAATTCTAGGTCAATGCCACCTACCAGTTCTACAGCAAGGTTGTGAGATGGTCATCGCTATTCTAAATTTGTGTATGTCTATGCAATTGGAAATAATTCAAATTCAAAACTAACAGTTTCTTTATGTATTGCTTAAATATTGCTCTCTATGATTTTGTCTAAATGTTCGTGCAAAGACTGTACTATTATTATAATGAAGTCGTTATTTAAATATACGTAAGAAGACAAAAATCACATATCCAACACTCTGGTTAAAACACATTGACGATACTAAATTGCGAACTACATTTACATATGTCGCTTTGGGTAAATATCAACATCATCTGTTTTAAGTTAATTATTAACAAGTTTAAAATCTTTAACCAATATTTAGCAATTATATAACACTACCAAGAATACCATGATATACAAAATCAGTTTGCGTTGAAATATGAAATAGGGGATTAATAAGACCTACATAAAAAACTCTTATAGTGTCCGTTAGCAAGTTTTATTTAAATTTGTAACTTTTAAAATTGACCTAGTTCACTTATATAAAAGTTTTAGAAAAATACACATAGTACACAAACAAACTTCTATAACCGGCTGTAAACCCGACCTGAATGACACTTTATCTCATGTGTTGCAATTACATAATATATGCTTATGTAATTTATAACGCAAGGTTTCCATTTAATAATATACGATTGTGTACATTATAGAACTTCTATAATCAAATGTACAATTATTAAATTGGAACATATGGGTTTGTCACATATAAATGTGTCAGACATACACTACCAAATGTTATCAAATATACAATTATAAGTTGTACAGTCATCGTTAAGCTAAAACACTGAGTATGTAAGTTCTCTAAATGTGAAGATATAAACATCGCCAACATAACACAGTTTGCACATACATTAATCCGTACATTCGGAAAGGCAACATAACACAGTTTGCACATACATTAATCCGTACATTCGGAAAGGCAACATAACACAGTTTGCACATACATTAATCCGTACACATGGAAAGGCAACATAACACAGTTTGCACATACATTAATCCGTACATTCGGAAAGGCAACATAACACAGTTTGCACATACATTAATCCGTACACATGGAAAGGCAACATAACACAGTTTGCACATACATTAATCCGTACACATGGAAAGGCAACATAACACAGTTTGCACATACATTAATCCGTACACATGGAAAGGCAACACTTGGTATTGTTTGAATGTCTAGAGATGTGAAAGATGTTTAACGTGTTTTAACTGAAAGAATTAGAGCGAATATTATGCAACTGTCGACATAACAGTATGCCAAATTTTGGAACAAAGAGGCTTGTGTACTAAAATAAAATACAATCTTGACTTGAACAAGAAACCAGCGGACTAAAAATAATCGAAATACGTTTTTAAATTAATGTACTGAGTATATATGTGTGTCTCTGTTTTCCCCTACATGTTCATAACTATCTACTGCTCACACTATGTTTGTCTGTGACTATTTACAATAGATTGAATTCAGAATGGCAATCAACACAATCTTGAAGACGAACATGTAGCCAACATATGGCATCGGCGAGGCTCCTGTTGGCGGCGGGTACGACGGCTTGTTGGGTTCATCGGGTCCGTTATGTAGACAGTCGCAGGAACTCCCTGACATTTTCAGACCAGATCTTTCACAACGTGCGCAACAAAGAGACATACCGTTGATGCTGCTTACATAACCCTTGGCTGGAGTGGTTAGACATGGCTTACATTGGTCACCTTGCCAACAATCGCCGGATATGGCTGCAATTGAGCATACAATTTAGTTTAATTAGTTAAATCTTATTTATTTTACATCGATTGTAACGAAAACTCTATGAACTTATTTTAATCATTCTCGATGTCTTCCTGGAAAGACCAGTACTAAGCAAATGCAGATAAACTGTCTTGCTCAGAGATACAACCCATATGGTCATGGCGGGGATCAAATCAACAACTTTTCGATCATGATCCCAACGCAATTAAATATTTAGAGATAAAAGTCTAAATAAATTCGAACCGTTTATAAGCTATAAGATTTGCAACGCAGTAATCATATATATCAATTGTTCAATGTAGCGAATAATTTGATTTAATATACTAAAATACACATCTTTATTTAGAGACTTTCTCAAAACCGTAAATTTAGCGGTATCTATACCCTATAACACTGTAAATTTCTACAATCAATTAACCATTGAACATATTTATAATTAAATATTAAAAAAAAGGTATATCATCATACTTGCAACCGCTCTGCTAATAACACAGGTTATGCGGCATACAATAGGTATTTATTTATCAATTTGTTTATTACCAAGCCGCGCGCACCCAACGGCTTGGTAATAAACAAATCATGGCATATAATGGTAAATTTGCTTAGAGATAGTATTAGGCCCATTAATAAAAAAGCAACAAGTCATAATTTAACCTTTTAAAGCAATGCCGAATCCAAAAAAAGAGGAGACAGGCCCTATTGGCTCAAAAAACTTCTTTAATGGGTATTTGTATAAAAAAAAAAAAAAGAGTAAATAACGTAGATTTTTTTTGGGTAAAATTCATATTTTTCATTAAAAACAATTGGTTTGTTTGAGAGATTACATGGTATATTATACAGAGCACAGATATATGTAATTGTAATACTAGGTAACAGTCTTTGATGTGTTTATATTATGTATAAAAATTCTGGCATATACCATTTCGAAAGCATTGACATTTTATCATGTGGATGCGTACGTTAATGAAAGCAGTCTAATTGAAACATCAAAATGACCTTTATAGCTTTTTGAATGAAGCAGAGCGTGCCAAAAATGTGAAGATTTTCATTTCGTAGTATATTTTCCCGTAATTAATCACATTTGAAAAGGATATATACAAGGCGGGATGTGCGACTGTTTACATATGATAGGGGAGTTGGGAGTGGGGTGTGCCGAAGTGTGCCTTTGTATATTTTATAAGGACGAGCTGTGCAACTGTTAACATATGAGAGTGTGGGTGGGTTAGAGGGGGAGGGGGATGTGTCGAAGTGTGCTTGTGTATATTGTATAATCACGAGCTGTGCAACCGTTTACATATGAGAGTGGGGTTGGGAGGGGTGTGTGCCGAAGTGTGCATGTGTATATTTTATAAGGACGAGCTGTGTAACATTTTACATGAGAGAAGGTGATGTGGCGAAGTGTGCCTGTGTATATTTTATAAGGACGAGCTGTGCAACTGTTTACATGTCAGAGGGGAATGTGCCGAAGTGTGCCTGTGTATATTTTATAAGGACGAGCTGTGCAACTGTTTACATGTGAGAGGGGGATGTGCCGAAGTGTGCCTGTGTATATTTTATAAGGACGAGATGTGCAACTGTTTACATGTGAGAGGGGTGATGTGCCGAAGTGTGCCTGTGTATATTTTATAAGGACGAGCTGTGCATCTGTTTACATGTGAGAGGGGTGATGTGCCAAAGTGTGCCTGTGTATAGTTTATAAGGACGAGCTGTGCAACTGTTTACATGTGAGAGGGTGGGATGTGCCGAAGTGTGCCTGTGTATATTTTATAAGGACGAGATGTGCTACTGTTTACATGTGAGAGGGGGATGTGCCGAAGTGTGCCTGTGTATATTTTATAAGGACGAGATGTGCAACTGTTTACATATGAGAGGGGGGATCTGCCGAAGTGTGTCTGTGTATATTTTATAAGGACGAGATGTGCAACTGTTTACATGTTAGAGGGGGATGTGCCGAAGTGTGCCTGTGTATATTTTATAAGGACGAGCTGTGCAACTGTTTACGTGTGAGAGTGGGGATGTGCCGAAATGTGCCTGTGTATATTTTATAAGGACGAGATGAGCTACTGTTTACATGTGAGAGTGGGGATGTGCCGAAGTGTGCCTGTGTATATTTTATAAGGACGAGATGTGCAACAGTTTACATGTGGGAGTGGGGATGTGCCGAAGTGTGCCTGTGTATATTTTATAAGGACGAGATGTGCAACTGTTTACATGTGAGAGTTAGGATGTGCCGAAGTGTGCCTGTGTATGTTTTATAAGGACGAGCTGTGCAACTAGTTATCTGTGAGAGAGGGATGTGCCGAAGTGTGCCTGTGTATATTTTATAAGTACGAGATGTGCAACTGTTTACATGTGAGAGGGAGGATGTGCCGACTTGTGCCTGTGTGTATTTTATACGGAAGAGCTGTGCAACTGTTTACATGTGAGAGGGGGACGTGCCGAAGTGTGCCTGTGTATATTTTATAAGGACGAGCTGTGCAACTGTTTACCTGTGAGAGGGGGATGTGCCGAAGTTTGCCTGTGTATATTTTATAAGGACGAGAAGTGCAACTGTTTACATGTGAGAGGGGGGATCTGCCGATGTGTGGCTGTGTATAGTTTATAAGGACGAGCTGTGCAACTGTTTACCTGTGAGAGTGGGGATATGCCGAAGTGTGCCTGTGTATATTTTATAAGGACGAGATGTGCAACTGTTTACATGTGAGAGTGAGGATGTGGCGAAGTGTGCCTGTGTATATTTTATAAGGACGAGATGTGCAACTGTTTACATGTGATAGTGGGGATGTGCCGAACTAAGCCTGTGTATATTTTATAAGGACGAGATGTGCAACTGTTTACATGTGAGAGGGGGGATCTGCCGAAATGTGCCTGCGTATATTTTATAAGGACGAGCTGTGCAACTGTTTACATGTGAGAGCGGTGATCTGCCGAAGTGTGCCTGCGTATGTTGGATAAGGACGAGATTTGCAATTGTTTACATGTGAGAGGGAAAGCATGTGATACATTGTACACATTTAAATGAGTATTCAACACAGATGTGTTAAATGTATCCGAGAAGTGATTAATCTGTATAATTAAGTCTCGTCTGTTGACTTACCATGCGTGAAAGTCACACATCCCGTCATTACAACAAGAGAACATATTACCACCGAGTTGTACATCTGAAAACAAATAAAACAGAAAGTCGTTACCCATTGAATTAGATGCTTAATAAAGCTAATCTTGATCATGTTTAATTAATTAAGCACTAAATCATTCGAGTTAATTTTCTGCTATGAAACAAAAAAGATAAATCATTTTTTATTAAAGAAATACATATGCTGTATTAAATATATAAGCAAAGTGACGAAATTCTATATTTGCGTGTAAAACATGAACAGAACATATATTCGTCCTCATTTGCACATCTCGCATGTTCCCATGTGGAAAGAATACTCTTGACCTCGTGTGCAACACATGTCCACCCTCACGTGCAAAATATTTCATCCACTCATATGAAAACATGTCAGTTTCCCTGCACGCAATTTATTCCTGCCACCCTGTATAAACATGACTGCACATGGGTGTCCCAATGTGCACATCATATCCGTGACCACGTGTGCAAAGCATGACCGTTCTCGTATGCATAAATATCCGTGTCCCCTTGTGTAAAACGTGACCGTTCCCATGTATAATAAATACATATCCGTGACCCCGTATTTAAAACGTGACCGCTCCCAGGTGCAATACATATCCGTGACCCACTGTGTAAAACATGACAGTTCCCGTGTACAATACATATCCATGACCAGAGTGCAAAAAGTGACAGTTCTCATGTACAATACATATCAGTGACCCCCTTTGTAAAACATGACCGTTCCTAGGTACAATTCATATCCGTGACCCCGTGTGTAAAACATGTCAGTTCCTATGTACAGTACATATCCGTGACCCCGTGTGTAAAGTCTGATAGTGCTCGTGTACAATACATATCCGTGACCCCCTGTGTAAAACATGACCGTTCCCGTGTACAATACATATCCGTGACCACCTGTACAAAACATGACAGTTCCCGTGTACTTATCCGTGACCCCGTGTGTAAGGCATTACCGTTTTCGTGTGCAAAACTTATTCGTGTCCCCGTGTGTAAAAAACAAACATGGAAGTTTCTGTACATATACATAACCGTGACCCCGTGTGCAAATGATTTGCTTGTCCCTCTTATCAAAACATGCCGGTTCCCTTGTGTGCAAAACATGACCGTCGCGTGTGCAATGCATGTCTTTTGTCATGTGTACAAAGTATGTTGATCTCCCTATGAAAATTAATACACCGTATCCTCCTTTGTGAAACATGCCCATGTCATCGTGTGCAAAACGACTGCACACAGGTACGAAATATTGACTAGCTCTTTTTGGATATATATGGTAGCTAGATTCAAGGACACTTCCGAGGTAGAAACAAGGGGAAAACACAAAACAAGGTGGGTTGGGTTCAACTCGTTATTTTTCTTAATATCATAAATCTCACGATCTGTTTTAAAAAATAGGATCATTGACTCTAGCTCTTACCCAAAATAAATCCATAATACACAGTTTTCTGATATTAAATTCTAATACTGGGTAATGATTGCATGATGAGCTTTTCATTTCCACGTATACATGTTATACCCATTTACGAATATGCTTATTTATTGTATTTAACCAAATAAAAAACATCCACACATCTGACTTTCATGAATAAATACAAATACATGTATGTACCGAAAAATGCGGTCCGTCGAAGAAAACACACAGATCTCCCACTCTTATAAAAGACCTAGGCGTATTATTTTTGCAAAATGAACATAGTTTGAACATATATAATTGGAATACTATTCCCAGATTTTGAAATAAATCGTTGGATTTGCGATATTAAGAAAAATAACGACCTGAACTCACCCTCTGTTGTGTTTGTTTGTTCTACCACGAAAGTGTCATTGACTCTCGTTTCCATATATCTCCTAAAAGAGCTAGAGTCACAGTTAGTACTCGTGTAATAATGAAATCCTGGGAAAAATACTAAACACTTAGTAACATACGTATTCTCAATTGTATGTTTGTTATTCACGATAATAGAAACCATAGTGATCATTGAGAAATACACTGATGTATCCAGAGTAAAAAAGGGTTTGATGGGTGTTGTTTTACTGCAAAAAATAAATGAAAGGATTGCATAAATAAATAAATTGATAATTTACCTTAGATGCGCTTTGTATGAATCCGTTAAATTAAAATATTTCAAATCTACAACATTTACTGGTTTAAGGCGTGTGACTGTATCCGCATTCAAATATATGCGTACGTGCATATTTGAATTGCTTGTTGTTCCCGTGTACTTATCCGTGACCCCGTGTGTAAGGCATTACCGTTTTCGTGTGCAAAACTTATTCGTGTCCCCGTGTGTAAAAAACAAACATGGAAGTTGTTTCTGTACATATACATATCCGTGACCCCATGTGCAAATGATTTGCTTGACCCTCTTACTAAAACATGCCGGTTCCATTGTGTTCAAAACATGACCGTCGCGTCTGCAATGCATGTCTTTTGTCATGTGTACAAAGTATGTTGATCTCCCTATGAAAATTAATACACCGTATCCTCCTTTGTGAAACATGCCCATGCCATCGTGTGCAAAACGACTGCACACGGTACGAAATATTGACTAGCTCTTTTTGGATATATATGGAAGCGAGATTCAAGGACACTTCCGAGGTAGAAACAAGGGGAAAACACAAAACAGGGTGGGTTGGGTTGAACTCGTTATTTTTCTTAATATCATAAATCTCACGATCTATTTTAAAAAATAGGATCATTGACTCCAGCTCTTACCCAAAATAAATCCATAATACACAGTTTTCTGATATTAAATTCTAATACTGGGTAATGATTGCATGATGAGCTTTTCATCTCCACGT
Source organism: Cyrtodaria siliqua (assembly GCA_037043455.1). NCBI lineage: Eukaryota > Metazoa > Mollusca > Bivalvia > Adapedonta > Hiatellidae > Cyrtodaria > Cyrtodaria siliqua. The sequence goes on along the minus strand of JAWPHD010001482.1, from coordinate 275,338 downwards.
ATACATGTTATACCCATTTACGAATATGCTTATTTATTGTATTTAACCAAATAAAAAACATCCACACATCTGACTTTCATGAATAAATACAAATACATGTATGTACCGAAAAATGCGGTCCGTCGAAGAAAACACACAGATCTCCCACTCTTATAAAAGACCTAGGCGTATTATTTTTGCAAAATGAACATAGTTTGAACATATATAATTGGAATACTATTCCCAGATTTTGAAATAAATCGTTGGATTTGTGAAATTAAGAAAAATAACGACCTGAACTCACCCTCTGTTGTGTTTGTTTGTTCTACCACGAAAGTGTCATTGACTTTCGTTTCCATATATCTCCTAAAAGAGCTAGAGTCACAGTTAGTACTCGTGTAATAATGAAATCCTGGGAAAAAGACTAAACACTTAGTAACATACGTATTCTCAATCGTATGTTTGTTATTCACGATAATAGAAACCATAGTGATCATTGAGAAATACACTGATGTATCCAGAGTAAAAAAGGGTTTGATGGGTGTTGTTTTACTGCAAAAAATAAATGAAAGGATTGCATAAATAAATAAATTGATAATTTACCTTAGATGCGCTTTGTATGAATCCGTTAAATTAAATAATTCAAATCTACACCATTTACTGGTTTAAGGCGTGTGACTGCATGCGCATTCAAATATATGCGTACGTGCAGATTTGAATTTAACACAACAAACACCCACTTGATAATATGTCGTTATTTACGCACATTGGTTCCGCTCTATCGATCGTGTGGAATGACTAGTTGCTGTATGGTTTACATAGTTGAAAAAAGTGTTAAAGGCTAATACAGAAGGAGCACGAATGTTTTTTTTTAGCTCGTCTTTAAAGAGACATTGTCACTACTTGATGCGTCGTCTGCTTCTGCGTCTCCTGATTGAAGGAACTAACCCGCCAAATAACGGCAAAATTACGTTACACAACTGTTTATCAAAACACTATCCAGGTGTTCAGGTCATATAATAATGTATAGGTGTCGATGGAAAATATAGGATCTATCATGGGTTCTTAAAATAACCGTGATTGAATATACGTAACATGTATTATGAGCTGGTAATTGTTAATTCAACGCTCCAGTTGTGGGGTTTAGCCTGGCTGGTTAAAAACCCGTTTATATTGTGTCTATCGAGTTTGGGTTCTCAAAATATTTCAGTTATATATATATCAGTAGGTTTAGGAACGGTGTACATATATTACAAAAAGTGTCTGTTGTTGACTGGATAGCTACTTTAAAGTTTTGTATGGAAGCTTGGAGTATTGTATTATTGGAGCGTTCCGAACACCACAGGACCTGAAGTCATTGCCATCTAAGGCCATCTAAGGTCGTTCAGTAGATCAACTGTCAATGAATAAATACCCGTTGACGGGCATTTGTTGATTTACATATATAGTTTGAATTACTACCATATCATCCTTTATTTTGAATAGTTTTATCTTTATATATTTACATTAATTTTTAATTACTACTTAATTTCTTCATCTTTCGTCGGTTTGTGCGCCAACAATATGACCTATTTATATGTCGACGTGCCGTAAAACACCATTCATTCATTCTGTGAAGGCTGCATTTCCTCTTCGACTTTTATCAGTCAGGGAACTTTTGAAAAACAATCACCTTAAATGGTGATGATGTTTCATCAAATCAGAATTAAATATGCGAACTCGCTACAATGCTACAAGTCCGATCTATTTCACGTCCATATGTTTATCGCCATTATTGCAGATGGGCTGTGAAAGAAAACATAATAATAAAAATAGTTTACATTTATTGAAATAAACTGGCCATGGCTTCAGCATAATATAACAAGAAACATAATGTGCATATCAAATGTGCAGTCACGATACTTATAAACAACTTTGAAAAAGTGAATGAAAAAAGTACTCTGTGAACCCTGGCTTCAGATGTTCACCAAGCCAGATATTTAAAATTCAGTTGCTTTCCTTCAAATGTTCTCGTAAAATAATTACTACACACTGCTGTGATCGCGACATATTGCCACATGCCACTAGTGGGGATGTGGGCACCGCTAGAGGCACCGCCCTTAAATGGAGGGGAGCAGGGCACCGCAGTGAATAGTAATAAATCCTCAAATGGAGGTATGGCTGACGCACTTCACAATCGAAGAGATTTGTCTCGCCAACAACAAAAACATTCAACAAATGATCCAAATATGGTCAACACAAATCATCACTAAGTGACTTGGCAGAAGCCATAGCAACAAGAGAATAAACCATTAAGGGCACGACAAGAAAGATCATAGACAAACATCAAACGCCACCGTTCCAATGGGCTTTAGGTAGGCGTCATCATAGGGTCCACAGCCTGTCCGGTCATCGTACAATTAAAGAGGAAAGCATAGTGGCGAACTGTAAAAGGGTCCACCACCAAGCATGCAGTATGTTGCAAAATGATAGGGTCATAACCTCTTTTGATAAACTTTTTAACAAGTTTAACAAAGATAGTATGAAAGTGATCATGACCAAGAATCTTACGATGTTATTATTATATTCTTATGATCGTAAACCATTATTCAAGTGTCGGAAACACATAGTTTTTGCCTACTGGCCTTAGACTTATTTTCTGAAGAATTGCTATTGTGCGAGGACTGATAGCACGGGTTGTAAACATAATAAACTTGACCAAAATGTATACATTTTTTCTTTCTCTCATTCTTTTTCTGGTGATTTTTTCCTCTCTGTATTAGTTATGATATATACTATTCGAAGAAATAGAAAAAGATCGGACAGGGAAAGTAGCATTCAATGAGGACAGTCAACCGCAAAACGCAGGAACAAACATCCAAACAGACAAACAAGAACGCAAAAGCAATAATAAATGCAAACAACATCACAAACACAAAAGGGTTGACAATAGAGCTACCGCCTTGGAACGGTCAGTGGCAAAGTAGGCCACTGGGGGTTTAAACCGGTTCTAGGGTGCACCAAACCTCACACTTATTCATACTGTCATCCCATTAAAACAGGATAGTGTAAATAAAGAAATCCCCGCCATGATCTAATCTCTAACCAACAAGGCAGCATCAATAGGCAATATAAGTAAAACACAATTATGCTCGTGTAAATATAATACAAAAAAAATAGCCTAGAAAGCCACAATAAAGGTACTCAATGACTTGGCAGTAACCAGTAAGAGAATAAACCATTAAGGGCACGATGCGAAAGATCATGGACAAACATCAAACGCCACCGTCCCAATAGGCTTTAGGTAGGCGTCATCATAGGGTTCACAGCCTGTCAAGAAATTGTTTGTTTAAAATAGAAATTGTAGGGCTCTATTGTAGCTTTACTCCATGATAATAGTATATATGCTCTTCTCAATGTAATGTAACTGCCTCAGCGTAATTGGCGATGAACATTGTATGATGTTTATGCTGAATAAAAGAGTTGAATTGAATACGATTTGTAGATTCGTCCTAATTAGTAGATTCCTTCTCAAGGTCTAGGTAGACGCGACCAGATGCGACCATTTTTAAAAATACCAAAAGCACTATAGTTCAGAAATGATGTTTCGGTTTATCGATGATATTGAATTGGGCTTTTATTTTGCCCGAAACATCGACTGATGGCGCTGTTTTTGTGTCACCTTTTCGAAGAAAAATGCGATACGTAGCGATCACATTGTTGTCAGTCCATCAGTCTGTCAGTCCATCAGCCGAAACATAACGTTGGCTATAACTTTCCCATATCTTGATATTTCTTCATCAAACTTTCAATTTATACTCATTTTGACAACATCGACATGACCATACTAAAAACATACTCAGGCTAGCTTTTCAATGTAATTTATCAGGTCCAATAAACCTTGTTATACTGACAAACCGCTGACAGGCGACACGCGTGTTCCGGGGAACACCCGTCTAGTTATTGGTAAACATGGATGACCTACACTGAAAATTGAGCAAGCCCGTTGTTCAATATGAAATAGACTAAACAGTCTGAATATATCCTCATTTTAAACCTACTTTCATATTTGCTATTCTGTCTAAATTGGACTCTAAGTCTCGTTTGTGTGTTTCAGGTCCATATTATATTGCGACGAAATCACCGGGTCTCCCTCTATACAAAGAAATACAAAAAGATCGGACAGGGAAAGTAGTATTCAAGGAGGACAGTCAACCACAAAACACAGAAACAAACACGCAAACAGACAAACAAGAAGGCAAAGGCAATATTAAAGGCAAAAGACAACACAAACACAAAAGGGTTGACAATAGCGCTACCGCCTTGGAACGGTCAGTGGCAAAGTATGCCACTGGGGGTTTAAACCGGTTCTAGGGTGCACCAAACCTCACACGTACCCTACTGTCATCCCCTTAAAACAGGACAGTGTAAATAAAGAAATCCCAGCCATGATCTAATCTCTAACCAACAAGGCAGCATCAATAGGCAATATAAGTAAAACACAAATATGCTCGTGTAAATATGATACAAAAAAAACAACAATAGCCTAGAAAGCCACAATGAAGGTACTCATTGACTTGGCAGAAGCCAGAGCAGTAAGAGAATAAATCATTAAGGGCACGACAAGAAAGATCATGGACAAGACGCACCAGGACAATATGACTCTTGGAGACAATGATGATCCGAGTGATCTTGCTGGGTTCATTTATGAGGACGAAACATCCAATGATTTGAGACCGAGTGAAAGTTCTGCAAATTGGGAAGATGATGATGGACTTAAAGAAGACATTCGAGAAATGATGGAGTTGGCACCGGACGTCATTAAAAAACTCGCCAAAGAAGGAATTAAGAATGTGTTTCTAGATATTTTCCGGCAAATACATCAGGGTGTCCAGCCAGTAAAAAATATGGCATTCTTGTTGTGGACTGAAGTTGTTGCGTGGTATGGTGAGGACACGACATCTTCTCTGAGATATAGTGAAGAAAGCAAGACATTTTGGAAGCTCGGTTGGCAGTTATTTGACGGGAAACTCCTGAGATTTATGTCTGGATTTAAAAACACTTCGCAAGTTGTCGCGGGTGAAGCCAGAAGAGGCAGATGCGAGCCTGTTGAATCAGATATTAATTTCGTTGTTCCGAGTCTATCTGTTCTGCTCACCTTACGCCAAATGAATCCTTTGCCTTTTTTTTTTGTGCCAGACTATAACCCTATTGAGGAAGTTGAACTGAATGGGGACTGCCTCTGACATGTACATTTGTAGACTATTAACACACATTTGATTTACAGGCATCATTTGAGAAATGTCAGAATGTACCTACCCAATCACATGCAATTTTATGTACGCGCTATCTCTCAAACTCTCACTTCGTACGCGCTATCATGTCTAATATTCCGTCTGAACGTCTTCAAACAAGGCAATAATGACATGGAACATTGCATATCTAAAACGGCTTGGAGTAACAAATCTCCGGCTTAGCTTCTTTTCACTTCGAAAAGTTGAAATAAGACCAAATTTAAAAAGTTTTCAAATGCTGTGTTTATGTGTACGAACTATCAAAATTCAAATTGACTTTGTCGCGTTTTCAGGACTTAACCGTAAATGCTTTTGGAAAGTAACATGCGTTTACATATAATTGAGAGCAGGCTTCCTTCTCTGCACTAGTTCAATTTTACAAATATCATTGAATTCATAGAAAAAAAGAAGGTTTTACTCACCGAATCGAGCGTTGGCAAGTGTACGTGCTATCAGAATTACAGGTGTCCGTGACGTACGTTCCTACCCTTGTTATCCGTGTAGCGGATGTTCCAATGACGCTATCGGACTATAATGTCTCACTCCTGGTATTGCGTAAACAAACCACAAATCTGAACAAAACAAATAGTATAGGAAAATCCCTGTCTGTTGTCATTCAATATGCCGGAAGTTGTTAAAATAAATGCCGCTTTCTGAGTGCCCCATAGCCACCCCCGGTAATCGTATAATATGAACGCGAGTCGGATAAGGCCATACGCGGGTACGGGAAAGACGCGCCACATCACATGTACGCTCAATATTTGTCATTTATTTAAAATTATATAGTCGTTATATAATTAGTTTTTGCTTTGTTATATTCCCTGAATATTTTCCTTCACATCCGTATCTTTTGTTTTTCATTTTAGCATTGTTTTAAGCAATTTTATCCGTTTTGAAGTGGGCGGATTGGAAAAATCCGTGTCAACAATTGACATTTCATCGATTTTTCAATTATACAGTAATTTTGACACGATAATAAGGACCTGCACATGTAAACCATTCATTATGTTAGTCATTTTGTCTTTATTTGATCCCTTAATGCTAACTATGGGTTTTTAATCTGGCGTTTTGTGAGAGAGTGGTCCCAGAAAGTGGATAAGTCTTACGACGGCTAAACATTTGTTCGGATAAGGTCAAACGAAGACTATGGATAAGTATGAAAGCGGGCGTTTATAACAGCACAAACGCATTTGTTTTCTTATTTGATACCCCTGTAAGCTTCTAGCTTCTTAGATACTTACCGATAGTGTTTTCCCTTACTTGATGGCATACATTCCTAGTACTTTGCCGGACGATTGAGATTTCTCAGTGAAAAAAACATTACTCATTAAACATTACTCACTCGCATACGCTCGTTCGTGAAAAGAAAACACACGTCTACCCTCTCATGAAGGATTTCCCTATAATCGATCCCAGCAATTAAGTAATCTCTATAGCTTAGTATGTTCACTGCTCATAATGGATTTTTTTATCAAACAGAAGAAAGAAGGTCTTACGCAAACGTAAAATAGCTGCCGAGAGAAAATAGCATTATTTCTGGGTAGGAACTGGGAACAAAGTTTAACATAATAACAGACCAAGTCACGAGTGTTAAAACAATATTCAAAAAGAGTGTTGTCACGGAGACGTAAACACGCCATGACCGTTTTTTTTTACCAGACACTTTCTTCCCAATTTGTGCTACGCGAATCCTTGACATGCCTTACAAATTGATTACATAATTATTCACCTTTGTAGCACGACGTGCTAAAGTACACATCAGCACAGACATAGAATTACTCACATGTATGGGATGCGTTTGCGTTAGCGTGCATTACAACACAGATAAACTGTTCATTGCTACCATGTGTAATTATAAGATTTCGTTATCAAAGTGAAAAAAATTCAAAGAAACTATTCATTACTACCTTACCATGTGCAATTACTAAAACAATATAAGAGTCGCTGCCGTTCCGGCAGTTGTCACTGACTTCCGTCGAATTTTATCGGTAAATAAAACACAGTTAGTCTTTCCGGCAGCGAATTACTGCAAATCCCCGAGAATGGTACATTTGCATGCTGCTGTGCTTCGAGCGCAATCTCGTGTGTGCATTATTTAAGAAATAATAAATACGTACCTGTGTTTTATCGGTGTAAAAAATACAGTTAGGAGTTCGGATGCGTAGTAATTAAATCGCGAGTGTGTTTTCACAAGTGATTTAATTACTCGCTTCCGAACGACTAACTGTTTATTTACCGATAAAATTCAGATTTCGATTCTAACACACAATAACCCCATTGTTTACGCTATTGTGGGGGCACTATATATTATCTGGGAGGTCAAGGTAATCAGACTGTTATGTTTACAGCTGTCCCATTGGGCCCCTCCGTATGCAAAGTTCTGCGCGGTATAATATGTTTAAATACACTAGTAGTCACGTGACAAACAATTAAGTCATTGCTTACGTCATATATCTTGCGCTGTATGACATCAAACGTTCTGAGGTTGTTCAAGATGCTTATTAATGGGATATGTACTGATGCATATGATTTTATATGGGGCGTGGGGGGTGGGGGGGGGGGGTTGTCTTCGTGACGTATATTTGCCAAGTGACGTCATGTAACGCGGCGCTTCCAACGGATGAAATATACGCGGGGAATTAATGGAACAGCTGTATTTTATCGTAGAATAACATACAGTTGTCTCTCTTCTTTGCGTGTATGAAAGGATGCACAGGTCCTGTTATAATATAATATAATGAAAGGATATCATTAAGATTACAAATTAAAGAGGCTGTTCATATATTCAAGAAAATAACATACGCCAGAAAAATATATTATATACTAGTACTTAGTTATAAGTAGTTATTTTCGATAAAAAAATATCAAATCTTTCAGTGCAGCAGTATCAAAAGAATTTCTCTATATCTCTCGTACTGATAGTATATAATACACTGTATAAAAACAGGATTTGATATTAACAGTTGTCCCCTTGTCCTGTGCCATGTAGATGTTACTGGGGACAAGTTAATTGTCCCAAGTGACCTGTCCTACAGACAACTAAATTGTTTAACAAGAAATGAATTTTACATCTTAAAAACCTTCTTTTTTTTTCCTTTCTTTTTTTTTTTTTCTTTTTTTTTAATTCTAAATGGTATTTTATTTTTTTATTTAGGATGTTTCTAAACCATTCTTTGTACATAGTATTGTGGTAAATCCATATATCAGACATAAAACAAGCTACACTAGTTTATGGCAAAACTGAGACAGCAAATGCAGATATTTTTAACATCAATATAACAAATGTTAAAACATTTATGGCTGCACATTTAAGAAATTCTTTACCTCAGTATAACATTCATTGATTGAATTGGATGTTATAGTCGCACCAACAGCCATTTCCAGCCTCCACTGGTGGAGGAAGACCCCAGGTGCCCCTCCGGGTAATTTTCGTGCACGGGCGGCACCTGAGTAGAACCACCGACGTTCCGCAAGCCAGCCGGATAGATCTTTAAAACTTGTAACTGAACAAATGTCAAAACATTGGTGAGCACATTGTAAATGACAAATAAAAAACATGTTGTTTTCATTGGTGGAATGCAACTGAGGGAATGCAATGTCACTTTCATGATTGATCTTGTTTTTTGTATCACTTTTACATGAAATGCGGGGACAAGTAAATTTGACTGGGGACAAGTAAATTGTGTAAGTAACTTGTCCTAGTTGCTGAAAAAAATGTAATATCAAACCTTGAAAAAACCTAGTTAGACGTGGTTTTGTTGCAAAATTTAGCTTAAATTCCCTGTTCTGATGAAGTTACAACATAAAAGAGCTATATTTCTGAAATGCGTTAGTACTTATCCTTCAGTTTTACTACATAACGTTGGTACTTATCTATGGCCGTTGTAAGACTTATCCACTTTCTGGGACCCCACTCTCACAAAACGCCAGATTAAAAACCCTTAGTTAGTATTAAGAGACCAAATAGAGACAAAATGACTAACAGAATGAATGTTTTACATGTGCATGTCCTTATTATCGTGTCAAAATTACTGTATAATTCAAAAATCGACGAAATGTCAATTGTTGACACGGATTTTTCCGATCCGCCCAGTTCAAAACGGATAAAATTTGCCTAAAACACTATTAAAATGAAAATATAAGATATGGATGCGAAGAAAAATATTCAGGGAATCTAACAAAGCAAAAACTAATTATATAACGAATATAATATTTAAATAAATGACAAATATTGAGCGGACATGTAATGTGGCGCGTCTTTCCCGTACCCGCGTATGGCCTTATCCGACCCGCGTTCATATTATACGGATACCGGGGGTGATAGCAGTGTGTATTAATAATACATAATGATATATATGTATAACAGTATTGATGTTTTACTCAAGTTACTGCAATCTATACAACTGTAAGTTTCAAATTTGTGTAGATTCTACTTCTTCAATTCAACCACATCAACAGCCAAAATGTATAACATGTAAACTACAAAACTTTTCTAAATTTACCTATACAGATGACCGGTACTATGCTATATATAACTTACATATTTTGAGAATCTACACTCTGTCGCTAAAATATTAAACGGCTTTTAAGTTTAACCTGGGGCAGGCCAGGCCCTAAGTATATTAAAATGCACGTCTACGAACGACGAGATGTCATTTGCGATAACAAGAAATCGTTTTTTTATGTGTGGACTTTCCTCATAGATTCTCTGCGCTCTGTAGACATAAAAAGTCCATTTAAACTGATACACTGAATTTTATAAGTGTACAACTTTAATATCTAAAGTGAAGAATAATCATTTTACTAAGTGATCCAATTTCACACTAAACCTTTAATCCAAAAAACATTTTGATATAAAATGCATTACCGGTAGTTTAAATCTAGGTACTCATTATGCATTGTTTAAACGGCAAATCACAGGTGTCTATGGCAGTGACGTCATACAAGAAACATTACACACAGTGTCACAGTCTGAAATTGTCCACATATTTTTTGGTCAAATGCAATGAGACATCACAGGGTGCATCTATAAATGTCCGTTTGAAAAAGAAGCACCCCAGACGTTAAATAAATGAGACTTAAGGTCAAACTTCAAAACCAACTCATAATTCATTTTATGTATATTCAATCGTGGGTATTTTAAGAATCCGTGAAGAAAACTACACTTTCAATTGGCACATGTACATTATTATATGACCTGGATAAAATGTTGATACAACATATGATTTTGTAGTGTTAGTGTCTTTAATATTTTGTTTCACAGCATAATTACATATATATTTATATTTTTATTGTTTGTTCCAGTACGTACCAGTGTTCAAAGCACCAGTTGCTTCTATGACTGGAAATAATGACTTGACTGTGGAATCTACGAAGACACTGTAACAAATTAAACCACTCATACATGTACATCTTAGGTAAGGCCAAACAGAAAAACAGCCTATAAGGTGTATTATGTATGTTTGCCTTTAAAAGGTATGGGTTTATTCACCGGTTCTTAAAATATCCATGAATGAATATGCATAAAATCAATTACAAGTTGCTAACTTAATTTGACGCTCCAGTTTTTGGGTTTGTCCTGGTCGGTTATAATTCGTCAAAAGAGTTTGAATTCTCAAAATATAAAGTTGTACGTGCAACCTCGTCATCAGTAGCTTTAGAAACCGTGTATATCTGTTGTTAAAATTAAATTTTTAATATCTGATTGAAGCAGTTCATTATTTATAGGAAGATTTTCTTGGTGTTTGGTGTCATTTCAGCGCATTTTAGGCTATGTATTTAATGGTGTTTGTTCAGTGGTGGAGGCAGACCACCCACTTATGTTGTGTGTCAGGTCCATATCTGTTAATAATTTTCTTTCAAACTTGCCACAATGAATAACCAGCTTAGAGCGATGTCTATTATAACTATATCCAGCATTTCTGAGGAGCTATTCCAAGTTAGCTCTGCTGATCTTTGATTATGCCGTGGTGCGGTGTCCGTCTTGTGTCCGTCCGTTATTTTTTTGTAGCGACTATTCCTCTGAAACTACTGGATGGATTTTCATAAAACTTTACAGAAATGTTGCTCATGAAGTCTTGTTGATCCTAGGAAATTATGTTGATTGTGAAATCCAAGATAGCCACCAAAGCTAAAAATAGATTTTTAAAAAATAAGTTTGTATTGATATGGGACTTTTTCTAAAATGATCAGCATGACATGATGTTGGTCCTTGTTGAAAATCGTTTTGATTCGATGTCAAACATGGCTGCCAGCGGCCATCTTTGTTTACATAGAGTTATATAGTAAAAAACTTGTAGCGACTACTCCTGAAAATACTTGACAGATTTTCATGACACTTCACAAGAATGTTGCTCTTGATGTCTTATTGATCATAGCAAAATATCAGGAAAATCAAGATGGCCACCACAGCCAAAAATAGATTTTTATAAAAAAAATTGTAGTGCCTACTTCTTGAAAACTATAAGTGATATCGATAAGGGTCATTGTCTAAAATGATCAGCATGGCATGATGTTGGTCCTTGTTGAAAAATTATTTGGATTCGACATTAAACGTTTTGACAAAATATTTGACAAGCAAAGATTCAAGCTCGTGTACACCAAAACATAAAATTAAACCATTATATAATCCCTACGTCTATGATTTATAAATAATTAAAACTCAAAATTAGTATGCGAAAATTACAACACAGTTTGTTACTATTAATCTATATATTTATTTTTGTAACTTGCAAATACTTTGACAAAATGGAATATATTCATAAAAACTATCAATAAGTTTAATATATTAATTTTCAGGGTTAGAGATCAGTCCACGAGTAGAATGAAAGAATGTATTAAGTGCAGATGAGTTAAATTCCATGGATGCCGAAGACAATTCCATGGATGCCGAAGACAATTCCATGGATGCTGAAGACAATTCCATGGATGCCGAAGACAGTGAGATGTTATTGTTAAATGAGAGAGCCAGAGAAAAGAACACTGACACTTAACAAACCACATTTAAAAATTGTATAATGTTATTTTCCATTATAATTATTTTTCTTCTGAAACAGCAAACATATGTAGATTACTTTTGTGAGTACATGTGATTTTAATATTATCATTGGGTTTGTGATAATTCGCTTCCAATTTTGAAAATTTGCATTGCCGGTAAGTACGTTTGTCACTTATTTTGTTTAACTGTTCTTGATTTATTATCTGATTTATATATTAAAAATTGAAAAAAGTTACTCTTGTCATTATGCTTCACCCTATGGAAAGAGCATACAGTATAATAGTGGTATCCTTGTCTGTTTACAATATAGTACAAATAAGGTTAAAGAAGGGCATATGTGCTCGAAGGCGACATTGTCAAACAGAAATTGACAAACATTTAAGTGCTCTCAGACATGGGCTGGACTACTCGTTTGGTGAAACAAAATCTTGAAGCATGTAGATTATACTTTAAGACCAAGAAAACACCCGGCACTCAAAATATGCTGCGATACTCGTTTTGCGCTGTTTCCCGCACTTATGTCTGCGAGGTGGCCGTAGAGGCGCTCCCTCATGTTATTTCCCTTTGTCCTACGTATTATATTCCACATACATGTAGTTACTGTATTATAGTAGTTTTTTATCTATTTCAGTGATTCCCCAAATTTCTTGGTGGCATCTGTCTTTTTTTATCTAGTGATGCCTGTAAAATTTATCTCATTTGCATAATTCATGTAAAATGACGCCTGGTTTCCTGTTCGTTTCCACCAGGATATTTTGATGCCCGTCGTTTTAAAAGTGCCGGGCGTCATTGGATTTTACCTCATTTGTATAATTCGCCTGGTTTCCAACTGGTTTCCTGCCCGATTACGTCTGAATTTTCCAGTATAAGTGAATTACAATTGACGCCTAGAATTTCAGTAAAATGACGCCTCATTTACAGGCATCAAATTTCGTACAGGTCCTAATTGGTAGAGTTCTGATTGATAGATTAACTGAATTCAATTGGGGTTTTACGGCGCACCAACACAAGAAAGGTATAGTGCCAAACAAGGATGAACATGCCAGGTTCATCCTCCATTTACATATAGATAAAATATGGAGAATGGGCCTAGAACCTTATAACCTGCAGAACTGCAGAGTAGATGCAAATTCTATTGTAGAAACTCCATTTGCGATGGAGTCACGTTTGCACATTTGCATATGCGATGTCATAAAGAAAACCTTAAATGAGCATGATAAAAAAAAAGACAAAATGAACATGAATGCGGGGGGGGGGGGGGGGGGTATGGGGGGGGGGGGTTATGGGGGGTCCTATTTTTATGGTTGTATTCCACCCAGGCAACCACACGCGGATGCTTGATATATAGGTTTAAATGTAAATTACAGATTATGATGCAAACATAACAAACATTACTGCCAATATGTGTAAACGTCAGTGTAAATATGTCTAACAGTAACTTCTAAGATATTCATACATTACCAAATGTATGTGTATACGTCATCGTCAATATGCGTACACGTCGTTGTTAATGTCTATTCGAAACGGCAGGCCTACGCAATACATCTGTACGAAGATCTGACAAGTGTGACATTTTTTAAGTAAACTACTAAAATACTTTATTTGTCCGTTTGTCTGTTTGCGTGTTTGTTTCTGTGTTTTGTGGTTGACTGTCCTCCTCGAATGCTACTTTCCCTGTCCGATCTTTTTATATTTCTTGATAATTAAGTGCAGTTTAAGGTGTTAGTGAACCATAAATAATAGGATGATATAGAGCCGTCTGCGTGACTTTCTCTCTCCAGGCGGATTGTTGGCATAATACTTTGACACATTTCTCGTTTATCATCGTTTTCTTAATTAATATGTCTGTTGTTACTATTGTTTTATTGAGAATTAACATCTTATCACTTATACGGTATGCTTAAAATACAACACATGACACACATTAATATGACTTTTTTTTATTGACTTAAACTATTACATAGTTTTTCATCATATAAACATACATTTTACAAATATAATTTGACCACAATAACAAGATTAGTACAGGTTCATTAATTTATGAATTAATATGAAAAAAAGGAGATATATCATGGAGAAAAAAATTAAATATATATATATAGGAATCAAAATCTAATACGGTACAATAGAACAATTGTATTATAGTGAGGATGAACGAGATTATAAGTTATTTATCATGGTACGTCTTAAAGAGAAAGCTTCTGAGATGTATTTGCTAAAATTGATAACTTCTTTTTTGTTTGTTGACTGAAGGAGAACAATGAATTTAAACATACTAGGCCTATGGCTATAATATCGTTTCATATATTTACTTCTGATTGTATTGTAAATAGGACATATTAACGCAAAATGGAACTCGTCCTCTATATCATTAGTGTTACATATTTGACATATCCGTTCATGTCTTTCTAACCTTTCACGAGAATACCTCCCTGTCTCGATCCTTAAACTATGAGAGGACAAGCGTAATCTGGTTACCACACTGCGATCGCGCCTGGTAGTAGTAGAATAGTTTTTCTTTATCCTCGCCGTGTTGATACAAGTCATTTTGGCGAGCGTTTCAATAGAAGTTTACGATGTGCAGAAGAGTCCAAGTAAATAACATCCCTCGTCCAAAGTAGTTTAGCGTAGATAGCAGCAGTAGAGTTGATTGAAGAATTCCAACGATGTTTACTATAGTTGATTAACTTTTCTAAGAAGATTGAAGTTTTGACCAATCGGATTGCCTGCAGAATTGTGACTAGGTCAATCCGATTGTCGGCTCGAAAAGATGATTTGAAGCTCCCGACCAATCAGGACAAAGTAGATTTGAAGCCTATCCAGTAGGTCAATCCTGTTGATTGAGAATCCCGTGGTTGTTGGAGGTCTGTAGAGGTTACCATGTAGGTTGATCAGCTGTTCCGTTTTGTTGGTACTGGCTCCTCCGTAGTACTCACTGATATACAAGATATTTATATCAGAGAGTATCTCGCAGGGTTATTCCTGTATCCATGGTGGGTTGTAATCGTTGTCCATCGTAGACTGCCTCCTGTCATCTATGCGGGGACTCGCAGTGACCAGGGGCATCTCGCTGGTAAACGTCAGTCATCAGTCGATTCATCAATCGTCCATCTTTAGGGCCCATTAAAAATATGTAAAAACATATGTACAGCATATGAGGAAGTCTAAACCTCCTCGTGGCAATCTACACTGTACGCGCACATTGTACAGTGTAGGGCGGATGATCCCTGACAGCGGCACGCCTTGCGGAGTCACTTTGTCCCAAACGGCCGCAAGACGTCCTGCCTGTTCGGTGGTCTGAACTGGAATGAATCGCGCCTGGTATGCAATATATCTAGGTAATTATCATATTCAAAATGGTGTTTAACAGATTTGTAAAGAATTAGCACTCTATTCGTTTCAAGGTCGGTTGACCAGTTTTGGACATAATTATCTATTAGTCGTTGTTTGTATATCGGTACAAAATGTATTGCATTTAGTGAGCTTGGGTCAAGCCATGCATACATGAAACCACTACTATTTAGTAATGACATGACTTTTGACACCCAATTTTTTAATCCCTTTTCACAGTCAGATTTTGCGCTTTCATACACGTGTTTTATAATAACGTTATATGTACACGTGACATACGTGCTAGAACAGTCTAGATCATTCTCAAAATATTACATTTATTCATAGTTTTCTATTACCAAAATGTTGCGATTTTATGTTATTTTCTCTAGATGATACAATTTATATCACTCGGATTTCATCCTTAGGTTCTGTAGAAAAATAAAAATCTTTGGCAGAGGTAAAATAGATGAAAATTTTCAAGATTCGACTTTTATACATATATTGAATCAATTTGCATAAATCTGCATGACATATGCAGGGTTTTAAAATAATCACACTTATTACCTTAATCTTAACAGTAAATTTGGTTGAACATCTAGGATAAAGACCGAGCCTATCACCTACCAGAATTAAGAGGTGTGTCACATTTCTGGTCACTGATTGTTTATTTTATTTTGATGATGCTTTATCAAAAATATAACTACCGTATATAGTATACAACATGTTTCAATAAGTTTTCATATCATAGTTAAAGAAACAAACCCGCCAAATTACACTACAAAACTGTTTATCAAAACTATTCATGTCATATACTAATGTATGTGTACTGATTAAAAAGTACAGGCTTATTCACGGGTTCTGCAAAATACCTGTAATTGGATATGCGTAAAATCAATTATGAGTTGGTAAATATAGATATAAAAATCGAACAGGAAAAGTAGCATTCAAGGACGACAGTCAACCACAAACACACACAGAAACAAAGAACACCTTTAAAGATGAATAAAAGGCCATTCCATTAAAGACATTTCTGTCCTTAAACATCGACGCTCCAGTTGCGGGTTTTGACCTGGCTTCTTAAAGCCGTTTATAGTGTGTCTATACAGAGTTTGTATTCTCAAAATATGTAAGTTTGTAAGTTATATAATTATATATCTCGTTGTCGGTAGGTTTAGAAACGGCGTACATCTGCTGTAACATTTACCTGTTGATGGCGGGATAGGGCGTACATCTGCTGTAACATTTACCTGTTGATGGCGGGATAGGGCGTACATCTGCTGTAACATTTACCTGTTGATGGCGGGATAGGGCGTACATCTGCTGTAACATTTACCTGGCGGGATAGGGACTATAAAACTGTGATTAACTAATGTTAATTTGGAAATAAATGGTTATGACACATTCTGGTACTATTCTGTGATAACTTTCCAAATACTTTATTTTCACAATACACTTTTTTTTATACAATGCGCTTTCTTGTTCTTTGACTGTACATTATAGTTTTTCTGTGTGTTTCTTTATAAGTGCGACACTTACATCAGTAAACTAATTTATCATTAAACTATAGTGTTATTATCCCTGACGCGTCGTTTTTGTACCACCTGATATGACATATGATGTGCAATCCATATTTGCGGATGCGGATGATAACCTGGAAGTAAGTAACGTCAATAACTGTTAATTTTACTGACGTCATTAACTTGCAGGCCGTTTTTAACGTCCGTTTAAATTTCATTCGCGTTAAAATAGATGCAGGGGAAAAGGCGTTTGAATCTGGCTATTTTTATCCAGTTCACGGGAAAATATGTTTTTGCTTAATTACTTTCTTAATATTTAAAAATGTTTGTTCAACTAAAGTGCACATCCTTCTACCGGATGATCTCCTTCCTCTATTGCAACTGGTATTTCGATTCATACAGTACGCTCCAGTTGTTCACGGTCATGTACGCTTTCTTTCCTTTCCGATATTTTGGGAGGGCTAATCTAAGAAAGTCTATAAGAATCGAAATACCCGTTTGCGGTGGAGAAAAATGCCCACTTTGTAGAGGTTTGCGTGCTTTATTAAAACAAAAACAGTTAAATATAAAGAAAGTTATAAAGAAAAAACATAGCTGAATCGAGCGCTTTGTTAATAATAACACTTCTTTTGTTAATAATAAACCTATAAAATAAAAATAAATAGATTTTGCTCTTTTTTTTCAGTAGTCAACGATGAATATATTCCAACTCTTCACATTCCATATCACACCTGATAGAGCTATAATTATTACAAACTAATATTTGTGTGTGTGTGTAGTTTAAATGATAAATAAATTACAACTCCCCTTTTCGCACATCGCACCTGATATCAATACCTCGGTTCTACGTACCTCGGTATTGATATCAGGTGTGATATCGGGTAGGTGTGATATCAGGTGTGATATGGAAAGGGAAAGTGATAAGTTATACATATCTAGAAAAATCAGTGTTGTAATTTAGTAATTTATTTTTTTCTATTGTTACTGTTAATGTTACTTGAAACTGAGGGACTTGCTTTGTTCACCTGTACTAATTATTCCGCAAACAATAAGGATGTTGACTATTGATGGAAAATTTCCGTGACATTCGTCTGCATGTTTTTCAGATGCGAAATCTGCCATCATGTCTAATCATCCACCTCAGTGCAATTCAATTGTCGTCTGCAATGATTCGTAAGCTTGAGATGCCCGATGGCTTGCAGACGTACTTTAATGGTGCTAAGATAACACACAGCGTCCCGGACTTTCCTGGTGAGTAACCGCCATTTCCTGTCATTTATATATTGCATAGCTCATGTCCCGAAAATTCAGTAGTTAGCATTAATACATTAGTAAAACCAAAACACTTTCACAAAATGCAGTACATAATATGCATGGTTAGATTGTTTGGCTTAACCATATTGCAAAGAGTAAGTTGTGCCTGAATCATAATCTAGTTTGTAAGCAGCAGAATCTTTTCAAAAGCATCAGACCAGCACAACTGAACAATTGACTGGAACACCAGCATGCATTGGGTATGAATTGATTTCTCCTGTCAAGGGCGTTTGTACATATTTCATTGAAGGTTGCTTTTGTTATCATAAACCAATTTTAATAAATATATTAAGGAGAGCAGATATTTTGGGAATGTATGCAACGTGTAATGTGGCAGATGGCAGAACAGATGGGTCACAACGTTACTAGGGAGACACGCGACTACCTCGATCGTCTGCTTCAAATTGCAGTCGACGACTTATACACAAAGATTCCTCGCCACCGGAAAGAGTATCGGATGATGACAGACGATGAACGCAACAGATTTCACAAGGCTGTTCAAGCACTGAAGGAGGACAAAGTTAGTCTCTAAATAAAATACATAGAGGATCTTACATGAGTGCTCTTTCATTATTGAATTTATTAAACGAGTTGGCAAACTGGTATAATGAGAGGCTCTTGTCGAGCATTATATCATTTTTGCTAACGAGTTTAATAAATTCAATAATGAATGTGAACGAATGTTAGATTCTATTTATCACATAAATCACATATCGACTTTTATTGCATTTTGCCTGTCGCTTTAACACGTCAGAAAATGTACATTAACGTGACGTCCATGACGTCATTAACGTTATGTTATACCACTAGTGGAATATCGAAGATATTGAATGGTGTTATTACTCTCCCACACCGCATGTTATGTGATAAATATTAAAATAGCAGTTTAAATTGTATATTATTTCTTAAAGCCTTAATCCTATTCCATTTTCTGTAAATTAAAGAAACTAACCCGCCAAATAACGGCAAAATTACAGAACACAACCGTTAATCAAAACTTTATCCAGGTGTTCAGGTCTTAAAATAATGTAAATGTGTCGAATAAAAGTATGGGTGTATTGACTGTTTTTTAAAATACCCCTGATTGAATATGCGTAAAATGAATTATGAGTTGGAACTCTTAATTCGCCGCTCCATTTTTGCAGTTTGGCCTGGCTGGTTAAAGCCGTTTATATTGTGTCTATAGAGTTTGGATTCTCAAAATATGTAAGTTGTATATATACCTCGTCGTAAATAGGTTTATAAACGATGTACATATGTTGTACAATTTGGCTGTTGTTGGCGGGATAGCTACTTTAAACGATCGTATGTAAGCAATTGTATACGTTTTGTTGTACAGATTTAACTAGATGCACGCTTTAATTCATATCATACACTAATGATACACCATTCCGAAAGTTACAGGTTTTAATCAAGCTGGTTAATTCATTTTGTCTGTATTTTGCATATTTTCAGACGCTGAAGCCCAACGTATACAGCGCCTTTTCAGAGTTACACGCAGGGGAGATTATTCCAATGGCACATTTTGGAGTCGGATTTCCTGACTGGCACAGAGTATTTTTACTGATGTAAGTGTGCCTAGCTTCTTGGCTGCCAGCCCATCCTTCTGTCTTGAATTATCGTGTCCGTCTGAATATTCTTGTCTGAATCTTAACGTTCATTCGACTGCGAGCACCCGCTGCTTGTTATGCTACCTTTGTATAATAAAAAGCCGAGGAAACCGAATCTAAATTTAGACAATTTCTGCATGAAAAGCTTCAAATTGCACGAGAAGTGGTGGATAACCTAAAACTCGAGAGGGTACACAGGATCGGTGCACCGGTTCCCGGTTCGACGCGAAAAATCGTCGCGAAGTTCAACCTGTTTCCTGAGAGGGAAATGGTACGCAGGCTAAGAATAAAGCTTGAAGGCACCAACTTTTATATGCACGAACAATTTCCGCCGGAAGTCGTCGCGAAGCGTCGCAGATTGACACCACAAATGAAGGACGCTAAAAGGGAAGGCAGAAGAGCATGGATTAGCTATGACACTTTATATATTGATGGAAAACCAGTGAAATTGGACTAGGAGCACGCAGAGGATGGACTAAGTGTTGTATATTGGAATTGTAATGGATTAACGGACCGTAAAAAAGAACAGTCGAACTTTGTGGATATTTTGACAAAACACGATATTATATTTTTATCAGAAACATGGACAAGTAAGGACAGCGATATTGAATTACCTGGTTACTGTTATTATAATTTTTACCGTAAATTTAGACACCGCAGGGCTAGAAGAAATAGCGGAGGTATTGTATTATATTTTAAAAAATCACTCAAAAAAGGTATCACTATTGTGAAAAATCATCATGACACGATAATCTGGCTTAAACTAGATAAATATTTTTTCGGTAACGCAGACGACATTTTCTTGTGTGGTGTATATTTGTGGGGCGATGACTCGCCAGCAGTTAACATTGTTAATGCTGATCTCTTTCAATTATTACAGGAGGACATATCATACTTTGATTCATTAGGTAGTACTTTCATTGTTGGTGATTGCAATGCAAGGGTAGCTAATAGAAACGATTATATTATCTTTGATCGAACTGTTAATGATATCGATTATAGTGACTATATACCAGATAATCCTTTAATTAGAGTGTCACAGGACTCGGCAATAAATGCACAGGGAACCAAACTACTTGATCTTTGTAAGGCAACGTCATGTAGAATAGCCAATGGTAGGTTAGGGTGTGATTACAGCGTGGGTTCTGCAACGTATGTGAATAGAAACGGGTGTAGCGTGATAGATTATCTGTTATTGAAAGAATGTGATTTTTCGATGGTGAGTGATTTTCAAATAGGAGACTTCAATGAATTCAGTGACCATGCACCGTTATCTTTTGTTATTAAGGGTAATAGCCATAACTGTAAAAGTAACATAATAAATCTTGAAAATACGAAGTGGGACAATACATACAAAGAAATATTTCGTAGCGGTATAATAAGCAAATTGCCACTTTTCAATAATTATCTTGATAATGTAATCAAAGATGATATGAATAGTATAAATAACCTTATAATACAATTTACAAATACAATACGTGATGTTGCGGATCCGCTCTTTAAAAAACGAAAGATCTTGAGGCCGTTTTATCAAGTACACAACAGCGATACTAATAAATGGTTCGATGATGAATGTGTTCTTGCTAAAACACGTTACAAAGAGGCATTATTCAACTTTAACAGAAACAAGTCGGGCGAAAATAGGGTGTTACTGGCTAATACTAAATTGATTTACAAGAAATTAATTCAGAAAAAGAAACGATCGTACAAATTTAAACAAATGAAAGAATTAGAAAAAATGCGCCATTCTAAACCACGTGAGTTTTGGAAACTATTTATTAAAAGAAAACGCAACAATCCTGATATTTCCATGAATGAATTTAGTTCATACTTTATAAATATGTTTAAGGATATAAAAGTGTCGGTTTCTGAAGAAGCTGAAGAGTTTAATAATAATCATAATTTTAATGATGGCGATGCAATATTTGAAGAACTCGATAAACAGATTACTGTAAGCGAAGTTGAATCTGCAATTCGTGCCTTAAACAAAAACAAAGTTTCTGGAGATAATATTTTAAATGAATACTTTATCTCAACTTGCGATATTTTATCTGGACATATAACTGACATTTTTAACGTAATATTTGATTCAGGATATTTTCCGGATGAATGGACTGAAGGTTTTATAATCCCCTTGCACAAGCGAGGTGATAAAGACATGGTTAGTAACTACAGGGGAATAACTCTAGTAAGTTGTATGGGAAAACTTTTTACAAGTATTTTGAATACCCGGATTAATAAATGGTGTGAGATTAATAATACTGTATCGGACGCACAATTTGGCTTTATGAAAGGCAGATCAACGGTAGATGCAATTTTCGCACTTCATAGTATAATCGAAAAAATTCTAAACAATAAAAAACGTCTTTATTGTGCTTTTATAGACCTTAAAAAAGCGTTTGATTCCATCTATAGAAATGCAATGTGGTTAAAGTTATATAAATTTGGTATTAACGGGAAAATGCTAAGAATAATTCGTTCTATGTATAACACTGTCAAATCATGCATAAAATACTGCGGTTCTTTCTCGGATTTTTTCGAGATTTCAGTCGGTTTGAAGCAAGGGGAGATAATGTCTCCGATCATGTTTGCACTGTTTATTGAAGATTTAGAGTTATATTTGCAAAATAGAATAGAGAGTGGTTTAT
Source organism: Cyrtodaria siliqua (assembly GCA_037043455.1). NCBI lineage: Eukaryota > Metazoa > Mollusca > Bivalvia > Adapedonta > Hiatellidae > Cyrtodaria > Cyrtodaria siliqua. Next base: position 252,667 of record JAWPHD010001482.1, on the reverse strand, counting down.
CATTAGATGACATTTCTTTAATTTTACTGCTTTTTGCTGATGATATGGTGTTAATAGGTAATACTCCGCAAGATCTGCAAATGAGCTTAAATCGTCTATATGAATATTGTGAAACTTGGGGTCTGGAAGTAAATACTGAAAAAACAAAGGTTATAGTTTTTCGTAAAAGAGGTAGAGTAACCGTTGATGAAAACTTTTCTTATAACGGAGCATTATTAGAGGTTTCAGATGATTTTAATTATCTTGGAGTTGTATTTAACTACACAGGGTCGTATACGTTAAATCAACAGGCTATGTGCGGCAAAGCATTAAAAGCTATGAATCTTTTAACTGCAAACATAAGAAAAACTGAACTAAAACCTAAAACATCCCTTCAATTATTTGATGCTTTCGTCTCATCAATACTCAATTACGGCTGTGAAGTCTGGGGTTTCATAAAATCGAAAGAGATAGAGAGAATTCATCTCAAGTTTTGTAAACACATTCTATGAGTAAAACTGACCACGAGTAATGCTGGTGTTTACGGTGAATTGGGGCGTTATCCTTTATTTATCACAAGATATACTAGAATAGTTAGATATTGGTTGAAATTAGTTAAAACAGAAAATATAATTTTATCATCTATTTATAAATCTTCATTATCTGATTGTGAAAGTGGTTTAAACAATTGGTTATCCAATGTAAAATCTCTGCTTAATACGTATGGCTTTATGTATAAATGGGATGATCCTTTAAGGGTGAACCATCAACATTTTATATCTAGCTTTAAACAGAGGTTGGTGGATTGTTTTATTCAAAAATGGAACACTGATCTACAAGAAAATAGAGTATTATCAAGTTTGTATAGACATGTTAAAGATAATTTTGGATATGAAAACTATCTGAATATTTTATGTACAAAAAGATTACGAAGTGTTTTTACTAAATTACGTTTATCTTCACATAGCTTAAGAATTGAGACAGGTCGTTATGCAAGACAGAGGATTGAAAGAAATGAAAGAGTTTGTCAAATATGTAATTCAACTGATATTGAAGACGAATTTCACTTTGTTTTAATTTGTACAGCTTATAATGATATTAGAAAGAAATATATCAGAAAATATTACATACAAAGGCCAAATATGTTTAAATTTATAACACTTCTACAATCTTCAAAGAAGAAAGAACTTTTTAATTTAAGTAAATATTTGTCAGAGGCGTTTACTGTCAGATGTTCTATTCCAAATATTATTTCTTAAAATATATTCAAGTACATCCTCACATAAATTGTTATTTTATATATAATTCCTTTTGTTTTTTGATATCCTTGGATTATTGATTAAAATGTGTGATTTATATGAGCTATGATTAATTAAGGAGTATTGAAAATTGAACTATAAGTGAGTGTGTAGAAGTATGTGTAACCTGTCATGTGATTATAATTATGTATTACAAATTATGTATGTAATGATGAGAAACTGTAAAAGTTTAAGTCAATAAAGTATATATCTATCTATCTATCTATAATACTGAGAATAATATTAGAGATTTTTAATATAACATCGATTGTACATCAACGAAATACGCAGTTAAAAAGAGTAAACCAGCGGTAACTGGAACAGGTCTAAATGCAAAATCTTAAAGTCACATGCTTAGGTATCTATCAATGTATTCCCACAGTTAGGGGTCGTTGGGGTTTGGATGGCGAGGATACCCCGGGGATAAGACCGACAAAGATGATACCGGGGAAGAGAATTAGACATAAGCCGGCACCAACATAAAGATATTTGATATTAATATTAATTCCTACCCTTGGGAAGAGAACTAGACAATCAATTTGTTCTTTTGTTTAATTTCTCTCGGTATGCACGCCATCCTCAACCCCAAGTTTGTACTACTACTATCCAAAATATGTTGTTGTTTTTTGTATTATTTTTGAATGTGTTTCTGAGATGAAGACGGTCTGTGAATTAACTGATCACGCAGTAATTATGTTAGAGAGGTATTAAATAATCATACTTCTGAAGAAGACTTCACTGTATAAATTAAATATTCTATCCTATGAGCAGGTATTGCATTCTCCGTTTAAAAAGCATGAAAACCTTTCTCTTTTTGGCATTAAGAATCGAGACCAAACATTGTATAATAATCTGTCTTTACTCATTTTCCACTTTAGATTTGAAACTGCGCTCCGTATGAAGGACCTATCAGTGTCTGTACCATACTGGGCTTCGAACATCGACAGTGAGATGATCGATCCGACGAAATCGATTACCTGGTCAGACAAGTTCCTTGGTAATGGTGACGGGTTCGTCACAACTGGTCCATTTGCCAATTTCAAAGTTTTTTCTACGGACTCCATACTAACCAGAAACATCGGTACGTCGGGTTCACTGATTACAAACGAAGGAATTCAAGACATCCTGTCTCATAACCACACTGCAGACATCACCATTCCTAAGGCACAATATAGAAACAATCTTGAACTCCAGCATAACACTGTACACGCCTGGATTGGTGGAAATATGGACGACCTAAGCACCAGCGCCGAGGACCCAGTATTCTTTCTTCATCATGCTTTCGTAGACTACTTATGGGAAGAGTTTAGGACAAGACAGAAAATGCTGGGCATTAATCCTGAAACTGACTACCCTGTCTCTGACTGGGGTAGGAAAAACCACGAACCAAACAGTTTGCTTGGTTTCGGTGATTTAAGGAACGTGGATGCTTTAAGCAATGTGTTTGCAGATTTAGTAAGATATGATCCATCACCAGTATTTAAATATTTAAAATGCGATACGTCTGATATTCCGCCATTATGCGTAAGCTTGTCACGTGAGGGGCTGGATAGTGCGGCATACACGGAGGAGGAGATCTGTGTTGACGCTCACTTGACACGCGCTGTGCAAAACACATTTGCGATTAATCAGTATTGTGATATTAGGAAATGGTCTTATATTCCAGTGAAAATAGTTCTTCAGAGGCCACCTGAGTTCGCAAATTACAAAGCCTATCCGGTTCTAAATAACAGACCTGTAACAGATAATGATGTGTTTTCAACCATATCTATCAACAAGACGGTCAGCAAATCCATGGCTTCGTATCCAAAGTGCAAGCAAACAAGCTCATTAGCACGTAAGATTTTTGTCGAATCTCATGGATTAAATTATTATAGCGAATACAAAGACTTTACAGTGCTAGATCAACGACACGCGTTGTCAACGGCGACGACATATTTAGGAGTAAAAAGTCCGGAGTCTAATTACACGGATGTCATTGTTTATGGGTATGATTACTGTGGTCGGAGTTGTCGGCCATTTTGTTTAGATATGACTTCAAAGCCGCCTAAGTCTCAACCATGTTCCGGAGTTATCCTAATCACACCGGAAGAGCCCAAAATGTATGGAGATAATTATGCAGATGCGGTAAATAATGTGTGGCAAGCCGATCACCCGGATGATCTACCGGATATTGCGCACCACCACGCGTGTTTGACATTTTACTGCGATTATTCAGGAGTGTGGCCATGGGATAGCACTTTCCGGAAAGTGTTGTTATCTGCCCCTGATTTTTCGCTCTTTAGCTCAAGAAGTTTACTTCCGGGTAGTATCCTGGAAGGGGTATAAAAACCACTTCCGAACCCCCGCACCTCCGAACCCCGAACCCTTTACAGAAATTAAAAATACGTATAACTGACAATAAACGAATCATACCGTTATAATTTTAACTGGTATGCATGTATTTAATGTACATATATATATGGTTAGTATTTGATTGCCTTAATTAAAGTATTTGTAGCAAAATTGCTATTTTATTCATCGCTAATGGTAAAAAACCCACTTCCGAACCCTAAATCTCCGAACCCCTAGTTTTTGAACGATACGAGGGTTCAACGCGTTAATTATGTAAAGTTTAGCATTCATAAACTAACTAACCTCATTATAAATGTAATTTCCAGTCTTGGTTTCTTTTATTAATGAAGATACAGCCATTTGTTTACCTTTTTTTACGATACCGAACCCTAATCTAAAAATAATTACGGTGTCATTCGAATAACACGTGCTGTGAAAATCGCATGTTTCAATTGTTTTATCTATGCTTATCAATTCGGAAAACACAAACTAATTAATCAGTCATTGATTGGGAATCATTGATTGGTGAGCTAAAATCACATCTAATCATATCATAAAGCCGTGACACAAACAAACAGGTATATATTACTTGACTACACTAATTGGTGAACCAAAATCTACACTAATTGGTGAACCAAAATCAGTCACAGGATAAAGCCGAAAAACAAGCAAACAAACACTCAGGTAAGCACGGTCATTCTTTGGTATAAATGTCGAATGAAACTTTGCTAAGTTGTCATTTATTGAATATTAATATTGATATACACATCGATATGGCTCTGTTTGTAGGAGATTCCAATTTCCGGTACCTGAAAGAAGAGGCGAGAGATTCCTCCGTGCTCTTCAGATCTGGTGCCAAAGTGGAAAACATGTCATCTCTCATGGGGGATGCTGTTTTCAGACACCAAGTAAGTCATTTTTGTAATCATTTATAGTCATTGTTTCCATTGTTTTCGTTGTTTTTATATTGTATTATTTTAATTCAATTAATTATTTCTATTTCTAATACCCTTGATTGTAAACTTTATTTAAAAGCATCTTCTCTTATAAACAGACATTTTTGTTAAGTTAAAAGCCTTAAAAAACAAAAAAAATTAAATGTCTAATGTCTTCTATGTCAGCATTACTGTCTTTTTTTTTCATTTCTGTTTTATATGGTGCTGCGGATTATATGTGACAACCCAAAAAGAATTTTTGGTATGTATTATAAACGAACTTCATTCACACCAGAATCCTTATTTAAATGTATTACTGGTGCAATAAAAGCAACTGTTACTGTTATGTGATCCTGTAATATGCAAAAACAATTTCTGTTGTTCTTAAATTAATGATTGAAAAATGTAACACGGGACACATGTAAAGAATCTTAATAATTTATAGATTTTAATAAAATATATATACAGTATATATAGAATTGTACAACACTGGATGTAGTTTTGATATTTTTACCAACAAAATTAACAATAAGAAAAAAAATGGGTTATGGTATGTGTTTTCCGAATTGATAATCATTGATAAAACAATTGAAATATGAAATATCGGAGATTTAGGGTTCGGAAGTGGGTTTTATACCCTTAGCGATGAATAAAATAGCAATTTTGCTACAAATACTTTAATTAAGGCAATCAAATACTAACCATATATATATGTACATTAAATACATGCATACCAGTTAAAATAATAACGGTATGATTCGTTTATTGTCAGTTATACGTATTTTTAATTTCCGTAAAGGGTTCGGGGTTCGGAGGTGCGGGGGTTCGGAAGTGGTTTTTATACCCCTTCAGTATCCTGGGAACAAACGGTAAACAAACAAGGGAAAATCGATATTTCGCGCTCATAGATTTATTGTTTTAAACGATGCCGTCAAGCCAAAGATACTGTTATGTATGTAAAAATCATGGACAAAAGATTATTGACGGGAAAATAGTGTCCATGCAACGTTTTCCAGCCAATTTACTACCCGGAACCAGTTCACTCGGAATATCTCGAATTTGAACAAGGGAGATAACTGACTTTCCGGAAAGGGCTTATCTGTACAAATAAAGAATAAAAAAACAGCAGTTGAACCGAGTAAGCCAGCTTTAAAGCAAAATAAAAACATAAATAAAAATCCAAAAATCAATGTGCATAACAAACCAAAGAAAATAAATAAAAGCATACCCAAAATTACTATAATTCAACCAAAAAAGTTAATGAAGAAGAAAGAACCAACAATTAGAGTTATAGATTTAAAATCGGTAACTAGTAGACCTCCGATGCAATATCCTAGGGAACCGAACAGAAGGAGTACACCTCAGAGACCCTTGTTTGGAAACAGGGGATTTAACCCAAGCTGGCATTCACCCAGACCTACCCCTTCCTTTCAGTTCCAAGAACGACAACGACAATACGGTAGTGTATAATTTAAATTGCATTAACTTTTCTGTTCTACGTAATTTATTGCGTAAACTGGCGACCTTGAAGGTTATGTGTCCTCCTGGAAAAAGCGTTTACGAACAACGTGGTGCATGTAGCTGTAAATACGTGGTCTGTCATTACTTCTCATGAACAGACTCAATAAAACCGAGTCTGCTGCTTTATTCTCTTAATTGTGTTTGTTGCTCTCAAAGGATCACCTTTATCAGTATTTATCATTGTTGAAAGATGCGTAAACCTAGATTTGAGCAATTTGGAAGAATAGTGGTCGTCAAATACTAATTAAATCAACATAATATGGTGTTTCAGTTGCATATTCAATGTGCATAAACATTAAATTTACCTCCAATTTAATTATGGTTAATGCAATAATTGTGCCTGGAAAATTCAACTTCTCGGTTAGTTGTTAGTGTATAAATCAATAATATTGAGCTACAATAAATTCTTGTTCTAATTACCGTATTATTGAATTATATGTACAGCTATTAGCCATATAAACCACATATTAATTATAATGTATGATTCAACAGCAAACCCCCTCCAAATCGTAGACTTTTCTAAACTAACCTAACCCCAACTCCCTACCCCCACTCGGACACAAACATCATCATATTTTATATTCCCAGATATTAAAACTGTACTAAGAAAACGTCATCTGCCATCATCAAAATATTATTCTTCTTTGCATCAAAATATAATTCTTGCAAAGAACAGGACAGCGTTTCTTTCTACGTATTTAAAATCTCGGTCGGTACCACACATGTTTGCGTGTTATTGGATTGTATTCTGCAATGTGCCTTATTGCATAACAATACACGTTTGTTATATTTAACAGATTATTGCCGCCTAAACCCCACCTGTGTACTACCGGTTCCGTGCTCACCGTGCCAACATAAAAGTCGGCAGCTCTGCGATGGTCCCAGTAGACTGGCAGCAATCTGCATCAATGGAGTATTCATGCTGGAGTCCGTGTTCTTCAATTTTATGGGGTGAAATAATAGGCACTACTAAAGAGAAGAGGAAGGTGGCGCTATATAAGTTTAAAACAGACGGTCAAAGTAATAGCACTTATACGGAGAGGAGCCTTAATACAGGAGAGGGTGAAGTTATAAAACGTACCAAGAGGAGCGTGATGGAATAGCACTAATAAGGCGAAGTGAAGTAATATCACTAATAAGGTTGGTGATGTTATAGCAGTAATAAAGCTGAGTGAAGTAAAGGCACTATTACATAGGAGAGCGAAGTAATAGCAAAAATACGAAGAGGGCTAAGCATAGCACAATTCAAGGGAACACGCAATCAACGGTTTATTGAATGATGCATGTCCTCCGATGGCCTGTAGACCTGGACCATAAAGTATGACTTAAGAAAGACATAGGAGGCTATCTCAAATAGTGTATGTCTGCGGCAAGTGATTAACTGCCTCATCTTGGAGAGCATCTGTCTAGGTCACGTCAGAGAAGCACTATAATGAAGGAAACGTGTCTGAACCATGAGAGGATCCATCAGAGCTATGCATATTGATTGACGTCCTTGATTCACGGAAGAGAAGTCTATATTCGTCAAAAGAGTTACCTCCCTTTCGTTCAAAGACACATACATATGTTTGACTGTTTATCCCGGATATCATACTTAAAGTATATCAATGTATTGCTAAAATGATAAGTATAGTCAACACATTATGAATAGTATGTTTTCGAGTGTTATAATTCCTTGTTGCAATATTATCAAAATGTTTCACGTTAGGTTTGTCCCGAGATAGTAGTCAAATAGCGGCTAGTTTTTTCGCTATTGTTTTGTGTGTGTATACCTCCAAGTTGGAATACACTAACCATGATGTGCGATATCCAGAATAGACTCCCATCTACTGCAGGAACGACAATCAACTTTAATAAGACAGTTGGCATAATAGTGTAAGTATCAATGACGGCATATGAGCTAGTGGCGTCATATGTGCTGGTGACGGCATATGTATCAGTGAGGGAATATGTACTAGTGACGGTATATGTAATAGTGACGGTATATGTAACTGTGGCGGTATATGTAATATTGATGTTATATATACTATTGACAGCATATGAATCAGTGACCGTATATATACCAGTGACGGTAAATTTACCAGTGACGACATGTGTAACAGTGAATGTATATGTACTAGTGACGGCATATGTACTAGTGATGGCAAATGTGCCATTGGTAGTATATTTATTAATGTTTGTTTTATTAACACTTATAACAGTTTATATAAAGCGAATCTCATAAAGGTCGTTATACATATATATACCATAAACAGTACACGCGTATATATTAAGGGTAATATCATATAAATATTATAGTATTTATCATATTTATTATTCGTGTTGATATTTGCCCGATGGTATACGGGAAAAAAGTTTGGTTGTGTGAGTCTGAATGAGAAATAATTAAACTATTTAGTGTTTTACATTGTTTATTTAAATGTGTTCTAATATGCTAATTTGAGGAAATACTTTTAAGCTAATTTGAGCAAATAGTTCTATGCTAAAAATAGTTCTGCGCTATTTTAGCATACAGTTTTATGCTAATTTGAACATATAGTTCTATGCTAATTTTAGCATATTGTTCTATGCTAATTTGAGCATATGTTTCGATATGAAGATTATGTTGATTCAAACAAGTTAACATAGTATGCGCTATTTTATGTAAGAATGGCCCTATTTATTATGATTTGAATTATCGTGAGGACCAGCGTGCAGCGCATTAATGGAGGTAGCGCTATTGTCAACTCTTTTGTGTTTGTGATGTCTTTTTTGGCCTTTTATTCATCTTTAAATGTGTTCTTTGTATCTATGTGTGTTTGTGGTTGACTGCTGACAGAAAAGTAAAAGCTAGATACCGCTAAGACAATAAGACAGAGCATCCTGAAAGACATGTTTTGAAAGACGGTAGTTAAATATTATTTAAACAGCAGGTTGTCTAAATGGGCACACAGTCTATAGAAAAACTGATGGTGCGATTTTCCAATCCAATCCACAACGCAGTAGGATGGGCATACAACAAGCCGTTGTAATGACAACAAGCCGTTGTAATGAGACCCTGGAATAATTATCAACTGGATATCAGTTAATAACAAGCAAGGATTTACGCACGCGTAAAAAAGCTGCCAATAAGAAAATAAACATGACTGTGGGCCTGTGAACTGATAGGAATGCAAACAATTGTTTGTATAATTAATGAAAATCTGAGAGTTATCAAGCTGAAATAAGTGTTGCTGTTTTTATCAAAAGCAATAACTACCCAATGGATGCGTCAATAGTGTTCACTGTGAAACTTGGCCTAGGTCTTATTGATATAATCCTTAATGATAGTTAAAACAATTAACAACACATACTTATAAACGTTTCGGCTTGACAACCTTCCTCATAGTTTAATTTTCTGATATAATCATTCAAATGAAAAGTGATCAAAACATCAAAAACCATTTGAAGTGACAGTGTGGACAATCTGATTTGCTTCTTTTTCGCTTCTTTTTGGCATTATAAATTAAACCTATATAACGCTAAACTTTGTCGTTATATATTCATGGATTCAATAAATTTCATGGATCTTCATCCATCCATGAAAATACTTTTAAAGAGTTGCTCTTATTCCATTCCAATACTTGAGATTTCATTCAGTTGCACTTACGATTTAATTTTGCTCCGTAAATATCCCGGACACATACAGATCCCGGAAACATTGCCACATTCTACACTGAGTAGACTGATCTACGAAAACGTCAAATCCGCAGGCGAAACGGTAACCTCTGAACGTTCCAAAAAATGTGTTGATACTATTCAAGTTTTTAAGACGAGTTCTCTAGTAATTCAAGTTGTAAAGCATGCTTATCGCCACTTACATGAGTCACAGTATGTTAACCATAGACAGATACAACACCCATATAAGCTGAATACTCTAGTGTCTCATTACATTGGCTTGTTGTATGTCTATCCTATAGCGTGGTGGATTCAATTGGTCAACTCTTGATGAGAAGTATTCCCCATACATATGCAGCAGCAACAGTACAACATTTGCGTGCATACAACCATGTGCAAACAAGGACCTCGGAAAGTCTTACATACCTTTAGAATAGGAATGGTACACCTTGGACTTTGTTATTAGGCCTGATATAACAGATGACCCATATTTTCCTTTACAATTTCGGAATGTTATCAAAGTATCTTGCGAAACTTACTCTACACTGTACTTGCAGAAAGCATAGACTTCCCTGTGTTGTAACATGGTGTGAATGCAGGGGAATTAGTTGTAGCATGTATACCAGATTCAGAATGTTAACATGCGTCAACATTTGGCAGATGAAAACGTAGTATTCTGTTAAAGATGTTAAGAAAATGTTAAGATCATGATTGACTCTTACAACAGCTTTGAGACGTATATTATTTTCCAGGCTGAGTTTTCTTTAAAACTACGTTTACTTCTAAATTTCATTTTTCTCAACCCAAAACCGAAATATCACTTATCTCGGTTCTGTTAATTGGCATATACATGTTTGCAATAGTTTAAAGCAGAACGTGGTCTTAAATCAACAAATCCGCTTTTGATAAGTTTTTAAGTATTAAATATCATTATAAATACGATTTTTACTATGCCATTGATGTATGTTCAGTGAAAATATGTTTTTGAAGATAAAAATAGAAAAGGCGAACGGACTCCATACTAACCAGAAACATCGGTACGTCGGGTTCACTGATTACAAACGAAGGAATTCACGACATCCTGTCTCATAACCACACTGCAGACATCACCATTCCTAAGGCACAATATAGAAACAATCTTGAACTCCAGCATAACACTGTACACGCCTGGATTGGTGGAAATATGGACGACCTAAGCACCAGCGCCGAGGACCCAGTATTCTTTCTTCATCATGCTTTCGTAGACTACTTATGGGAAGAGTTTAGGACAAGACAGAAAATGCTGGGCATTAATCCTGAAACTGACTACCCTGTCTCTGACTGGGGTAGGAAAAACCACGAACCAAACAGTTTGCTTGGTTTCGGTGATTTAAGGAACGTGGATGCTTTAAGCAATGTGTTTGCAGATTTAGTAAGATATGATCCATCACCAGTATTTAAATATTTAAAATGCGATACGTCTGATATTCCGCCATTATGCGTAAGCTTGTCACGTGAGGGGCTGGATAGTGCGGCATACACGGAGGAGGAGATCTGTGTTGACGCTCACTTGACACGCGCTGTGCAAAACACATTTGCGATTAATCAGTATTGTGATATTAGGAAATGGTCTTATATTCCAGTGAAAATAGTTCTTCAGAGGCCACCTGAGTTCGCAAATTACAAAGCCTATCCGGTTCTAAATAACAGACCTGTAACAGATAATGATGTGTTTTCAACCATATCTATCAACAAGACGGTCAGCAAATCCATGGCTTCGTATCCAAAGTGCAAGCAAACAAGCTCATTAGCACGTAAGATTTTTGTCGAATCTCATGGATTAAATTATTATAGCGAATACAAAGACTTTACAGTGCTAGATCAACGACACGCGTTGTCAACGGCGACGACATATTTAGGAGTAAAAAGTCCGGAGTCTAATTACACGGATGTCATTGTTTATGGGTATGATTACTGTGGTCGGAGTTGTCGGCCATTTTGTTTAGATATGACTTCAAAGCCGCCTAAGTCTCAACCATGTTCCGGAGTTATCCTAATCACACCGGAAGAGCCCAAAATGTATGGAGATAATTATGCAGATGCGGTAAATAATGTGTGGCAAGCCGATCACCCGGATGATCTACCGGATATTGCGCACCACCACGCGTGTTTGACATTTTACTGCGATTATTCAGGAGTGTGGCCATGGGATAGCACTTTCCGGAAAGTGTTGTTATCTGCCCCTGATTTTTCGCTCTTTAGCTCAAGAAGTTTACTTCCGGGTAGTATCCTGGAAGGGGTATAAAAACCACTTCCGAACCCCCGCACCTCCGAACCCCGAACCCTTTACAGAAATTAAAAATACGTATAACTGACAATAAACGAATCATACCGTTATAATTTTAACTGGTATGCATGTATTTAATGTACATATATATATGGTTAGTATTTGATTGCCTTAATTAAAGTATTTGTAGCAAAATTGCTATTTTATTCATCGCTAATGGTAAAAAACCCACTTCCGAACCCTAAATCTCCGAACCCCTAGTTTTTGAACGATACGAGGGTTCAACGCGTTAATTATGTAAAGTTTAGCATTCATAAACTAACTAACCTCATTATAAATGTAATTTCCAGTCTTGGTTTCTTTTATTAATGAAGATACAGCCATTTGTTTACCTTATTTTACGATACCGAACCCTAATCTAAAAATAATTACGGTGTCATTCGAATAACACGTGCTGTGAAAATCGCATGTTTCAATTGTTTTATCTATGCTTATCAATTCGGAAAACACAAACTAATTAATCAGTCATTGATTGGGAATCATTGATTGGTGAGCTAAAATCACATCTAATCATATCATAAAGCCGTGACACAAACAAACAGGTATATATTACTTGACTACACTAATTGGTGAACCAAAATCTACACTAATTGGTGAACCAAAATCAGTCACAGGATAAAGCCGAAAAACAAGCAAACAAACACTCAGGTAAGCACGGTCATTCTTTGGTATAAATGTCGAATGAAACTTTGCTAAGTTGTCATTTATTGAATATTAATATTGATATACACATCGATATGGCTCTGTTTGTAGGAGATTCCAATTTCCGGTACCTGAAAGGAGAGGCGAGAGATTCCTCCGTGCTCTTCAGATCTGGTGCCAAAGTGGAAAACATGTCATCTCTCATGGGGGATGCTGTTTTCAGACACCAAGTAAGTCATTTTTGTAATCATTTATAGTCATTGTTTCCATTGTTTTCGTTGTTTTTATATTGTATTATTTTAATTCAATTAATTATTTCTATTTCTAATACCCTTGATTGTAAACTTTATTTAAAAGCATCTTCTCTTATAAACAGACATTTTTGTTAAGTTAAAAGCCTTAAAAAACAAAAAAAATTAAATGTCTAATGTCTTCTATGTCAGCATTACTGTCTTTTTTTTTCATTTCTGTTTTATATGGTGCTGCGGATTATATGTGACAACCCAAAAAGAATTTTTGGTATGTATTATAAACGAACTTCATTCACACCAGAATCCTTATTTAAATGTATTACTGGTGCAATAAAAGCAACTGTTACTGTTATGTGATCCTGTAATATGCAAAAACAATTTCTGTTGTTCTTAAATTAATGATTGAAAAATGTAACACGGGACACATGTAAAGAATCTTAATAATTTATAGATTTTAATAAAATATATATACAGTATATATAGAATTGTACAACACTGGATGTAGTTTTGATATTTTTACCAACAAAATTAACAATAAGAAAAAAAATGGGTTATGGTATGTGTTTTCCGAATTGATAATCATTGATAAAACAATTGAAATATGAAATATCGGAGATTTAGGGTTCGGAAGTGGGTTTTATACCCTTAGCGATGAATAAAATAGCAATTTTGCTACAAATACTTTAATTAAGGCAATCAAATACTAACCATATATATATGTACATTAAATACATGCATACCAGTTAAAATAATAACGGTATGATTCGTTTATTGTCAGTTATACGTATTTTTAATTTCCGTAAAGGGTTCGGGGTTCGGAGGTGCGGGGGTTCGGAAGTGGTTTTTATACCCCTTCAGTATCCTGGGAACAAACGGTAAACAAACAAGGGAAAATCGATATTTCGCGCTCATAGATTTATTGTTTTAAACGATGCCGTCAAGCCAAAGATACTGTTATGTATGTAAAAATCATGGACAAAAGATTATTGACGGGAAAATAGTGTCCATGCAACGTTTTCCAGCCAATTTACTACCCGGAACCAGTTCACTCGGAATATCTCGAATTTGAACAAGGGAGATAACTGACTTTCCGGAAAGGGCTTATCTGTACAAATAAAGAATAAAAAAACAGCAGTTGAACCGAGTAAGCCAGCTTTAAAGCAAAATAAAAACATAAATAAAAATCCAAAAATCAATGTGCATAACAAACCAAAGAAAATAAATAAAAGCATACCCAAAATTACTATAATTCAACCAAAAAAGTTAATGAAGAAGAAAGAACCAACAATTAGAGTTATAGATTTAAAATCGGTAACTAGTAGACCTCCGATGCAATATCCTAGGGAACCGAACAGAAGGAGTACACCTCAGAGACCCTTGTTTGGAAACAGGGGATTTAACCCAAGCTGGCATTCACCCAGACCTACCCCTTCCTTTCAGTTCCAAGAACGACAACGACAATACGGTAGTGTATAATTTAAATTGCATTAACTTTTCTGTTCTACGTAATTTATTGCGTAAACTGGCGACCTTGAAGGTTATGTGTCCTCCTGGAAAAAGCGTTTACGAACAACGTGGTGCATGTAGCTGTAAATACGTGGTCTGTCATTACTTCTCATGAACAGACTCAATAAAACCGAGTCTGCTGCTTTATTCTCTTAATTGTGTTTGTTGCTCTCAAAGGATCACCTTTATCAGTATTTATCATTGTTGAAAGATGCGTAAACCTAGATTTGAGCAATTTGGAAGAATAGTGGTCGTCAAATACTAATTAAATCAACATAATATGGTGTTTCAGTTGCATATTCAATGTGCATAAACATTAAATTTACCTCCAATTTAATTATGGTTAATGCAATAATTGTGCCTGGAAAATTCAACTTCTCGGTTAGTTGTTAGTGTATAAATCAATAATATTGAGCTACAATAAATTCTTGTTCTAATTACCGTATTATTGAATTATATGTACAGCTATTAGCCATATAAACCACATATTAATTATAATGTATGATTCAACAGCAAACCCCCTCCAAATCGTAGACTTTTCTAAACTAACCTAACCCCAACTCCCTACCCCCACTCGGACACAAACATCATCATATTTTATATTCCCAGATATTAAAACTGTACTAAGAAAACGTCATCTGCCATCATCAAAATATTATTCTTCTTTGCATCAAAATATAATTCTTGCAAAGAACAGGACAGCGTTTCTTTCTACGTATTTAAAATCTCGGTCGGTACCACACATGTTTGCGTGTTATTGGATTGTATTCTGCAATGTGCCTTATTGCATAACAATACACGTTTGTTATATTTAACAGATTATTGCCGCCTAAACCCCACCTGTGTACTACCGGTTCCGTGCTCACCGTGCCAACATAAAAGTCGGCAGCTCTGCGATGGTCCCAGTAGACTGGCAGCAATCTGCATCAATGGAGTATTCATGCTGGAGTCCGTGTTCTTCAATTTTATGGGGTGAAATAATAGGCACTACTAAAGAGAAGAGGAAGGTGGCGCTATATAAGTTTAAAACAGACGGTCAAAGTAATAGCACTTATACGGAGAGGAGCCTTAATACAGGAGAGGGTGAAGTTATAAAACGTACCAAGAGGAGCGTGATGGAATAGCACTAATAAGGCGAAGTGAAGTAATATCACTAATAAGGTTGGTGATGTTATAGCAGTAATAAAGCTGAGTGAAGTAAAGGCACTATTACATAGGAGAGCGAAGTAATAGCAAAAATACGAAGAGGGCTAAGCATAGCACAATTCAAGGGAACACGCAATCAACTGTTTATTGAATGATGCATGTCCTCCGATGGCCTGTAGACCTGGACCATAAAGTATGACTTAAGAAAGACATAGGAGGCTATCTCAAATAGTGTATGTCTGCGGCAAGTGATTAACTGCCTCATCTTGGAGAGCATCTGTCTAGGTCACGTCAGAGAAGCACTATAATGAAGGAAACGTGTCTGAACCATGAGAGGATCCATCAGAGCTATGCATATTGATTGACGTCCTTGATTCACGGAAGAGAAGTCTATATTCGTCAAAAGAGTTACCTCCCTTTCGTTCAAAGACACATACATATGTTTGACTGTTTATCCCGGATATCATACTTAAAGTATATCAATGTATTGCTAAAATGATAAGTATAGTCAACACATTATGAATAGTATGTTTTCGAGTGTTATAATTCCTTGTTGCAATATTATCAAAATGTTTCACGTTAGGTTTGTCCCGAGATAGTAGTCAAATAGCGGCTAGTTTTTTCGCTATTGTTTTGTGTGTGTATACCTCCAAGTTGGAATACACTAACCATGATGTGCGATATCCAGAATAGACTCCCATCTACTGCAGGAACGACAATCAACTTTAATAAGACAGTTGGCATAATAGTGTAAGTATCAATGACGGCATATGAGCTAGTGGCGTCATATGTGCTGGTGACGGCATATGTATCAGTGAGGGAATATGTACTAGTGACGGTATATGTAATAGTGACGGTATATGTAACTGTGGCGGTATATGTAATATTGATGTTATATATACTATTGACAGCATATGAATCAGTGACCGTATATATACCAGTGACGGTAAATTTACCAGTGACGACATGTGTAACAGTGAATGTATATGTACTAGTGACGGCATATGTACTAGTGATGGCAAATGTGCCATTGGTAGTATATTTATTAATGTTTGTTTTATTAACACTTATAACAGTTTATATAAAGCGAATCTCATAAAGGTCGTTATACATATATATACCATAAACAGTACACGCGTATATATTAAGGGTAATATCATATAAATATTATAGTATTTATCATATTTATTATTCGTGTTGATATTTGCCCGATGGTATACGGGAAAAAAGTTTGGTTGTGTGAGTCTGAATGAGAAATAATTAAACTATTTAGTGTTTTACATTGTTTATTTAAATGTGTTCTAATATGCTAATTTGAGGAAATACTTTTAAGCTAATTTGAGCAAATAGTTCTATGCTAAAAATAGTTCTGCGCTATTTTAGCATACAGTTTTATGCTAATTTGAACATATAGTTCTATGCTAATTTTAGCATATTGTTCTATGCTAATTTGAGCATATGTTTCGATATGAAGATTATGTTGATTCAAACAAGTTAACATAGTATGCGCTATTTTATGTAAGAATGGCCCTATTTATTATGATTTGAATTATCGTGAGGACCAGCGTGCAGCGCATTAATGTTTTAGAACACCTTTGGAAAATGGCCATATTGTATAGTTATGTATGCACGCGTGGTCGATTTAGTTATATGGTGTAAGATCAGGGTCCTAAAGTTTTCATACAGTTATTTCATTTGTATATCCTTGTATAGTCATAGAGGTTGTTTATTATTTCTCCTCTTTCAATAAAAATAGATACAAATCGAAAAAAGAAGCGATCGAATTAAACATATTAGCTTTGTTGAGTTGAAGTTTGCTCATGACTCATGATGACTTATTGTAAAATATTTAAATGATTGTAAGGTATAAGTGGGGATGTATTCGACCCCATTGGACTTACCTTTACGAGGTGAATAAAATCGTATTCTTCTGTAGGTGTTACATGTATTAAAGGCTTCTATGACATCTATCCGAGTAGTTGGTAAAAGACTTAACATGAAATCTCTTACATAACATAATCTGTGACAATAGGTAACCATTGGTATATCAACAATTTGCCTATAAAGAGTTGTTCCATACCGGAACGAACATGTTATATAATACTTTACAAACTGTTCGGCAAGTCCACATACCACATTGTGTAATTATTTAAATTGTTATTCGTAAAATGCGCTTTAATATTGTTACAGGTCTTTTTCAGATTTCATATCTTGCATTTTATTTATCTTTGTAGCTGTTATTTGTTTCTGTGCGTGTTTGTGGTTGACTGTGATCCATGGGCGATACATTTATTGTTCGACTTTTGTATTTACTTTTTCCAAATAAGAGGAAAAAGTGTGTCGTTGATAAGGTTGTGTGGTAAGGTTGTATCTAATATGGAAAAGACATACTAAGATCAAACTTGACGCTTATTGCAAATTGTATCAAGAACGTTTCGAAATTGTTTTTAACTTTGCAAATAAATTAATACCAGAGTCTTTATAAGGTTTTGCACAGTAGAAGTTGTTCAGTAGGAAGTATATACAATGCTCGAACAGGAAAAGAGGCATTCAATGACCGCAGTCATCTAAACCAACACATTCAAAATAAAAAAAATAAAAAAAGATAAATAGAATCAAACTATGCGAAACCACAACATAAACTGGATGGCACATTACGGTCTCCCGCCTTAGTTCCACATAAACTGGATGGCACATTACGTTCTCCCGCCTTAATTCCATTAAGCGATGGGACAGCTTATATAAGCAGAAATTTATAACGGATATTTCGACACTAAAACACGTTTAAAAACATTTTTTACTGAAAAAATGCGATAACATGTTTAAAATGACCTATTAAATGTTTTAGTTTTACAATATGCAAACGTTTAAAGCCGAAATTGAGGTTTTATTTCATTCCCAGCCAACCCCGTTTTCGCTTCTTGGAGATGGGATTGGTCGTGGTATGAAAGTTAATACTCGGACCACAAATGTGTGGTTTAAACCAGGTCCTAGGGTGCACCAAACCTCATTAATAGGAAATATAAGTAACACAAAAATATACTCATTATATAATACATGTAAGTTTATTCACGTCTCATTGTTTACATACAATTACATATATGCAAACTGAAATACACACATTAATATGCAAACATCATTCTTTACAGAATTATAAGAGGCGATAATTTAAATGTATACATAGAATATAAATTAAATTGGCATGTTACTCTAAAAAATAGTTAAATTTGCATAAGAACTTGCCTAGAAGTCCATTGGAATGTACAAAATAATGCAAACTTATGAGTTTATCACTTAAGTATCGGTTTAAGTAACTCGTTTTATATTCGTAAATATGTAATGTCATTGTTAATCCAAATTAAAAACAGCATCTTAAAATATCCGTTATCATTTCAAAATCAGATAAATTAACTGATTAACAATAGCTTTACATCTAGCAATTAAAATATCCGATGGTTAAATTTAACAATCACACACATTATTTACATCATAACAGGGATTCATACTGCAATCTATTTACTTAAAAACATAGATCTTCTTTTAAGGATTAAAAAACGCATGTTTTGGCAACACAAGTAGGTATAAGTAAGTCGAACGGGAAATGTAGCTTTCACAGAACACAATACGTATAAGATCTAAATATATGAATAATGAAGATATACTCTCATCTTTCGAGAGATACAAACGGTTAAAATGAATATTGCTTGCTTTTGTTATCATATTTATCCACAGGGAATTTTAAGGTGAGGTTCTGATTCAATAGCCTGTTTACAGTACGGACAATTTTTTTCGGCTACAGCTATACGTTCATATCTTCCAGTTCCAGTTTCTAATCAAGTTATTGGTGCAAAATTTGGCTAAAGCAGATATATGAGTTTTTGGAAAAAATAAGTTTACAGTAAATTCCGCTTTCAAATGACTGTTCATTACGTGGTCAGAGTATTAACTTTCATTCCCCATCCAACCCCTTCTCCAAGAAGCGAAAACGGGGATGGCTGGGGTATGAAATAAAACATTAATAGATTTTAAACAGGTTATCACATTTTTTCAGTAAAATATCACATTTTTTTCAGTAAAAATGTTTTTTAACATGTTTTATTGCTGAAATATCCGTTATTAGATCCTGCTATTATAAGCTTGCACATTGCTTAATGGTATTAAGGCGGGACCACGTAATGTTAAACAACTTATAAGTCCGCAATTTATTACCAACATTCCTTTTACCGGTTACACAATTGTAACCAATAAAGTTTGAATGGTGTCATACCAGCCTCTGTAACTTTATTAACCATATTAGTTGTCATTATTATGGTTACATACTTATACATTCTTCACAATTGATATTATTAGTTCATGGCGGGAATTTCTTTATTTACACTGTGCCGTTTCAGTGGGTTGACAATAGGTTAAGTGTGAGGCTTGGTGCACCCTAGAACCTGGTTTAAACCCAAACGACCTTTTTTGCCACTGACCGTTCTAAGGCGGTAGCGCTATTGTCAACTCTTTTGTGTTTGTGATGTCTTTTTTGGCCTTTTATTCATCTTTAAATGTGTTCTTTGTATCTATGTGTGTTTGTGGTTGACTGCTGACAGAAAAGTAAAAGCTAGATACCGCTAAGACAATAAGACAGAGCATCCTGAAAGACATGTTTTGAAAGACGGTAGTTAAATATTATTTAAACAGCAGGTTGTCTAAATGGGCACACAGTCTATAGAAAAACGGATGGTGCGATTTTCCAATCCAATCCACAACGCAGTAGGATGGGCATACAACAAGCCGTTGTAATGACAACAAGCCGTTGTAATGAGACCCTGGAACAATTATCAACTGGATATCAGTTAATAACAAGCAAGGATTTACGCACGCGTAAAAAAGCTGCCAATAAGAAAATAAACATGACTGTGGGCCTGTGAACTGATAGGAATGCAAACAATTGTTTGTATAATTAATGAAAATCTGAGAGTTATCAAGCTGAAATAAGTGTTGCTGTTTTTATCAAAAGCAATAACTACCCAATGGATGCGTCAATAGTGTTCACTGTGAAACTTGGCCTAGGTCTTATTGATATAATCCTTAATGATAGTTAAAACAATTAACAACACATACTTATAAACGTTTCGGCTTGACAACCTTCCTCATAGTTTAATTTTCTGATATAATCATTCAAATGAAAAGTGATCAAAACATCAAAAACCATTTGAAGTGACAGTGTGGACAATCTGATTTGCTTCTTTTTCGCTTCTTTTTGGCATTATAAATTAAACCTATATAACGCTAAACTTTGTCGTTATATATTCATGGATTCAATAAATTTCATGGATCTTCATCCATCCATGAAAATACTTTTAAAGAGTTGCTCTTATTCCATTCCAATACTTGAGATTTCATTCAGTTGCACTTACGATTTAATTTTGCTCCGTAAATATCCCGGACACATACAGATCCCGGAAACATTGCCACATTCTACACTGAGTAGACTGATCTACGAAAACGTCAAATCCGCAGGCGAAACGGTAACCTCTGAACGTTCCAAAAAATGTGTTGATACTATTCAAGTTTTTAAGACGAGTTCTCTAGTAATTCAAGTTGTAAAGCATGCTTATCGCCACTTACATGAGTCACAGTATGTTAACCATAGACAGATACAACACCCATATAAGCTGAATACTCTAGTGTCTCATTACATTGGCTTGTTGTATGTCTATCCTATAGCGTGGTGGATTCAATTGGTCAACTCTTGATGAGAAGTATTCCCCATACATATGCAGCAGCAACAGTACAACATTTGCGTGCATACAACCATGTGCAAACAAGGACCTCGGAAAGTCTTACATACCTTTAGAATAGGAATGGTACACCTTGGACTTTGTTATAAGGCCTGATATAACAGATGACCCATATTTTCCTTTACAATTTCGGAATGTTATCAAAGTATCTTGCGAAACTTACTCTACACTGTACTTGCAGAAAGCATAGACTTCCCTGTGTTGTAACATGGTGTGAATGCAGGGGAATTAGTTGTAGCATGTATACCAGATTCAGAATGTTAACATGCGTCAACATTTGGCAGATGAAAACGTAGTATTCTGTTAAAGATGTTAAGAAAATGTTAAGATCATGATTGACTCTTACAACAGCTTTGAGACGTATATTATTTTCCAGGCTGAGTTTTCTTTAAAACTACGTTTACTTCTAAATTTCATTTTTCTCAACCCAAAACCGAAATATCACTTATCTCGGTTCTGTTAATTGGCATATACATGTTTGCAATAGTTTAAAGCAGAACGTGGTCTTAAATCAACAAATCCGCTTTTGATAAGTTTTTAAGTATTAAATATCATTATAAATACGATTTTTACTATGCCATTGATGTATGTTCAGTGAAAATATGTTTTTGAAGATAAAAATAGAAAAGGCGAACAGGCATTGCTAAAAAATCTAAGGGGAAAAACTCTTGCTGAAATTACCGGAAGTGACGTCATTAGGAACAAACTATTTTTTTGTTTACATTGGGACTGAACGCAAAACAGCATACCTTGTGTGAAAATGTGAGAATTAAGCGATCATGATGCTGAGTCAGAGGAAATGCCCGTGATAAGACGGTTACACAATGTGCAACCTTACGATTTTGAGCCAGAATACGTGTCTGAGGACGAAAATACATCTGATTCATCAACTGATGATAAAGTCGAACGCGGTGCAGGTGCAAATGGAGAGCTTGTAAAGACTATCGTGTCATGTCATTCGTTACGTTCAGCGGTTCATTACACTATTCACTAATATAACAAAATAGCGTATTTATACACTCTCAGCAACAACAAACAAAAAACAGCGTAAGAATTGTTTTCATCGAAATCTGACAGTAAGTAACCGGCAACACTGCAATATCTTGGTACATACCCAATAACCGCGAAATGTAGTATATTCCGAATGAATGGACCTGGTCTAATACCTATACATTAATACGAGCGTCAGATTTTTTTGCCGATAAGTAGACATGGAACAAATATATTTATTAGATATTATTTATAATTGATAAAAAAAAAAATGAATAAAAACAATAATAAATGAAACAGCATATAATTTCGGCGACATAATTTCTATACTATTATATATTTGCCATAAGTCGCCATCAACACCAAACACTCTAGGAGCGGTGTTTGCAATATCACACGCTCTCTAATCTCCACGTGCCCCCAAATATCAATATACCACAGACTAATCAAATATTGCGGTTCACTATTGAAGTACAGCCTAATTAGGGTACATACGTCGGTATATCACAAAAGCACGCAACATTTAGGGAAACCTTGTTTTATGATATATTTCCTGTTTATTGCAATTACTTGAGCGGTGTAATACCGCCGAGGGCAGACGCGTATTGCACAAGACGGATATATCACATGATATGCGAGCTCTAATTTGTCGCGCACAAAGAGAGAAAAATACTATGATTTAAATAATATAGCCAAATGTATTATGAATACGATATAGACAGTTAGTAAGTATACTTACTCATGTATACTTACTCCTGATATACAGATCAAAAACAGACCAAATATATCAAATTACCGTTATATAAAGTATATTATTCTATTATACTTGTTTTACTTATTGCACGAGCTAAGAGGCGTTATTGTTGTTGCTGTGCCATAAAACATTACTGAATTAATATAAAAGCTAGTAATATTATTAATTTTCTGCCTTGTAATTGATATCCATGAAACAAATTGTATTTTTTTCCTAATCCATAGACCTATATTGATTATATCTATCTATAACACTATCGGCAGAAGAGGGTGAATAATTTAAAATTATTAAAATTAAAATTTGCAAACAAAGACACAGTGTTTATTTAACTAGATTCATTTAAATTTATATGCTGAACGTTCTTCGCAATCTTTTAAAAAAAGACGGTTACATAATATTAGCGCCGTCAACTCTTCATTGATTCACGTAAAGACGCATGCTTCTAATTCAACAGCTAAACAATCACGGTGTATATAAAGCTCTATAGAGACTATATACCTTTCTTCAATTTATCATACGTATACCCGATGAGGTGCTAAGATAATTGAACATAAATTTCAATCTTACTTCATGTATGAATTTCCTCCTCAACGCCGGTCGAATAGGCGAATACAACTTGCTTGTTACTTATTATGTAACATTTCGGGTTAACTTCGTGGGAAGTCCATCCTTTGGTTTCATTATTTTGAATTTGGAGAACAAAAGACCATTGGGTTATGCACTTCTCATTTTTATAGTCAAATATCGTTGGTACCACTGTTGATTTTAATCTGCATGGCCTTTTGTTCTCCAAATTCAAAATAATGAAACCTAAGGATGGACTTCCCACGAAGTTAACCCGAAATGTTTGCTACAAACTCGCGCGTCTTTCGTAGGTTCCCACTTTCTCGACGAGTCGTGCGATTTTCTTCGGTAACCCACACTTCAAATCTTAATATATCATTACCTCGATTAGGGAAACGAAAGAAACTTAGGTTATTATCTTGTCCTTCTTTATGCAAACTTTTTCACCCAGTAACAGCACACGGCATTTTTAACAAGTACCATAAAACGTAATCCTACATAGACAATACTATACAACTCAATGCGACACCGCTAATCGTTTGGTACCAATGACGTCACAGGATCACGTGACGCTTACCCCTGTCTTCAAAAAGGGCGAAACTCGAAGCGTGTGCGCTATGAGATAAAATTGGCTACTGTGAGAAAACTGGACAACCAATAAGTGTAAGATTTGAACAGATTGTATATTATATATATATATTTCCGAATATATACTCAAAATACACGTCCTTCTTCATCTTTAATAAAAGAAATACTACAAGGGCATTTACGTATGCAATTTGTGAGTTTGAGTTTAATTATCAAAATCGTTTAAAAATATCTTCAATCTATGCATTACAAATACGTGATATTCATGCAATTCTTTTTTTTAACGTTTGTTTTTTTTTGTGTGTGTTCGCTCATTTTTTTCCCATATGCACGGACATAATAAGAAAAGGTTAAAAACCTTCAGCTCCCTTTCATTTTAAAAGAAATTATTTTTTAATAAATATTAAAGTTTTCGTAAATTTAATTTGCAGTTTTCAAGTTACTTCGGAACTTTTTGTCTGTAACTTAATACATATTTATTTACATTTTTGAAAACTACTTTGTTTTGTTATGAATAAATATCCAAAAATATTTTATTTCATGCTTTATTTTTGTAGATTTTCTCCAAAAATGTCAAGATGTATAAACTTTGTTTATTCCAAACATTTTTCTCATGTACATTAATATGATAGAATGTTTAAAGAACATTCAACTCCCTTATACTGCAATAAAATTGTATTTTAAATAGTCCAGTTTTCGGGGGTTTTGGTTTAAATTTCGATATTCTGGACCATAAGAAATGGCATTTTCAAATCTCTGATCCTTTAGGACTGTCTCTTCTGTAGCTCATGACACCTTTACATTTAAAGAAATACTACAAACGACTTCTGTTTTGCTATATTTTAATCATAATTTAAAATTTCACTATTCCAAATATCAACGACTTAAATTCATTTTGTGTTGATTTCCCCCCAAAATTTCAAGATTTATATGTTTTATTCATTCCAAATATTTGTTTTCATGAACATGTATATAACAGATAACTTTAAGGACTTTCAATCTCCTTATATTGTAATGAGAATTATATTTTTAAAAGTAATCCCGTTTTTAGTGATTTTGGTTCAAATTTGCAACTTTTGGCCCAAAATATACCAGTTTTTCCAAATCTCTCATCCCCTATATCTCAGGACATCTGTAGATGACTGAAAACACTTTAAATACTTCTATTTTGTTTAATTGGAAGTGTCAATATTTTTTAAATAATTATTCCAAAAGTCAGCGATTTGTATGCTTTTTTTGCTGATTTTCCCCCAAAATGGCAAGCTGTATACATTTTGTTCGTTTCAAATATTATTTTTAAGTTATATGAATATAACAGAAAACTTTCATAAGCTTCAGCTCCCTAATATTGCAATTATAATAATATTTTAAAAAATTATTCCAGTGTTTAGCGATTTTTGTTCAAATTTGCATGTTTTTGCCAAAAAATAATGTGTTAAGCTACCGTTTCAGAAAAACTATCCTGGCTATTTCTTTTTTACTAAGATATATCTAAAAGGTGGTAGCATTTAAAATGTGCCAGCTGAGTTGGTACCGAAATGTTGAGTAGCCAATGGTCTACATGTGTTGCAATTACATAATATATGCTTATGTAATTTATAAAAGTTATATTATCAAATATACAATTATAAGTTGTACAGTCATCGTTAAGCTAAAACACTGAGTATGTAAGTTCTCTAAATGTGAAGATATAAACATCGCCAACATAAAAAAGTTTGCACATACATTAATCCGTACATTTGGAAAGGCAACATAACACAGTTTGCACATACATTAATCCGTACATTTGGAAAGGCAACATAACACAGTTTGCACATACATTAATCCGTACATTTGGAAAGGCAACATAACACAGTTTGCACATACATTAATCCGTACATTTGGAAAGGCAACATAACACAGTTTGCACATACATTAATCCGTATATTTGGAAAGGCAACATAACACAGTTTGCACATACATTAATCCGTACATTTGGAAAGGCAACATAACACAGTTTGCACATACATTAATCCGTACATTTGGAAAGGCAACATAACACAGTTTGCACATACATTAATCCGTACATTTGGAAAGGCAACATAACACAGTTTGCACATACATTAATCCGTACATTTGGAAAGGCAACATAACACAGTTTGCACATACATTAATCCGTACATTTGGAAAGGCAACATAACACAGTTTGCACATACATTAATCCGTACATTTGGAAAGGCAACATAACACAGTTTGCACATACATTAATCCGTACATTTGGAAAGGCAACATAACACAGTTTGCACATACATTAATCCGTACATTAGGAAAGGCAACATAACACAGTTTGCACATACATTAATCCGTACATTTGGAAAGGCAACATAACACAGTTTGCACATACATTAATCTGTACACATGGAAAGGCAACATAACACAGTTTGCACATACATTAATCCGTACATTTGGAAAGGCAACATAACACAGTTTGCACATACATTAATCCGTACATTTGGAAAGGCAACATAACACACTTTGCACATACATTAATCCGTACACATGGAAAGGCAACATAACACAGTTTGCACATACATTAATCCGTACATTTGGAAAGGCAACATAAGACAGTTTGCACATACATTAATCCGTACATTTGGAAAGGCAACATAACACAGTTTGCACATACATTAATCCGTACACATGGAAAGGCAACATAACACAGTTTGCACATACATTAATCTGTACACATGGAAAGGCAACATAACACAGTTTGCACATACATTAATCCGTACACATGGAAAGGCAACATAACACAGTTTGCACATACATTAATCCGTACATTTGGAAAGGCAACATAACACAGTTTGCACATACATTAATCCGTACACATGGAAAGGCAACATAACACAGTTTGCACATACATTAATCTGTAAACATGGAAAGGCAACATAACACAGTTTGCACATACATTAATCCGTACACATGGAAAGGCAACATAACACAGTTTGCACATACATTAATCCGTACATTTGGAAAGGCAACATAACACAGTTTGCACATACATTAATCCGTACACATGGAAAGGCAACATAACACAGTTTGCACATACATTAATCCGTACACATGGAAAGGCAACACGTGGTATTGTTTGAATGTCTAGAGATGTGAAAGATGTTAAAATTAAACGTGTTTTAACTGAAAGAATTAGAGCGAATATTATGCAACTGTCGACATAACAGTATGCCAAATTTTGGAACAAAGAGGCTTGTGTACTAAAATAAAATACAATCTTGATTTGAACAAGAAACCAGCGGATTAAAAATAATCGAAATGCGTTTTTAAATTAATGTACTGAGTATATATGTGTGTCTCTGTTTTCCCCTACATGTTCATAACTATCTACAGCTCACACAATGTTTGTCTGTTTCTATTTACAATAGACTGAATTCAGAATGGCAGCCAACACAATCTTGAAGCCGAACATGTAGCCAACATAAGGCATCGGCGAGGCTCCTGTTGGCGGCGGGTACGACGGCTTGTTGGGTTCATCGGGTCCGTTATGTAAACAGTCGCAGGAACTCCCTGACATTTTCAGACCAGATCTTTCACAACGTGCGCAACAAACAGACATACCGTTGATCTTTCCTACATAACCCTTGGCTGGAGTGGTTAGACATGGCTTACATTGGTCACCTTGCCAACAATCGCCGGATATGGCTGCAATTGGGCATACAATTTAGTTTAATTAGTTTAAACTTATTTATTTTACATCGATCGTAACGAAAGCTCTATGAACTTATTTTAATCATTCTCGATGTCTTCCCGGATAGAACCAGTATTAAACAAATGCAGATAAACTGTCTTGCTCAGAGACACAACAGATATGGTCATGGCGGGGATCCAATCCACGACTTTTCGATCATGGGTCCAACAATAAATTCGAACCGTTGATAAGGTATAAGATTTGCAACGCAATAACCATATATATCAATTGTTCAATGTAGCGAATAAATCGATTTAATATACAAAAATACACATCTTTATTTAGAGACTTTTTCAAAACCGTAAATTTAGGGTATCAATACCTTAAAACACTGTTTTTACAATCAATTAACCATTGAACATATTTATAATTAAATATTAAAAAGGTATATCATCATAATTGCAACTGCTCTGCTCGAAACACAGGTTATGCGGCCTACAATAGGTCTACCGCGCGCACCCAACGGCTTGGTAATAAACAAATCATGGCATATAATGGTACATTGGCTTAGTGATAATATTAGATACGATGTGCCCATTAATGAAAAAGCACCAAGCCATAATATAACCGTTTTAAGGAATGGCGAATCCAAAACGGAGGAGACAAGACCTATTGGCACAGGAAATTTCTTTAAAGGGTATTTATATAAATAAAAAAAGAGATTAAATAACCTTTTTTTGGTAAAATCCATATTTTTCATTAAAAAGCAATTGGTTTGTTTGATAGATTACATGGTATATTATACACAGCTCAGATATGTGTAAGTTTACTACTATGTAACAGTCTATGATGTGTTTACATTATGTATAAATTCTGGCATATACTATTTCGAAATCAATGACATTATTTTATCATTTGGATGCGAAACGTTAATGAAAGCAATCTAATTAAAACATCGAAACGCCTTTAATAGATTTTTGAATGAAGCAGAGCGTGCCAAAATGTGAAGATTTTCATTTTGTAGTATAGTTCCCCCGTAATTAATCACATTTGAAAAGGATATATAAAAGGCGGGGAGATGTGTCGAAGTGTGCCTGTGTATATTGTATAAGGACGAGCTGTGCAACTGTTTACATGTGAGAGGGAAAGCATGTGTCATATTGCACACATTTAAATGATTATTCAACCCAGATATGTAAAATGTGTCTGAGAAGTGATTAATCTGTATAATTAAGTCTCGACTGTTGACTTACTATGCGTGAGAGTCACACATCTCGTGATTATAACAAGACAACATATTATCACCGCGTTGTACATCTGAAAACAATATATAAAACAGAAAGTAACATATTACCACCGCGTTGTACATCTGAAACAATATATCAAACAGAAAGTCGTTACCCATTGAATTAGTTGTTTAACTAAGCTGATCTTGATGATGATTAAGTAAATAAGCAATACAACATTCGAGTTAATTTTACGCCATGAAAAAAACATTTTTTATTAAAGAAATACATATTATGCTATATTAAATATATAAGCAAATTGACAAAATTCTATATTTATGTGTAAAACATGTCCATGTCCTCTTGATGATCCCCAAAGGAAAAACATGCATGTCTCCGTGTGTAAGAAATGATTATCCCTATGTACAAAACATGCCGGTCCCCGTGGGTAAGAAATGTTTATCCCTATGTACAAAACATGCGGTCCCCGTGTGTAAGAAATGATTATCCCTATGTACAAACATGCCGGTCCCCGTGTGCAAAAACAATACCTTCTCTCATATGCAAACAAATTCGTCCTCATTTGCACATCTTTTCGGTTCCCATATGGAAAGAATACTCGTGACCTCGTGTGCAACACATGTCCGCCCTCACGTGCAAAATATTTCATCCACTCATATCAAAACATGTCAGTTTCCCTGTATGCAATTTATGCCGGCCACCCTGTATAAACATGACTGTACATGAGTGTCCCAATGAGCAATACATATCCGTGACCCGAGTGTAAAAGGTGACAGTTCTCATGTACAATACATATCCGTGATCCCCTGTGTAAAACATGACCGTTCCTAGGTACAATACATTCCGTGACTCGAGTGTAAAACATGACAGTTCTCGTACAATACATATCCGTGATCCCCTGTGTAAAACATGACCGTTTCTGTGTACAATACATATCCGTGACCCCCTGTGTAAAACATGACAGTTCCCGAGTACAATACCTATCCGTGAGCCCGTGTGCAACCATGGTTGTTCCCGCGTGCAGTACATATCCGTGAACCTGTTTGCAAACCATAGTCGTTCCCGAGTGCAAGACATGTCTGTCACGCCGTGTGCAAAACATGACAGTTCCCGTGTAGAATACATATCCGTGACCCCCTGCACAGAACATGACAGTTCCCGTGTACAATACTGATCCGTGACCCCGTGTGTAAGGCATGATCGTTCTCGTGTGCAAAACGTATTCATATCCCCGTGTGTAAAAAAAACATGGAAGTTTCTGTACATATACATATCCGTGACCCCGTGTGCAAACGATGTGCGTGTCCCTCTCAAAACATGCCGGTTCCCTGTTGAAAAGTTAAAAGACCGCCCTTGTATGCAAATCATGACCGTCGTGTGTGCAATGCATGACCTTTGTCATGTGTACAAAACATGTTGATCCCCATATGAAATTAATACACCGTATCATCCTTTGTGAAACATGCCCATGTCATCTTGTGCAAAACGACTGCACACAGGTACTAAATATTGACTAGCTCTTTTTGGATATATATGGAAGCGAGATTCAATGACACTTCCGTGGTAGAAACAAGGGGAAATCACAAAAGAGGGTGGGTTGGGTTTTTCTTAATATCATAAATCTCACGATCTATTTTAAAAATCGGATCATTGACTCTAGCCTTACCCAAAATTTACAATAAATCCACTATACACAGTTTTCTGACATTAAATTCTAATACTGGGTAATGATTACATGATGAGCTTTTCATCTCCACGTATACATTGTATACGCCATTTGCGAACAACCGACCAATTACGAATTCGCAAACGAAGGTGCAAATTACGAATATGCTCATTTTTTTTATTTTACCAAATAAAAAAAATCCACACATCTGACTTTCATGAATAAATACAAATGCATGTATGTACCGAAAAATGCGATCAGTCGAAGACCTAGGCGTAAATGTTTTGCAAAATGAACATAGTTTGAACATATATAATTGGAATACCATTCCCCGATTTTGATATAAATCGTTGGGTTTATGATATTAAGAAAAAATAACGACTTGAACTCACCCTCTGTTGTGTTTGTTTGTTCTGCCTCGAAAGTGTTATTGACTCTCGTTTCCATATATCTCCTAAAAGAGCTAGAGTCACTGCTAGTACTCGTGTAATAATGTAATCCTGAGCAAAACATTAAACAATTAGTAAGAAGAAATATAAAAAGATCGGACAGTAACATACGTGTTCTCGATTGTATTTTGTTTTTATTCGCAATAAAAGAAACCATATCGATAATTGAGAACTACATGAATTGTGTGATGTATCCAGAGTAAGAAAGTGTTTGATGGGTGTTGTGTTACTGCAAAAAATAAATGAAAGCATTGTATAAATAAATAAATTGGTAATTTACCTTAGATGCGCTTTGTATGTATCCGTTAAATTAAAATAATTCAAATCTACAACATTAAGTTTCTGGTTTAAGGTGTAAAACGTTATGACGTGACAGATTGCTTGTTTGTTATTTAAAAGAACAAACGCCCACTTGATAGTATGTTGTTATTTATGCAATTTACACATTGGTTCCGCTCTATCGATCGTGCGGATTGACTAAGTGGTGGATGGTTTACGCAATTAAAACAACTGTTAAAGGCTAATACAAAAGCAATACGAATGTTACTTTTAAGCTCGACTTTTTCGAAAGGAAAAAGAGCCATTGTCACTACTTGATGAGTCGTCTGCTTCTGCGTCTCCTGATTAAAGGAACTAACTCCCCAAATAACGGCAAAATTACATTATACAACCGTTTATCAAAACTCTATCCAGGTGTTCAGGTCATATAATAATGTATATGTGTCGATGGAAAGTATAGGATCTCTCACGGGTTCTTAAAATACCCGTGATTGAATAAACTGAATTATGAGTTGGTAACTGTTAATTCAACGCTCCAGTTTTGGGGTTTGGCCTGGCTGGTTAAAACCGTTTATATTGTGTCTATCTAGTTTGGATTCTCAAAATATGTCAGTTATATATAGACCGCGTCATCAGTAGGTTTAGGAACGGTGTACTATGTTGCAAAAAAATGTGTCTGTTGTTGGCTGAACTTGAAGTCTTGTATCTCGGAAACTACTTAACGCAATAAGCGGCTAATAAAACTTCATTATTTTTCGAGTTTATGGAATTTTTAGAAGAAGTGTTACATTAATACCATAACCATTATTGGAGCGTTCCGAACACCGTAAGACTTGTAGTCGTTGTCATCTAAGGCCATCTAAGGTCATACAGTAGGTCAACTGTCAATGAATATATACCCGTTGACGGGAATTTGTTGATTTACATATATAGTTTATATTACTACCATATCATCCCTTATTTTTTAATAGTTTTATCTTTATATATTTAATTAATTTCTTCATCTTTTGTTGGATTTTGCGCACAATATGACCTATTTATATGTCGACGTGCCGTAAAACACCATTCATTCATTCTGTGAAAGCTGCATTTCCTCTTCGACTTTTATCAGTCAGGGAACTTTTGAAAAACCATCACCTTAAATGGTGATGATGTTTGATCACATCAGAATTAAATACGCGATCACGTTACCATGCTACAAGTCCGATCTATTTCACGTCCCTATGTTTATCGCCATTATTGCAGATGGGGTGTGAAAGAAAACCCAATAATAAAAATAGTTTAAATTTATTGGAATAAACTGGCCATGGCTTCAGCAATATATAACAAGAAACATAATGTGCATATCAAATGTGCAGTCACGATACTTATAAACAATTTTGAAAAATGGTCATAGCTCAGACCAAGTTTTGAAATCAATGAAAACTGTACTCGGTGAACCCTGGGTTCAGATGTTCACCAAGCCAGATATTTAAATTTTAGTTGCTTTCCTTCAAATGTTCTCGTAAAACAATTACTACACACTGCTGTGACCGTGACATACTGCCAACACGGCTGAATAGACAGCGCTGAAGCCACGACGGTAGGAACGCGATTCTTAAAGACATCTACATATCCGCATAAGCCCAACACCACCATGCTAGGATAATGCACTTGAAATATATATAAACAAACAAGCAAAGTAGATTGAGCAAAATATATAGTCAATAAAATGGGGGTATGGGTGGGTGGGTATATTTTATAAATGACCGAGATACATGCTTTAATTTTGATTTTAATCTCCCGTATTAATATACAACCATCTGCCTACTCGACGCCATTGAAAAAGGCTGAATATACGGTGTAGGGTACACATTATTAAATCGTAAAACTAACAAAAAACAGTAGGGCCACAATCTGTGCAGTCAGGGTGACCACAAACTCATGTAAATTAGTACCCGCACTACAATAAAATGATTTATGTCGATAAACGACAAATCCCATTATTGTTGTCTGTTGGTATGTTGGTTCAGCGGTAGAAGTATAGATAGGGAACACGCCAGTAGCTCCTGTCTACACACGGGTTGATTTTCGAGACAAATGGCAGAAATCGGTGCAGAAGGATAACACTTGTGTTCCTGCATATCATTCATATTTTATCGAGTTCTGTTTGATGAATGTTATAACATTTTCTAAACATGTATAGACGAAGAATTTAGCTTTGACTTGAATATATTAAAGTATGCGTTTCGCGACAGGAATGAAGCGTTTCACTCTGATCAAGTTGACAGTTTTTTTCTTGTTTCAATCTGGGTGATGAAAAACCCTCACATTGAAAGTTTGCAAGATTATACTATGCGACGATAAATCGATACCTGAATTATTTTTGAAAATGTAACGAATGAATGAATGTCTGTTAGCAATTTTATAAAATCGACATCTTCTCTGAAACCGCTCGAAGGATTTTGATGAAACTTGATCACAATATTACTTGGGAGAGCCCCTCTCAGATTTGTGTTTTCGCGGCCACCAGTCATCCAAGATGGCCGCCATGGCTAAAACTAGGTCAAATTTAAGGAAATTTCAAACGACATCTCCTCCGAAACCACATATTCCATTCTACTGAAATATCATATACATGTTCCTTGGGTTAGCCTCTATCAAGTTTGTGTTTTTCATTATCGTCAAATAATAAAAATGGCCGCCACGGCGACCCAAAGTTTACATAGAGTTATATAGGAAAAGGTTGAAAATTACATCTTCTCTGAAATCGCCTGAAAGATTTTGATGAAACTTAAGACAATGATATTTTGGACAGTCCCTCTCAGATTTGTGTTTTTCACGGCCGCCAGTCAGCCAAGATGGCCGCCATTGTTAAAACTATGTCATATTTAAGTAAATTTCAAACTACATCTCCTCCGAAACCACTTATGCCATTCTTGTGAAATATCATATACATGTTCCATGGGTTAGCCTCTATCAAGTTTGTGTTTTTCGTTATCGTCAAAAAATCAAAATGGCAGCCACGGCGACCCAAAATGTACACAGAGTTATATAGGAAAAGGTTAAAAATTACATCTTCTCTGAAACCGCCTTAAAGATTTTGATGAAACTTAATCACAATGATATTTGGGATAGTCCCTCTCAGATTTGTATTTTTTACGGCCGCCAGTCATCCAAGATGGCCGCCATGGCTAAAACTAGGTCAAATTTAAGTAAATTTCAAACGACATCTCCGAAACCACTTATTCCCTTCTTGTGAAATATCATATACATGTTCCTTGGGTTAGCCACGGCGACCCAAAGTTTACATAGAGTTATATAGGAATAGGTTAAAAAATACATCTTCTCTGAAACCGCCTGAAAGATTTTAATGAAACTTAAGCACAATGATATTTGAGATAGTCCCTCTCACATTTGTGTTTCTCACCGCCGCCAGTCATCCAAGATGGCCGCCATGGCTAAAACTAGGTCAAATTTAAGTAAATTTCAAACGACATCTCCGAAACCACTTATTCCATTCTTGTGAAATATCATATACATGTTCCTTGGGTTAGCCTCTATTAAGTTTGTGTTTTTCTTTATCGTAAAATAATCAAAATGGCCGCCACGGCGACCCAAAGTTTATATAGGGTTAAAAATTACATCTTCTCTGTAACCGCTTGAAGGATTTTGATGAATCGTAAATCACAATGATCTTTGGGATAGTCCCTCTCAGATTTGTGTTTTTTGCGGCTGCCAGTCATCCAAGATGGCCACCATGGCTAAAAATAGGTTACATTTAAGGAAATTTCATACGACATCACCTCCAAAATCACTTAATCCATTCTTGTGAAATATCATATACATGTTCCTTGGGTTGGCCTCTATCAAGTTTGTGTTTTTCGTTTTCGTCTAACAATTAAAATGGCACTACGGCGACCAAAAGTTTACATAGAGTTATATAGGAAAAGGTTTAAAATGACATCTTCTCTGAAACTTCTTGAAGGATTTTGATGAAACTTAATCACCATGATATTTGGGATAGTCCCTCTCAGATTTGTGTTTTTCGCAGCCGCCAGTCATCCAAGATGGTCGCCATGTCTAAAATTAAGTCAAATTTAAGGAATTTTCAAACAACATCTCCGAAACCACTTATTGCATTCTTGTGAAATATCATAAACCTGTTCCTGTTGTTGGCCTCTATCAAGTTTGTGTTTTTCATTGTCGTCAAATATTCAAAATGGCCGCCTTTATAAACCCAAAGTATACATAGAGTTATGTATAGGAAACATGTTTCTTGGGTTGGCCTCCATCATGTTTATGTTTTTGAATCACATCATACAAGTAGAGCGTCTACAGGCCCTCTTGGGCCACTTCTTTTAGTTGGCCTTAACGTTTAGTTTGCCAATTGCCTTAAACCTGGATAGATTAGCTGTCATGCGGTTGATAGAAAGAAAGAAATATAAAAAGATAGAAAGTCATACTTAGTTTCTCTAGGAGTGCTACATTTCCTGTTCTACTTTTATATCTACTTGGTTTCTCCAGGGTCTTTACAATCAAGGTTGGCGGATTGCTTGCATAAGTCACATGTATTATCATCAGTGTAATTGTATAAATTACCCTTAACTACAAATATCATTTATGAACATGTTTAAAAAAACAGGACCAAGAAAAAAACACGCGGGGGACACACTTTATTAATTATTTATAGTCACTAAATGTACTTTCTAGCTTAACACTGTGTTTTTCTTTTTGTGAGGTAGCTTTAGAGTTTTAATTGGTTATTTTGCCAGTCATGAATTGTTTCTTTCTTTACATTTAGTTTTTTAAGTTAGTATGACATTGTACGCAATTGTCATCAACAGGTTTACAATCTCATATACAATTTGTTTTGGGCATACATTTAATTTTCTATTTAATCTATTATCATGGTTTTTATCATCTCTTACAGATGAGTTACTATCATCTTTGGTTTCATTAACATAATATCAATGGAAATTCTACAATTTTTGTCTTGGTCAGTAAACAGTGTATCAAAATAGATATAAAAGTAAGACGAACAGGAAATCTAGCATTCACGGACCACAGTCACCCGAAAACACGCACAGACACAAACAATAATTACAAATATTAATGTAAGGCAAGCTATGACATCACAAAAGTTAAATGGTTGACAATAAGGTTGCCATCTTTGAACGGTCAGTGACAAAAAAGGCCGCTGGGGGTTCATTCATTACTGTATTTTTCCTGATTTTAGTGTGCCCTGATTTTGTAATAAAAGATTTTATAGTAGACCAAAAATCCGCATCTTTACAACCATCCAAACATTTCTTAAACTTAATTTATAATTGGTTTTCTTTATCAATAACAATGACTAATAATGCAATTAAAAAATAATAACATGTATCTGTGGTTCACACTGATATCATACGCGTAATCGAAAAGCTAAGCGCCGTAAACAAACATATAAATTAGCGTCGAAAATAAACAATTAATTATCTATCTATGTTGTACTGCCGACTCATTTTTCAAGTGTTACAGGCAGGAATGAGTGAACGCCGTTAGTAAGAAGTGAGAGGATACAAATTGACAATAAAGGGTTTTATTATCAATAGTGAAAAAGGAAACAAGATGTGTTAGGTTAGGTTAGTGAGACTAAAAAGTGAAAGATAAAAACAGTGCGCTGGCCTAGTACTAGATTGTAGCCACAGCCAGCTCGAACGAATCAAGATCAGGGCCTGGGATGGTTACAATGTGACTTGGCAGTTGATTCCAGAGAACAATCGAATGTGGAAAAAAAATATTTCTGATAGTCTTTGGAGACTTGGATCTGCCTAAAGCTTAATTGGTGCATTGATTTTGTCATTTCATTCTGAGGGGTTTCTGAATATAATTAGGCAAATTAATAGCAACATGACCATGGTAGATCTTATAGAACATAACAAGTCTTGCATCAAGTCTCCTGTATTCAAGCGTTCTCCAGCCAAGACTTTCCTGCATAGCAGTGACACTTGAGTAAGCGCCGAAAACAAACATATAAATAAGCGCAGAAAACAAATAAAACACCATTCACTGTAAAACGCGTTGCTTGTGAATTGATATGAATTATAAATGAAACAATATGTTTAAACTGACTTGATGATAGAGGCTGCTAATTGATATGCTACTGTTAATGTCAACTGACATTATATTATCAAATTCAGAGTCGCACTCTGCTTTAGTTCAACAAAATTAAGAACATGCCGAGTGAAGATCTGGAAAAGACAGGAAAACACGAGTACACATCGACTTACTGATTATTTGCATTAATATTTAAATAACGAAACATGATGACATTTTCATGAACTTATCCTCTAAAGTAATGGGAAATGATGCAATGCCCAATAATATATCGTCTAAAGTAAAGAAAGTAAAGAAACGTGATGAACTAATCATGAATCTGTTCTCTAAAATAAAGAAACATGACGAAATAGCCATTAATCTATCCTCTAAACTAAGGAAACATGATGAAATAGCCACGAATCTATCCTCATAGGTAACAGTGCAAGCTTTAATCAACTAAAAATGCCTAGAATGTCCAGAAAATCTATTATTTCCTCCACAAACAATTTTGCATCATTCGTGCAGAAAGACAAATATAAACAAATAGTCAAATAACACTTGTGAAAATCACACTTTTGTCTAACCGCAGTACAGTTAAATAATTTACTAGGATATGAATGAGTAGTAGGTTATTTAACCAGCTTCCTCAACAAGTTCAAGAGCGCAGTAAATCGTTTATTCCATGGTGAAAACGTATTTAAATGGGGGTAGCGCGCGTACCTGGTACGAGACAAATAGTTTATTAAAACAAGATGTACACGCCTGGGCCAGTTTAGGGGAAACGAAAAGTGTGTGAACTTTTTGTTATAGTATGGAATGTGGAAGGTCTAAAGAACTGTTTAACGGACTTTGAGTTTGTGAACTTTATATATAATTTAGATAATATTGTGTTGTGAAACTTGGAGTAAGAAGGGTGATTTTAAGTTGGATGGATATGAGTGTATATGTGCTCCTAGAAATGAAAGTATGTCTGCAAAACGCAAGAGTGGTAGAGGTCACGGTGGTGTAAGTATGTTTCTTTGTCAAAGAAAGTATATCAAAGGGAATCATAATTTTAGAAAAAGACTGTAATGGCTTTATATTGGTTAAGTTAGATAAAATTTATTTTAACTTAGAAAATGATATTTGCATTTGTTTTGCATATATTCCACCAAATGATTCGATTTATTTTAAATCTCATGAAACAGTGTTTTTCAACAATTAGAATAGGTGATCTGAATGCTAGAACTGTTTCTTGGGAGGATTTCATTCAGTCAAGTGATATGTTTGATAAATATATTCTTCTCTTGATAATAACGTAGATGAGAGTCCAGTTGATATAGGTTATAGATGTAGCGAAGATACAGTTTGTAATTATTATAGCTTACAGTTGTTAGATATATGTAAAAGTACTGATCTCAGAATTGTTAATGGACGAGTGGGTGTTTTTGGCTAATACTGGTAAAAGTGTAATTGATTATACTCTTGTATCTTACACACTATTACCAGTTATTGAAAATTGCATTGTGCATGATAGCTTTCCATGTTTACCTCATATACCAATTCAGATTAATTTTAAAGTTCATTTTGATAAAGTGGATATGAAACTGTGAATTTATTTTAATAGACAGATTGCAATGGGACGATGGCAAAGTTGATGATTTTAAAGACATACTTTTAAATGAAAAAACTCATCTGAATCGTATTGTTTCTGAAATAATTTCATCAAATTTTAACTCAAGGTATTGATTCTTTTGCAGACGCCCTGTACACAAGTGCTAAAAGTGTATTTGGCGTAAAATAACATGTTACTAATAATAAAAATATACCTAGACGAAAGTATGTTATCCCGTGGTACACGGAAGAATGCGAAGCCCCGAGGCGTGATTAAAAACGTGCGAATAAACGATATCGTAGATTTAGGACACAGAAATGTTTTAATTTGGTAATTGGTAAACGTCGTATTTTAGGAAAGTTAAGCGTCGTGCTAAAGTTAAATATAAAAACATTCAAAAATCTGTTTTACATTATACTGCTAAAAATAATCCTAAACAACTTTGGGATCTTGCTCGTAAATATAAGAAAAAGTGCAAAAGCAATAATAATATTTCTGTTCATGATTTTTATAGTCGTTTTAAAGAATTGTTCTCTAAAAGTGATAGTTGTGTCAATGAAGAGGCAGAAAACGTACTACATCACGAACATCTCGATAGTCATTTTATAAACCATTGTGATTCAGTGTTGACGAAGTATTAAAAGCTGTTAGTGCGATAAAGAGAAATAAGAGTTCCGGTATAGACCTTTTAATTCCTAAAATTTTCATTGAATCCAAACAGTTATTGTCACCAATATTATGTAAACTTTTTAATGTTATATACAATAATGGCACATACCCAGAA
Organism: Cyrtodaria siliqua; assembly: GCA_037043455.1. Classification (NCBI taxonomy): domain Eukaryota; kingdom Metazoa; phylum Mollusca; class Bivalvia; order Adapedonta; family Hiatellidae; genus Cyrtodaria; species Cyrtodaria siliqua. The sequence goes on along the minus strand of JAWPHD010001482.1, from coordinate 212,647 downwards.
GCCTGGACAAAGGGAATGCTGGTACCAGTGCCTAAAAAGGGTGATGCAAATAACATTGATAACTATAGAGGTATAATATTAATTAGCATATTTTCTAAAATATTTTCAGTTATGTTAGACAATCGTTTACGTAAATGGATGAAAGATAATAATATTTTATCGGAATGTCAATTTGGTTTTAGAAAAGGCAAAAGTAAAGTTGACGGTATCTTTGTTTTACAGTCTATACTTAATAAAGTTATTCAACATGAAACGAAAAAAACTGTATTGTGCCTTTATTGATTTTAGGGAAGCATTTGATTTAGTTTATAGAAATGGAATTCGGTTTAAACTCCTTAGTAATAATGTATCATCACAGCTTGTTATAATGATGCAATCTATGTATGCTTCAGTTAAAATATGTATTAAAGCAAACAGCAACGTATAAGATTATTTTGATAGCTTCATGGGTGTAAAACAAGATGAAACCTTATCACCTTTATTATTTATTATATTTATTAATGACATGTCATTTTATATAAACGATAGTGATGCAGATATGATTATTCAGTCAACGGGCTACACATTTTGTTAAATAAATTACATGATTATTGTAAAGCATGCAATATAACTGTAAATTGGTATTTTAACTAGATACCGTTAAACAATTCACTTATTTAGATGTTACTATGTCATCAAATGGAAGATTTTGTCAGTCTCAAAACGCGTTTGCAGACCAAGCACTTAGAGCTACTTATTCTTTGAATTCTTTATTTGATACTGTTCCTTTAAAAATAAGTGAAAAGATGAAATTATTCGATCCTGCCAATTTTCAATTATGGAGCTGAAATATGGGGATTTCATAAAGCTCCTGATAGAGAAAGAATATATTTAAAATTTCTTAAACAAATTCTAAACATCAGAACGCAAACTCCAAACGCTTCAGTCTATGGAGAATTTGGGTACGGTTCCTCTATATATTGTACGTAAGGAAAGAATTCTTAATTTTTGGTTCAAAATTATTTAAGTCACAAGGCTCTTTAATCAAAAAAGTTTATAAAGATAAAGTAAATAATAATGTTCGTGGGTCCTGGGCCTTAAAAGTACAACGTTTGTTAAACGATCTAGTTTTAACTATTTATGGAATAATGCTAATATAACTAATCTTCAATTATCGAAAGTTATAGAGCGACTAAATGACCATTATTATCAGCAATGGTATTCGACATTAGCTACATCACCAAAGCTGAAAACCTACAAGAAAATTAAAAATAATACTGGAGTTGAAAAGTACTTGAACTTTGTTGAAAACTAAAGGAATCGTATTTCTTTGACAATACTAAGGTAGATTTAAAAATGTGGAGAGATCTGAACGTCAATGTGTATGCTGTTAAATGAATGTAATCGAAGATGAATATCATTTTGTTTTAGTTTGTCCATGTTTTCGAGATATTAGAATAGCGTGTCTTCCTAAATACTATTGTCACTGGCCACATTTACAAAAAAATAAATTCTTACTTACTTCTAGCCAGTCTATTGTATTGAGTAAATTGGCATAATATGTATATTTGGCGAATTTAAGACGTTAGAGTATAATAAATAATTAACGTGAATTATCGAGAATAACGTAATAGTAATTATGATTGTAAACCATTATTCAAGTGTCGGAAACACATAGTTTTTGCCTACTGGCCTTAGACTTATTTTCTGAAGAATTGCTATTGTGTGAAACCGTCAGTGCGAGGACTGATAGCACGAGTTGTAAACATAATAAACTTCACCGAAATGTATACATTTTTTCTTTCTTTCTTTTACTGATGATTGTTTCCCCCCTGTATTAGTTATGATATATACTATTCGAAATTGTTTGTTTAAAATAGTAGTTGTAGTGCTCTTTTGTAGCTTTACTCTATGATAATAGTATACATGCTCTTCTCAATGTAATGTAACCGCCTCAGTGTAATAGGCGATGAACATTGTATGATGTTTATGCTGAATAAAAGAGTTGTATTGAATATGATTTGTAGATTCGTCCTAATTGGTAGATTTGTTCTCATTTGTATATAAGTTCTGATTGGTAGATTAGTTCTCATTTGTAGATTAGTTCTGATTGGTAGATTAGTTATCAATTACAGATTAGTTCTGATTGGTAGTTCAGTTCTCATTTGTAGATTAATTCTAATTGGTAGATTAGTCCTAATTGGTAGAGTAGTTCTCCTTTTAAGATTAGTTCTGATTGATAAATTAATTGAATTGAATTGTGATTTTACGGTGCACCAACACAAGAAAGGTTATATAGTGCCAAACAAGGATGAACATGCCAGGTTCATCCTCCATTTACATCTAGATAAAATATGGAGAATGGGCCTAGCACCTTCTAATCTGCAGAACTGCAGAGCTGATGCAAGTTCTATTGTAGACACTCCATTTGCGATGGAGACACGTTTCCACATTTGCATATGCGGTGTCATAAAGAAAACCTTGAATGAGCACGATAAAAAAATGACTAAATGAACATGAAGTGGGGTGGGGCGGGGTCCTACCCCTCTGCCTATTGCGGGATTTTTAGTGGTTGTATTCTACCCCGGCAACCACACGGGGATGATTGATAGATAAGTTCAAATGTAAATACATATGTGTGATATAGTAACAGATTATGATGCAAACATAACAAACATTACTGCTAATATGTGTAAACGTCAGTGTAAAGATGTGTAACAGTAACTTCTAAGATATTCATACATTATCAAATGTATGTGTATACGTCATCGTTAATATGCGTACACGTTATTGTTAATGTCTATTCGAAAACGGCAGGCTTATGCTAATACATCTGTATTAAGATCTGACAAGTGTGACATTTTTTAAGTAAACTGCTAAAATACTAAGTGCAGCTTAAGGTGTTCGTAAAACATAAATAACAGGATGATATAGAGCCGTCTGCGTGATGATATAGAGCCGTCTGCGTGATGATACAGAGCCGTCTGGGTGATGATATAGAGCCGTCTGCGTGACTTTCTCTCTCCAGGCGGATTGTTGACATAACACTTTGACACATTTCTCTTTTATCATCTGTTTTCTTAATTAATATGTCTGTTGTTACTATTGTTTTATTGTGAATTAACGTCTTATCACTTATACGGTATGCTTAAAATACAATACATGACAAACATTAAGATGTACAAAGACTTATGTGCTAGAACAGTGTGTCTAGATCATTCTCAAAATATTACATTTATTCATAATTTCTATTGCCAAAATGTTGCGATTTAACCTTATTTTCACTAGGTGATGAAATTTATATTACTCGGTTTTTATCCTTAAGTTCTATAGTAAAATAAAAAATCTTTGGTAGAGGTGAAAAAGGTGATAATTTTAAAAATTCGACTTTGAAAGATACATATATTGGATCATTTTGTATAAATGTGCATAAAATATGCTGAGTTTTGAAGTAATCATACTGTAAATACCTTACATTTAACAGTAAATTTGGTTGAACATCTAGGATAAAGACCGAGCCTATCACCTACCAGAATTTAGAAGAGTGTCACATTTCTGGTCACTGATTGGTCAGTTTATTTTGATGATGCTTTATCAGAATACCGTATATAGTATACAACATGTTTCAATAAGTTTTCATATCACAGTTAAAGAAACAAACCCGCCAGATAACAGCAAAATTACACTACAAAACCGTTTATCAAAACTATTCAGGTGTTCAGCTCAAATACGAATATGTATCATCTGATAAGGCTGAAGAAGAATTTCATTTCATTTTAATCAAACCCCAAATCTGGATCGTCGAATTAAGAGCTACCATCTCATAATTCATTTTACGCATATTCAATTATGGATATTTTATGAACCTTTTAATCAGCATATATTCATTATTATATGACCCGAACACTTGAATAGGGTTTTGATAATCGGTTTTGTAGAGTAATTCTGCCGTTTCTTTCTTCTTGTCAGTTTCTTTAAGGGCGTTCTTGCCGCCTAGAGATTAACTTACAGACACGCCGACAAGGACGATGTTTAACATATCTATGTTCACTTGTTTGAAAAACAGCATAGGTAAGACATATACAACTATAATCATGCTTATATTTATCTTATTCTCGACGTTATGAAGATATGCTTATTTCTTGATTATATACGTATGTCATGAAAAGGTATATACAAAGGAATACAAAATAGTCCTTCATTGCTGTTAAACGTAACATTACTGTACGATACATTAGTATTGTCCAATCTCCTTAAAATCAGAGACAAAATTTGGTCCACTACATTCCGCTATTTAGATGAATTCTATTCTCATTTTAATGGGATTCGGGTATTGGGTGACCGTTAATGCCTTTAAGTTTCCCTGATATCTTCTGCTTCATATTTTGCTACGCTGCGTAAATAGCAATGGTAGCTACGTACAAGCATGATTACAAACCCAATTGCCTGAAAAAAAAAACAATGGAGGATTTATGATGCTCTGATGTCTTACATTGAAATGTATCTGTTTAGAAAGTTAATGATCACCAACAATATATTTATATTCGTGATGATGCAAATGCGAAAAATGAAGTCGATATATATTGAAAACAGACATATGCGGATGTATTAATTAAATCGAAGAAAATACGAAACTATCAAGTAATCTTTGAGACAAACACATATAGATATATTAAGTCTTATTTAAAGCTGAAAAAATACAAAACTATCAATTACTCTTTGAGACAAACACAATTAGATATATTAGATCTTGCTTAAAGCAAAGCAAATACAAAACTGCCAAGTAATCTTTGAGACAAAAATATGTAAATATATTAAATATTGCTTAAAGCATAAAACATACAAAACTATCTTGTAATCTTTGAGACAAACACATGCATATCTTGCTTAAATTATAGAAAATGCAAAACTATAACTAACGCATGTAGTTATGACAGCGTCTGCCTTAATCACAGCAAAACTATAAAATTGTACCTAAAAATGATTGTTGCTAAACATCCTCAAAGGGTAAATGTTTTACAGGTGCAATCCACCTTCAACCACCATAATATGGTTCAGCTTCACAGTAACTATGAACAGGTGCAAAAACAGTTGGCCTCACTTTCCGTCCGATTGTATCATTGTTCATGCAAATTGGCAATGTTTTGTTGTATAATCAAGAAATAATAATTAAATTGTGATCGAATATTTTTTTTACATAGTAATATGAATCCCATATGAATTGATGTCAATGACTTATTCAATAAGTTATCATATTGGACTTCTTTATGTATTTTAATTAGTTTTAAGTTATATACGAGTTGACGACCTGCTATTGTTTCATAAATGAAGCTATCCCTGAATAAACCATAAATTCGAAAATCCAAAGAAATTGGGTATGAAACGGTACACGGGATAAGTGAAAATGAAATCCATGTGGAGGAGGGCATTTTAAGGCGAAAAAAAAATTGCTACAGAAGATTGAAGAGGGGATACTTACGGCTGCGGCCTTGAAGCCGTCCTCAGAACAAGTGTTAGTTGCAACAAGTGACGCACCTATCAAGTACACGAATGCCGTGAAGCCGTGCAATATCGCCTCCTAGAAAACGAACTACGTCTGTTAAAACGTATGATGAGAGAGGAGAAGAGAGAAAGAGAGAAAGAGGAAGATAGGTGGAGGGAGGGAGGGACTAATGTACCGACTACCGACTGACCGACCGATAATCATGAAACAAATCCCCACACCCCAACCCCCCTCCCCCACCCCCACCACACACACACACATAACTATACAAAGTCCCTAGAAAATGCACGTCCAGGTCAATGGGTCTTCTCCGTTCGCCTTAACATTTACTTAAAACTCAGAGGATCTGCCACATAAAACTGAGACGTCGATTGCGTCTATGGTGGCCTGGTAGGGGTTTGTGCGGCGTATATAACTCGTCACTTGAAACTGATGCAGGACTGTGGACCAGTGGCTTTTTGTATGGAATAGAATGGACAGAATTGTGCCTACCAATGCGGCAGCACCTGCATACCAATTAAAATTTTAGGCGCGAGCTGACAGGTTTTCATAGTCGTTGTTTCTCTCAAAAGGAACCTCACCCATAGCAGATGTAGGACAATTAACACCAGTCTAGTGGATTGAAGGAACCAAACACTAGCACTTACATAGCACTACATAGAGGAAAAGACAGGGACATCAAATGAACTGAGGCATCGCATTACTCATTTAGATAAAGTTCGCTCTCTAATGTACCCAATATTGAAGGGTACTCTCTCGTTTTAATGTGTCGGAGGGACTTTAAACATTCGAACTACACACACATAAACTCTTCTAAAGATCGACTGATATAATCACATTTATATTTCGCGAGAAAACATTTCACTTCGCATGGAGAATCAATGTTGTACCAATAAGGACCCTATGGTAAATTAGATGGGTGGGGTACCGGCGGGGTCAAATGGTTTGTATAGGGTTAATTAAGGAAACATTGAAGATCTTCTTCATAAGCAACGCTGGACAGTTACTTACAATTCTGTTTTAAAAGTGATTTATTTATATCAGCTAGATTATCAGGTTTGATCAAATGAAGTCCCCGAGGTAAACACAATGGTCCGCCTATTGGGTCAAATTGTTGTTTATAGAGAATATAAAGTATTAAAATAAAACACTTAAAGCAACTAATACGCAAAATAATGGCAAAATTGCACTACAAAACCGTTTATCGAAACTATATCCAGTAGTTCACGCCATATAATAATGTATATTAATAGTATAGGTTTATTTACAGGTTCTTAAAATACGCGTGATTGAATATACGTAAAACGAATTATGAGTTGGCAACACTTAATTCGACGCTCCAGTTTTGGGTTTTGGTCTGGTTGATCGGACAGGAAAAGTAGCATTCAAGGAGGACAGTCAACTACAAAACACAGAAACAAACACTCAAGCAGACAAACAAGAAGGCAAAAGTAATATTAAATGCAAACGACATCACAAACACAAAAGGGTTGATAATAGGGCTACCGCCTTGGAACGGTCAGTGGCAAAGTAGGCCCCTGGGGGTTTAAACCGGTTCTAGGGTGCACCAAACCTCACACTTACCCTACTGTCATCCAATTAAAACAGGATCTAATCTCTAACCAACAAGGCAGCATCAATAGGCAATATAAGTAAAACACAAATATGCTCGTGTAAATATAATACAAAAAAACAATAGCCTAGAAAGCCACAATGAAGGTACTCAATGACTTAGCAGAAGCCAGAGCAACAAGAGAATAAACCATTAAGGGCACGACAAGAAAGATCATAGACAAACATCAAACATTAAAATGGGCTTTAGGTAGACGTCATCATAGGGTCCACAGCCTGTACGGTCATCGTACAATTAAAGAGGAAAGTATAGTGGCGAACTGTAAAAGGGTCCACCACCAAGCATGCAGTACGTTGCAAAATGATAGGGTCATAACCTCTTTTGATAAACTTTTTAACAAGTCTAACAAAGATAGTATGAAAGTGATCATGACCAAGAATCTTACGAAGTTTATCAATCACAACACCATAGAAGTCAGGTTGTGATAGTCCTTGTCGCAGAAGAGTCCTTAAATTACATTTATATTTGGAAAGAACACCAGTTTGTACTACTGCTATCCATCTTCAACCCCCATTTTGTACTACTACTATCAACCTCCAATTTGTACTAATACTATCCATCTTCGACCCTGTTTATAATATATTTTACCGTCACTCCCTTTCAACTAGTGTGAGAAGGCGTATTTCCCATGGTAGGTTTGACGTACGTGCGGACGTACGGACAAACATACGACATACTAATAGACAAACGGAGGAACAGGACAACAATAAGGCAGACACACTTACGAGGATGCCGCATCTCAATCGATACTTCTTGTTGATGGCAAGCGAATAGACAATATACAAGCCCAGTGAGTACGCAATGTCGTAAAGTACAGCAAATTGGTAAACTCTATATTCATCATCAAAGAGTGATCTGCAGTTTTCTTTTCTTTTTGGTATATATATACAAAACATCCCCGCCAATGGTAAAACCTGAAAGGACAATGGCCGATGTAGAAATAGCAAGAATGACAAAATTGTAAAAACAGACATGTCCATTAATTCATAAAGGTTAAATCAGATATAGTGTGGAGCATTCAAAATCTAGGATAAGCTCCGTGATTAGCATGAATATGGTATACATGTGAATGTTATTTTACTAATGTGTACAGCACACAAGACGTGAAGACGTCTCAATTGAGTGAGAATGAATCTTTTGTCAGTTAACTTATATAAAGACGTATAAACACATGTATCTTACAGCAAGAAGTCTAATACTTTGGAAATAATATGTTGTTAAAAGTTCAGCATCATTTAATTAACACAATCAAGTGTCGTATGACTTATATAATGATGTCATGTGCAATCATACTCACGTGTCATGTTACATACATGATCATATGTAATATGACATTCAGTAACTGTTAGCATGCAGAAGCATGTGTCATGTAACTTGCATAAACATGTGTCATATAACATACAGAATCAAGTGTCATATAACATACAGAATCATGTGTCATATAACATACAGAATCATGTGTCATATAACATACAGAATCATGTGGCATGTAACATACAGAATCAAGTGTCATGCAACATACATAATCATGTGTATGTAACATACAGAATCATGTGTCATGTTACATACATAATCATGTGTATGTAACATACAGAATCATGTGTCATGTAACATACATAATCAAGTGTCATATATCATACAGAATAATGCGTCATGTAACATACATAATCATGTGTCATGTAACTTACATAAACATGTATCATATAACATACATAATCATGTGTCATGTAACATACAGAATCAAGTGTCATATATCATATAGAATAATGTGTCATGTAACATACAGAATAATGTGTCATGTAACTTACATAATCATGTATCATATAACATACATAATCATGAGTCATGTAACATACAGAATCAAGTGTCATATATCATACAGAATAATATGTCATGTAACATACAGAATCATGAGATGTAACATACATAACAATGTGTTATGTAACATACATAATCATGCGTCATGTAACATACAGAATCATGTGCCATGTAACTTACATAATCATGTATCATGTAACATACAAAATCAAGTGTCATATATCATACATAATAATGTATCTTGTAACATACAGAATCATGTGTATATAACATACAGAATAATGAGTCATGTACCTTACAGAATCAAGGGGAATAGACGAAAAGCAAAACAGACTTCCAACGATGTACTGGATTCCCAAATTACACAACCAACCATATAAAGCCCGTTTTATTTCAAATTCTAGTTCTTGCACCACTACACATATCTCCAAACTTTTCACATATTGTCTTACTGCCGTTAAATATCACGTTAAACAATATTGTGCTAAAGCTTATGAAAATTCTGAGGTTAATTTATTTTGGTCTATTAAAAATGCAGGCGAAGTTCTAGATACAATTTGTAATAAACGTCAAGCTTCATCTATAAGTACTTTTGATTTTTCTACTTTATATACAACTTTACCACACAACATTATCAAAGACAAGCTTATTACTCTCATTCAAAAAACTATTCTACATTTTTGGCCAGTAACAATATTAAAGCATTTTTACTAACAGCAGTTTGGACAATTACACTAAGTGAAAATGCCATGAAGTTTGTGAATCACTTATTTTTCTATTAGATATTAATTTCGTCAGGTATGGAACTACCGTTTATAGACAAATTGTTGGTATACCTATATGTAAGAACGGTGCACCTCATGTCGCAGATTTGTTTTTATATTGCTATGAAAGAGATTTCATGTTGAGTCATTCACCAGAAACCCAGGCAGATGTTATTGAAGCCTTTAATGACACCTCTCGGTATCTGGATGACATATTGATCATTGACAACCCTTTCTTTTCTACTTTGATTAATAATATGTATCCTAAAGAATTTCAACTCAACAAAGCTAATATTTCTGATACATGTACTAACGCTTTCTTTCTCGATTTACATCTTCTCTATTGAAAATGGTGAAATAATTAGCAAAATCTATGACAAGAGGGATGATTTAATTTAATTTTGACATTGTTAATTATCCCCATTTAGATGGGGATGTTCCCCGAGCAACTTCTTATGGGGTCTATGTGTCTCAATTTATTCGTTTTTCTAGAACTTGTACTCGAGTCGAGGACTTTAATATTCTTTGTATAACTAAAAGCTACCCCATCAGGGCTACCGTTACCATAAACCTTTGCAAACTTTTGTTATCGTCACCCTGATCTTCTTTTCAAACATGAACATAATTTAAGAACTCTTCTGCGACAAGGACTATCACAACCTGACTTCTATGGTGACATGATTTACAAACTTGGTCATGATCACTTTCATACTATCTTTGTTAAACTTGTTAAAATGTTTATCAAAAGAGGTTATGACCCTATCATTATGCAACGCACTGCATGCTTAGTGGTGGACCCATTTACAGTTCGCCACTATGTTTCCTCTTTGCTTTTGCGATGACCGGACATGTTGTGGACCCTATGATGACGTCTACCTAAAACCCAAAAGGACGATGCAGTTTGACGTTTGTCTGCAATATTGTCCTGTCGTGCCCGCAATGGTTTATTCTGTTGTTGCTCTGGCTTCTGTAAAATCAGTGAGTACCTTCTTTGTGTTTTACTTATATTGCTTATTAATGCTGCCTTGTTGGTTAGAGAATAGTTCATGACGGGGGTTTCTTTATTTACACTGTCCCGTTTTATGGAGATGACTGTAGGGTAAGTGTGACATTTGGTTCACCCTAGAACCTGATTTAAACCCCGAGTGGCCTTTTTTGCCACTGACCGTTTCAACGCGGTACCCCTATTGTCAACCATTTTTGTGTTTGTGACGTCATATGCCTTTATTCCTTATTAACATTGCCATGCCACTGACCGTTTCAACGCGGTAGCCCTATTGTCAACCATTTTTGTGTTTGTGACGTCATATGCCTTTATTCCTTATTAACAATGCCATGTTGTCGTTTTGCGTGATTTTGGGTTTACTGTGTTCTGTGAAAGCTGCATTTCCAGTTCGACTTTTATACCGATTTTTACATAATCAAGTGTTATGTAACTTGTATAATATAGTGTCATATAACGTGCAGAATCAAGCGTCATTTAACCTAGCATGTGTCATGTAACTGAAAAAAGCATGTGTCATGTAATTTACAGAATCAAGTGTCATGTAATTTACAGTAACGTACAGAATCATGAAATATATTATTGTACTTGTTTCATTCATAATTAAGTGTCATTTAACTTACATTATCATGTGCCATGTTACTTAAAATATTATCATGCATATAATTTTCAAGATATAGAGGATGTTTGTTGGTTTGGGATGACTCTAGATTTATTTGCGTCGTTGAAGTGAGCAAACTTATATTGTCACGAGTTCTTAAGCACTTAGCACTCGTGAAAATATTTGAGTTTTCTCACTTTGAGATAAAAAAAATAAATCCTGTATTCACGACAAACCAACAAATATTCTTTTTATTATACACCCACAACCCAAAAACGTATGCCGAAAAAAAAAACTATTTCACCGTCAACGATGAAATTTCTATTTTTAACTCGCCATACTTGTTTTAAAATACTTGACCGATTTCAATAATCTACGATTCATTATCTTGGTTAATTGATTTCCAATCTAATGGTATAACTTCCATACTAACTTTCTGAAAAACATGTTCTTAGTTAGACCATTTCCAAGCTAATGATGTACGTTTATTAGTTATGTTCTAAGAAAGTGTTTTTTTAAATGAATTAGTTAATGAAAATATAAGGTTTATTTTAATGATAAATTCCAATATTTCATGTTATTTAAGGAATTTTTATTTTGCATGTTACATGCACAACATCAAGTATCGTGTAACATTATTATTATGTAGGTTGTAACTTTCATGATCAAGCTCATGTTACTTAAATAATATTATATTGTATGTAACTTTCAAGCGTAAGCTAACTTACAGAATAATGTGTCATATTGCTTATAGTTCATGTAACGATGCTATTAAGGTGAAAAATAACTTACAAATTCTACTATCATTAAGAAGCCAAAGAAGCTTTTAACAAACGCAATATCGACGTAGATATGTCGACAAACATGTTTTATTTGGGACCCATCTGAAGATTCAGTGTTTTCATCCGTCGTCGCCGTCGTATTAGTCATCACGATGACTGCAACTGTGGTAACAATCTCCTGTCCGTCGTTTTCCGACATCACTTTAAAAGACGGTTTGAGTTAAACTCTCTGTTTATAGTACTGCAAATGGAATGAAGTATATAAGAACATGTTTTGTGGTGTGTGTTGTAATTACATCCCTTAGTATTTACCCAATAAGAAGATAACTACAAACTATGTTATGATCAAAGTATGACAATATATAAATAAATGCAATAATTGAAATCATTATTGAATATATATTCCATTATCTTCAAATAATACACTGTGTCCTAATGGGGCCGTCCCTTTTGTTAAATAGCTATTAAATATTCAGAACAATTGTCATTTCCAAATCCTAGATATGATGAGCGCCACACATAATCAGACAAATGCAACTACTTCTCCTGAAAAAGGAAGATTTGTGAATCGATATTCAATGATATGCATAGCTCTACATCATATATGTAAAGCTTTCTATTTGACCTATTGCCATAGTGCTTTTGCTTTGCTTCAGCGCACAAAACGAGGTGCATATACGGAAACAAAGACGGATCTGCGGACGAACAGTATCGCAGATATGGAATCCACTTTGGACAACGTTTCATACCTGTCAATTGTGTAGTAGCTGTTGCACATGTGTGAAGGTAGCGATATTAACTGCAAACGATACTACGATTATAACGTAAAACATCACTTACTGTGTTATGTAAATCAAAACATGATGTATCAGCATGAAATGAGCACAGAACAGACAACGATATGTGGCGTATGGTTCTATTAATATGCACAAATTTGTTGGGAATATTGCTTTTGATATGAATTGCATGATATGAAACTTTCTGATTGATCTTGATATATATGACTTCATTTTAATGATTATTTAATTTGCCAAATTGTATTGCAACATGTTTTAAGTTCCCAATTGTTTTTTATTTCTATGTATTTTTTGGCGACCAACTAATATATGATGCCACTTTTGGGAGAAAATAAAAGACCAAAAATGACAACTAGATCATGTTCTATAGAAGATTGTTGGGGGGGGGGGGGGAAATAATATTATAAATTACCTGTATAAAACGTCTCCCAGTGCTTGCAATCAGACCTGTTATTCATTCCGATATTTGGAGATCGCTGAGCCCGATATTTATATACAGATATCGGAGGTACATTTATATTTAATCACCCTAAGGATATGTTGTCTACTTTTTAATTAAGTCTTTTAACTGTTACTTGTGATACTCAGGCTTCATAACCTCTGCTCCCAATTATATTCCATTTTATTTATTTCGCCCAATCGTTTCTCGTTTAGGGCAAAGCATTTTATTAAAAACTAGGACTATACGCCTCTGACCATGGAATGGTATGACAATACACATTGAAGGTTCCATGTTCATCGTCATATGCATACCATCTTCGTGATGGCTCAAAATTGTGTATTATTAACTTTTTAAATATTGAGTTTTGCTCAATCCGGGGCAAGATGGCGTAGCTAGCATTTTTCACTACCGTTCTCAATCGAACCGAGACTGCAAAATTTGTATATTTATCTTGTTCGGCGATAAACAGATTCCTCCTTTCATACTCGTTTTACCTACCATTTGGAATTTACCAGCCATATGAAACAAACTATTAAACGGCATAATAAATAGATCAATTTCTATTTTTTTGTCGTGTCCTTAACTGTTTTCCCCCTTGATGCTTTGACTTCAGACAAGTCATCGAGTACATATGAGATTAGCTTCTAAGGTTTAAATTATTTTTTGATATATTATATACATGAACATTTCTATGTTTTTTCTTATAACACCTATCTACGCTTTCTCAAATGTAAGGGGTTAACTCGGCGGGGATTATTTTTATTTACACTGTCCTGTTGTTTAGGGATAATGACAGGGTAAGAGTGAGGTTTGGTACACACTTGAACCGGATTAAACTCTCCGGTGATCCATTTTGCCACTGACCGTTCCAAGGCAGTGCCCCTGTTGTCAACCCTTATATCTTTGTGAGGTGCTTTTTTACAGGATGTGTTTGTGATATACTTGTCAACACTTTTATTTTATATCTAGAGTTCTTACATAAGTGCCTGTTTAATATTGAATTTACTTAACGAGCATTTATTGAAAGAGCTGTGTCGATGATATGTTCACGTATTATACGAAATAACTGCCGTCTGGCATATTTTTGCTGCATGGTAATAAAAGGCATGTAATTGTCTTATATACAAATAGCGAAATAAAACACTTCCAGAAATGTCATGTAGTTTGTATTTGTTTTCGTGTTATTATATGTTTGCTGTGTTGCTGACACTTGTTTATTATTGTGTGTATTTTAATGTTGTTGTGAAATTTCCAATACATTTGTGAAGCACTTATATTCCTATTAGATAATATTTTCGTAAGGTTTAATATTATCCTATTAGATAATATTTTCGTAAGGTTTATTGAGCTCTGCTCAACCCGGGGCTAGAGGGCATGAGCGGTAGCTAGCATATTTTACTATCGCTCATGAACAGTCTCAATCAAACCGAGACTGCAATATTTCGTATATGTCGTTTTCGGCCGTTTTCAAAGGTCCATTATCATACTATTTAAAAAAAAATAGAACTACTTTTTATGGATAAATTATTGGAACTTTTCACCTTTTGACGCAGATTTGTTTTTGTATTGCTATGAAAGATATTTCATGTTAAATTTTTCACCAAGTACTCAGGCAGATGTCACCGAAGTTTTTAATAAGTCCTCTTGGTATCTGGATGAGATATATATAACATTGACAACCGTTTCGTTTGTACTATGGTTAATACTGAAAAACTTCAACTCAACACAAGTAGATTTTAAAGATGACTGAAACGCAAGACACGACATCACAAACATAAAAGGGTTGACAATAGGGCCACCGCCTTGGAACGGTTTTAATACCTCGCTTTTTTATCGATTTGGATCGCTCCATTCTTTTATCGAGAGATGATCTAAATGTTGACATCATTTAAATTATCGCCTCTTAGATGGGGACGTTCCTCGAGCAACATATTATGGGGCATATGTTGTTCAACTTGTTCGTTTTTTCTAGAGCTTGTAGTCTACTTGAGGGCTTTAGTAACATATGTCTAACGAAAAAGCTACTCCATCAGACTTACCGTCATCATACATTTCGAAAAACCGTGGTCATGATCACTTCATACAGTCTTTATCAAACTTGTTAGGAAGGTTATGACCTTATCATTTTGTAGCGCAAGGCATGTTTAGTGGTTGACCCATTTACAGTTTGCCGTTACATTTTTCTCTTTGATTGTGCGATGGCCCGACAGAATTGTGAACCCTATGAAGGCAGCTCCCTAAATCCTGAGAAGGAATGTTCGTTTGTTTGTTTATTTGTTTGTTTGTTTGTTTGGTTTTGCTTTGTTTTGATTGTTTGTTTCTTTCTTTCTTTCTTTGTTTATTTGTTTGTATGGTGTTTTACGTCATTTTCAACACATGTAAGGTTATATATGACGGTCAACAGTTGTGTGGTGGAGGCAGACCACCCACTTTTCCTGGGTAGAACAAGTACTGTACATTTACTGTTTGTCTTAAACCGTGTCTGGTCGTGTTCTTATCGGTTTATTCTCTCATTGTTCTGGCTTTGTTTGAAAGCGGATATACCCTGGCGGGGATTTCCCTATTAACGTTTTCTCGTTTAACTGGAACGACACATGCACCCTAAAAAGAGTATAAAAGGAGAAACCTGGTTTAAAGGGGCACATGGCAATCTTGATATCTTAAAAACTTACAGCGTTCCGTTAGTTTTCCTACATAACTTGCATTTGTTCAATCTTTAATTAATAGAAGAATTAATTATAAGAATAGTTCAATCCAAATTGTTTTTACATATTTCTAACTATATATTATATTGCACCAATAATATATTTAAACCTTTGGAAGACAATTGAAATCTCAATTTTTTATTCAATTATATGCAAGCAGTTTTAAAGTCAAAATGATACAGGATTAATAAATCGAGGTGCATATTTTATTCCTTGATATAAAACTCAAGATTACCATTTGTACCTTTAAAATCCCAGCGGTATTTTGCAGCTGACAGGTACAGTGCGTTACCTCTGCTGCTAGCCCTATTATGTTTGTGGAGTCGCATATGTTGCTTCTAATTTTACCTCGTAAGTATTGATTGTTTTGAATGCGTGTTTTGGCTGACTGTGTTCGGTGAATGCGTGTTTTGGTTGACCCCGTTCTGTGAATGCGTGTTTTGGTCGACTGCATTCTGTGAATGTGTGTTTTGGTTGACCGCGTTCTGCGAATGCGTGTTTTGGTTGACTGCATTCTGTGAATGCGTGTTTTGGTTGACTGCATTCTTTGAAAGCGTGTATTTGGTTGACAGCGTTCTGTGAATACGTGTTTTGGTTGACTGCGTTCGGTGAATGCGTGTTTTGGTTGACCGCGTTCTGTGAATGTGTGTTTTGGTTGACCGCGTTCTGGGAATGCGTGTTTTGGTTGACCGCGTTCTGTGAATGCGTGTTTTGGTTGACCGCGTTCGGTGAATGCATGTTTTGGTTGACCACGTTCTGTGAATGTGTGTTTTGGTTGACCGCGTTCTGTGACCGCATTCTGTGAATGCGTGTTTTGGTTGATCGCGTTCTGTGAATGCGTGTTTTGGTTGACCGCGTTCTGTGAATGCGTGTTGTTTTGGTTGACTGCCTTCTGTGAATGCGTGATTTGGTTGACTGCGTTCGGTGAATGCGTGTTTTGGTTTACTGCATTCTTTGAATGCGTGTTTTGGTTGACTGCGTTCTGTGAATGCATGTTTATGTTGACTGCGTTTGGTGAATGCGTGTTTTGGTTGACTGCGTTCGGTGAATGCGTGTTTTGGTTGACTGCATTCTGTGAATGCATGTTTTGGTTGACTTAGTTCTGTGAATGCGTGTTTTAGTTGAATGCGTTCTGTGAATGCGTGTTTTGGTTGACTGCGTTCTGTGAATGTGTGTTTTGGTTGACTGCTTTCGGTAAATGCGTGTTTTGGTTGACTGCTTTCTGTGAATGCGTGTTTTGGTTGACTGCGTTCTGTGAATGCGTGTTATGGTTGACTGCGTTCGGTGAATACGTGTTTTGGTTGACTGCGTTCTGTGAATGCGTGTTTTGGTTGACTGCGTTCTGTGAATGCATGTTTTGGTTGACTGCGTTTTGTGAATGCGTGTTTTGGTTGACTGCGTTCTGTGAATGCGTGTTTTGGTTGACTGCGTTCTGTGAATGCGTGTTTTGGTTGACTGCGTTCGGTGAATGCTACGTTTCCTGTTTGAAGTTTGTATCTACTTGTAAAGAGAGTCGCCGTGAAAATATTTTCACTATCTTGGCCACCATATTTAAATGAAATGTTCACACTGAGTAAACTATCATACGTGGGTAATCTAGATAATCGCACTTGATTGATAACGTCAGTGGTTGATTATGTAATCTGTAAATCTAATATGTTTATATAATATTATATATGAGAACGATTAGAAATTACTTTGATCATCTCTTTGTTTTTCTTACCATGTACATGGTATATCGATAATTCTTTGATGTTTAAAGGCAGACTATTGTTAATAATTCTATCCTTATGATATGCTTTTTTTAATAAATATGCCTGTCTCACAATAAAAGACACATAGTTGGTGTTGTTGTTTATTTTACAGTATTAACTTAATTTATCGTATCAATGTCTTAATTACGGTTTTGTTTATACTAGTATGACGGTCAACATTTGTGTGGTGGAGGCAGACCACTCACTTTTCCTGGGTAGAACAAGTACTGTACATTTACTGTTTGTCTTAAACCGTGTCTGGTCGTGTTCTTATCGGTTTATTCTCTCATTGTTCTGGCTTTGTTTGAAAGCGGATTATACCTGGCGGGGATTTCCCTATTTACGTTTTCTCGTAAACTGGAACGACACATGCACCCTAAAAAGAGTATAAAAGGAGAAACCTAATTAACAGTCAGAATTACAACTTAAAGCATACATATAACGAATACGACGTAACATAAGTAGGTATATCATGTAACGAAATTATTACCTTAAAGTGTCCAATAACTTGAATTTAAACTAATGTTAATAGAAATAAAAACAATCCGCCTCCGATTTATAGCCCGTTTCATCGATAACGATAACTAGACGCATTTCGTTATGGTCTGTTTTGAAAAATACATCGGACTTCCATAGTCCGCTGATTTTCTAGCCAATCAGAGAACTATTGAAATCCGAACATATAACGATATGATTCTAATTGAATTAATGGAATTCGATAATCGGACGAGCATTACCAAGTCTTTAGGGCAATTTTATCTAAATTAAGGTTGTTGAAACTAACAATAAGTATAGGTTAAACGGATAAACGAAGTTTGAAGTTCGTGATTTTGGAAAATAACATTGAGTCGCTCTGTTGTGGCGTAGGTTATGTGTCAACTTCTTCTTCCTAAAGATAAGACACTGATGTTTAAGGTATGTGCACACGTGGAACTTGTCCATAAATGAACCGACACATTTTACTGAGACATCTGCTTCTCTTATTGATATCATTCTACTTAGTAATATAGACTCCGTTATCACATGCGGAGTTACCGAACCTTTCTTAAACCAAGATATTAGATATCACTGTCCTATATATGGCATTTTTAAATTAACAAAACCTAAATTCAAATCATTCACAAGAAAAATTTGGAGCTACGAACAAGGGGACTACGACCTCTTGAGACTAAAAGCAAATCAGGTCGAATGGGATGCATTAATCAACAACGATATTAATAGTTATGCCAAAAATATCTCCAACAAAATTCTTTCACTAAGCGAAAGTTGCATTCCGAATAAACTTGTCAAAATAAGACCAAACGAACCTCCGTGGTTAAATAACGATATCAAACGAAATATAAGAGCCAGGAAAAGGGCTTATAGAAAAGCTAAACGAACGAACATTATCCAGCATTGGGACAAATTTAAACGACTAAGAAACGACTTAATTATTGGAAAACGCGAATCTAAAAAAAAGTATTATGACAGCCTCTCTGACAAGCTTAAAAGTTCTACTCTTTCGTCCAAAGATTGGTGGAAGACTCTTAAAACATTTATAACAACGAGCGAAGCTCAATCCATTCCTCCACTAAACAATAATGGAACAATAATAACGGATAACGAGGAAAAGGCAAATTTGCTAAATGATTATTTCCAAGAACAGACACTTCTAAATGATGAAAATATTACTCCACCATTTCCTTCATATATAAATACACAGTCATCTCTCGAAATGTTCTCTTCAACACAGTTAGAAGTTTTCTCAGTGCTCAAATCACTATCACTAGGTAAAGCAACGGGTCCTGATCAGATTAACAACCGTGTATTACGAGAGTTGGTCAACGAACTAAGTAACCCATTATGCAACTTATTCAATGTATCACTATCATCTGGAACATATCCAGATACATGGAAAGAGGCATTTGTATGTGCTGTTCTTAAAAGGGTGATCCATCCCTAGTCATTAATTACAGACCTATATCCTTACTGAGTGCAGTAGACAAAGATTTCGAAAGACTTCTGTTTAAACATATATTTAAATTTTTTCGAGACAATAATTTTCTTTCTGCTTTCCAGTCAGGATTTATTCCAGATAATTCAACAGTGAACCAGTTAACTTATCTCTATAACGTATTTTGTCAAACTTTAGACTCGGGCAAAGAAGTACGCGTAATGTTTTTCGATATTAGTAGAGCATTTGACCGCGTCTGGCATAAAGCTCTTCTTAACAAGCTCAAGGCAGTGGGGCTTTCTAATGATCTTTTAAAACTGTTGTCTAGTTACCTGGAGAACAGGCGACTATGTGTTATAATTCCTGTTCAAAATCCAAGTGGAATAAAATAAATGTGGAATAAAATAAATGCTGGCGTCCCACAAGGGTCAGTAGTGGGTCCACTTCTATTTCTTGTTTATATAAATGACATTGTTGATAACATAAGGTCGAATATCCGCTTATTTGCTGACGACACTAGTCTATTTCTTATTGTCGATCATAACAATGATGCACCGGCTACAGCCAATGCTCTAAACGAAGATATAGTGAAGTTAAATGAATGGGCAAGAAAATGGCTTGTTACTTTTAACCCATCTAAAACATAATCTCTTTTGATATCAAGAAAAGTCAACAAACCTATTCACCCACACTTAGTTATGGATAACCACGAAATACAAATTGTTTCCTCACACAAACACTTAGGTGTTTATCTTTCTAACGATTGCTGCTGGCACTCACATATCAACTACGTTACAAAGAAAGAATGGTCGCTTTATAAGACCCATCTTGGAGTATGGGATAACTTGATAGAAAATCACTGGAAATTATCTACACAAGCTTTATAAGACCCATCTTGGAGTATGGGATAACTGTACAAAAAATGAAAAACTAGAACTTGATAAAATCACGAAACTAGTATCCATCCACAAGCTAAATCAAGAATCCTGCTGGGAAAGTTTCGAATCTCGTCGAACTAAACATAAGCTCACACTTATTCACAAAATGATTAATCGAACTACCCCTCCATACCTCTCAAACTCAGTTCCACCACTAGTTAGTGAATCATCAAGATACAATTTGAGAAATGCAACTGATCTGCAAACTCCCACTGCTCGAACTAATATTTACCTGAACTCGTTTGTTCATTCGGCAGTTCGCGAACGGAACAAACTCCCACTAGACATAAGAAACATTGGATCGTTAAACTCTTTTAAAAATTACCTGCAACGTGACATTAAGCATCCACCCAAATATTATTACCATGGCAGTAGAAAATCTCAGCTAATTCCTTCTCGACGAACGAATTGTAGTTCCCTTAACCACGATTTATTCTTAAAGAATATTGTTGATTACCCATTCTGTCGATGTGGGGGAATCGAAAATACGCATCACTTTTTCTTCAACTGTCCAATATACCAAGCGAGTCGTGATGAACTTATGCGTGCTCTTGTGCCATTATGCACAGTTTCACTTCAAACAATTCTTTTTGGAGATCCATTGGTCTCTTACTAAACAAACGTGGCAATAGTCGAAGCTGTGCATGTATACCTACTGTCAAGTAAACGCTTTTAATTTGCTATCAAACTACTTATATACTTCCTCATCGGAGGAGTCTCGTGCCAGTTGTGAACATTTTGTCAACTAGTGTAGTTTCTCGTCCTTCACCGCCTAGTCACCAAGAGTTCCCTGATGGTTTCTTTATAGCATTTGTTCTACTATTATTCCTATCGATCTTTTTCTTTCTATTCAAATAATACGTGTATAAATTAAACAAACTGTCATCTCCATGTTTATTTGTGTTTACCGCCAACATCTTTAGTATTTGTTAAATACCAAGGAGAGAAACCCTATAAGAATATTTCTTTCGTTCCAGTCCTATTAACTTTGTATGTATATAAATATATATGTTGTAAAAAAGCTGAATAAAATATGTTTAAACCAAGCCAGATCTTTGTGGCTTTAACGTAGATATCGCTTAAGCCGGTGCTAGAAACCGTGAGAGATGTTGCACTTTACATTACCTCTCAATAAAACCGAGTCTGCTACTTCTATTTCTTGTTTGTGTTTGTTCTTCCAAGGGATTCCCTTTTCAGTATTTATTGATATTCACACTAGCGTTTGTTTAGTGCGTGTGGTGGCCGTAAACATTTGTCCCGACTACACATCAGTAGTGTTATTACTTACTGGTCGATTGGGATTATCAAGAACGATATTTGTGGCTTTAAAGTAGAATATCGCTTAAGGACTATTGGTCAGCCATCTTTGAAAAAAAAATCCAAAAAGGAATGGGGTATGATTAATTGAAATTGTCATCCAAATGCATATTATAGGCATGAACGTTGTCAATGATATCATAGATAACAATAATGCAACACTATTGATGTGAACATAATATCAGAAACAATATTTAATTGTTAGAAATAGTGCCCTTTATATTCGAAAAGTTTAATGCAATTTTGCTCTAAAATGTTTTGTTTTCTATGTTAAATAAATTTGTCCATAGAATTGTCCATTTATCTAAAAATGGCACACGAGACATCATTTCTAAATTAAATACGGCATGTTATCACATCATCCACATTACTGTAAAAAAAAACCAAGCAATTCTTTCAATGGCATGTACTTTCAAAATAATCTCAATGCTACAATATGGTGGCACTGACGGGTTTTAATTGTCAAACTATTAAAAATGGCAACTATATTTTTGGATGTATTAAACACAACTGAGTGACTGTTATGAATAGAAACATGGCAAGCGTAATTTATTATTATATTCCTATACAAACAGCACAAACTAAATAATAACATATGAATACGATCAAATTACCTGTTTATCCGAATGTTTCACCATACAGCATGTTTCAATTTACAATTCACCTGCATGCTTTTCATGTGTATCATGTGCGTGTGTTGAAGGCACATGGCGTATAAAGAAAATCTTCATTTTTAACAATGGTGTACTTCGAATTTTGGATGATGTGATAACATGGATTACTTTATTTAGGAATGATGTCTCGTGTGCCATTTTTAGATAAATGGACAATTATATGGACAAATTTATTTAACATAAAAACCAAAACATCTTAGAGTAAAATTGCATTAAATTTTTCGAATATAAAGGGCACTATTTCTGCCAAATAAATATTGTTTCTGATATTATATTCACATCAATAGTGTTGCATTAATGTCATCTATTATATCATTGACAATGTTCATGCCTATAATATGCATTTGGATGAAAATTACAATTAACCATACCCCATCCATTTTGGATTTTTTTTTCAAAGATGGCTGACCAATAGCCCTTAAGCCGGTGCTAGAAGACGTGAGAGGTGTTGCACTTTCAATTACGTCTGATGAACAGACTAAATAAAACCGAGTCTGGTACTTTTATCTCTTGTTTGTGTTAGTTGCTTCCAATGGATCCCCTTTTCAGTATGTATTGACATTCATACTAGCGTTTGTTTAGTGCTGTGCGGCGGCGGTAAAATAAGCCAGATCTTTGAGGATTTAAAGTAGAATATCGTTTAAGCCGGTGCTTGTAGGCGTGAGAGGTGTTGCACTTTAAATTATCTCTCATGAACAGACTTATTAAAACGGAGTCTGCAACTTTTATATCTTGTTTGTGTTTGTTGCTTCCAAGGGATCCCCTTTTCATATGTATTGACATTCACACTAACGTTAGTTTAGTGCCGTGTTGCGACCGTAAAAAGGCACCCCGACTACAAGTCAGTAGTGATATTACTTACTTGTCTTTTGGGATCACCAAGCCCGATCGTTTTGACTTTAAAGTAGAATATCGCTTAAGCCGGTGCTAGGAAGCAATAGAGGTGTTGCACTTTAAATAACCTCTCATGAAAAGACTCAATAAAACCGAGTCTGCTACTTTTATCCCTTGTTTGTGTTTGTTGCTTCCAAGGGATCCCCTTTTCAGTATTTATTCATATACACATAACAACGGATGACCTTCTGACCCTCTACATCACCCATTCTTGATTACTTAATATATAATACTGTAGCCCAACTCACCCGCGAGGTCAGATTATTTCAAGCATAGACCCTACACTGCTTTATTACCAATTATACATTTATTAAATTAATACCTGCACATATGCAACATTTAAAGTGATATCATAACCACAATAATAAGTATAATAACTTGTGATATAGTCCACAAGGTTTAACTGCTCCGGCCATGTTTTGTTTCATGAACATGTTTATGTTTATTTAAATCGAAATCAATACATAACAATAGATATTTACAATTCGCACATTGCAATATCTGTGAAAAGAAAGAACAAGATTTTATTTGATGACGTAGAAAACTTTCAACGGGTAAATTAATCATATGATGTTTAATGTTTAAGAGTTAAATTTGTTAATTGATAATACAACAAAAAGAGTGGCCATTCATCTTTAAAGGTTCTGAGTATTGTTTAATCACCCTTAGGATATGTTGCCTGATTTTTAATTTAGTATGTTAACTGTTACCTGTGATACGCCACTGTAGACCCTATGATGACGTCTACCTAAAGCCCAAAAGGACGGTGAGGTTTGATGTTTTCTGACATCTTGTCTTGTCATGCCCTCAATGGTTTATTCTTTTGTTGCTCTGGCTTCTGCCAAATCAGTGAGTACCTTGCTTCTTTGTGACTTTCTTGGCAATTGTGTTTTGTATTTATACATACACGAGCATCTTTGTGTTTTACTTATATTGCCTATTAATGCTGCCTTGTCACTACCGCTCATGAACAGTCTCAATCAAACCGAGACTGTAATATTTTGTATGTGTCGTGCTCGACCGTTTCCAAAGATCCATTATCATACTCTTTTTTATTGGGATAACAGTAGGGTAAATATAAGTGTGACCCTAGAACCTGGTTTAAACCCCTAGCGGCCTTTTTTGTCACTGACCGTTCCAAGGCGGTAGCCCTATTGTCAACCCTTTTCGTGTTTGTGGTGTCATATGCCTTTATGTTTTGTTAACATTGCCATTCATGTTTGTCCTTTTGCGTGTTTTGGGGTTTACTGTGTTCTGTGAAAGCTGCATTTCCTGTTCGACTTTTATACTATTTGTATTACGTAGCGCATAAACAACTTATGTTTGTGTGATATTGTTCATATACCACTCTCAGTCAGATAGCCTACACTGATATATGTGTAAACATATTTATTTTCAAAATACAGCGCGCTAAACTACCTATATATTTTTGGTATAATGCATTGCCATAAGTACTCATTTCTTATGTATGAAGGGTATGTGCCTTTTACGGTAAACATGTTATACACCTAGTTCTATACATTGTGCAGAATTATAGCCCTTTGTTTGACTTAGAATTTAAGCGGAATATTCATCACCTTTAGTGATAGTTCTAGTTTGGAAACCGAAATATTTTGTCTTGAGAACGGCCATGATCACTTTCAGATAATCTTTAGTAAACTTGTTTGAACGTTTATCAAACGAGGTCACCCTATCATCTAGCTACTCACTACATGTTTAGTGATTGACCCATTTATTGTTTGCCTCTATTCTTTCCTCTGACTGGACTGACTTGTTTTTTATGCGTGTTTTGGTTGACTGTCTTCTGTGATGCGGTGGGTATGTGGTCGGGCGGGCGTGCGGACAGACAGACAGATAGATAGAAAATGAACAAATACCCGGCAGCATGAGTGTAAACAAGTAAATGTAACTTAAACATATTACAATGAATTATATAATCTGATTTCGTTCAAGCAATCTAAAATAACATTATCAGCGATGAAACATATGTACGAGTATGTGGCGACTTTAAGTGTTTTACTTATATTGCCTATTGATGCTGCCTTGTTGGTTAGAGATTAGATCATGGCGGGGATTTCTTTATTTACACTGTCCTGTTTTAATGGGATGACAATAGGGTAAGTGTAAGGTTTGGTGCACCCTAGAACCGGTTTAAACCCCAAGTGGCCTACTTTGCCACTGACCGTTCCAAGGCGGTAGCCCTATTGTCAACCCTTTTTGTGTTTGTGATGTCGTTTGCATTTATTATTGCTTTTGCCTTCTTGTTTGTCTGTTTGCGTGTTTGTTTCTGTGTTTTGTGGTAGACTGTCCTCCTTGAATGCTACTTTCCCTGTCCGATCTTTTTATATTTCTTTTTAAGTTTTAAAACTTTACTGATCAGTTGGCTGTAAGTATATCTTCATTTGCAGACATAATGGAGAAAGACAATTGAAGATCCATTTACTTTTTTGAACGAAAATAAACATTAACAGAGTTGACACTTAAATGTCTGTACTGTTTAAAAGAGCATAATACTTCATTACTAGCTTATTTATGTCCACTTAGTTTGTATTACTTAACTTTGTATTTTTTTATATATTTTTACAGTAACATATACGCGTATCGTTTCCTAATTTCTCTGGATGTGGACTTTGTTATTAGATATTTCTTTTTGATGGGATGTACTTTTATTTACACTGTCTTGTCAATTTGAGCGCTGAAGACAGGATAAGAGGCGAGGTTGTGTACACATAAAATCGATTTAAGCTATCCAGTGGGCCATATTGCCTACTGACCGTTCCAAGTCGGTAACCCTGTCTTCACCACACTTAGTGGTGTGCATTGTCCTTTTCATTGTATAGTTAGTTCGCTCTTTGTTTGTTATACAGTGCGGATCTACTGTTGCGTTTGGGTGCTGTGATTTCTGTAGGACCATTTTTTTGTCATTTTTCATTTTGTAGATAAAATACTCCGATGAACATCGTCAAAAGCCTATACATTGCGTGACGTAATATTGTAACTATTGTATTAAGTTGTAAGTGGTTATCAATATAAGTAGACATAAATGTCGAACAGGATATGTAGCATTCAAGGACCACAGTCACCAACAAACACGCACAGAAACAAACAACAACTACAAATATGAATAAAAGGCAAGACATGCAATCACAAACATAAAAGGGTTGACAATAGGGCTACCGCCTTTGAACCGTCAGTGGCAAAAAAAGATGTTGGGGTTTAAACCAGGGTGCACCAAATCTCATACTTACCCTACTGTCATCCCAATAAAACGAGACAGTGTAAATAAAGATTACCCCGCCATGTTATATTCTCTAAAAGCAAGGCAGCTTTATTTGACTAATTCTCTTCAACTTGAAAAGATAATGGGAAAGAAATTGGCACTTTAAAGTGCATCATTTAATATAGAAAATACGATGCATCACTATTCTGATATTATTACAAACTAATTCATATTGTGTTAGGTATTTCTGTATTCAAATTGGCTAGCCACGTACGTTATAAAAAAATACTGGCAATGCTTAATATTTATTTTGTTATTTAATGGTCAGCTGCTGCATATTGTCTGTTCGAAAACGTAAACGAAGGTCACATGGTCGTAGAACCATAATCTATAATGAAAATTTAAGATTTTTTTACTGTCACAGAGCTACCAATATTTATAAAAGTTCTGGTAGACACGCCCTCCTTAGCAACGTAGTCAGTCGGTCGTTTTCTTCTTTACATGAACTTGACGAAGAAGTGAATATCATTTATATCCGTACTAACCAGGATGGGGATGTGCCTCGTGCTAGATCGCACGGGGTGTATATCTCCCAGCTCATTCGTTTTGCTAGAGCTTGTTATGATGTTAGGGAATTCAATGAGTCATTACAAGTAAGGTTTTCGTTATCACAAACTATGTACATCTTTCTAAAAAAAGTACATCGCCACAACGTAATAAATACAGATAAAGGTGATCCTTTGGGAGCAAGAAACACATGTAAGAGCATAAAGCAGCAGACTCGGTTTCATTGATTCTGCTCATAGGAAGTAATGTTAGAAGCAACACCTCTCACGCCCCCTAGCACCTTAATCAGCATGTGCAGGAGGAAAGCGGTATTCTTCTCTTCAAAGCCACCTATATTGGGCTTGTTGGTCCCAAAGGATCAGTAAAACATAACACTACAGATTCGTAACACGGGGAGACTTTTACAGCCGCCACACTACTCTAAACGAACGCTAGTGTGAATGTTAATAAATACTGATACTGATAAAGGCGATCCTTTGGGAGCAACAAAAACAATTAAGAGAATAAAGCAGCAGACTCGGTTTTATTGAGACTGTTCATGAGAAGTAATGTAAGAAGCAGCACCTCTTACGCCCCCTAGCACCTCAATCAGCATTTGCAAGAGGAAAGCGGTATCCTACTTCAAAGCCACCTATATTGGGCTGGTTGGTACCAATGGACCAGTAACAAATAACGCTATTGATTCGTTAACCTACCGGAGATGTAAAACACCAATCTTAAAACATGTCTGCGACTAGGAATATCACAACTTTTTTATGGGGATGTAGTCTACAGCTTCGGAACTTAAAGGGATCTGACGAGTTTCCTGACCACTTTAGACAATAAATCAGAAAAGTCGTCAGAAAAGGATACGACGCTTTAGTATTGCAACGCACTTCATGCCTGGTGATTGATCCCTCTACATTCAGTTATTACGCCTCACTTTTCTCTTGTGCGATGACTGGACACAGGAAGGTAGGTGCAAGAGCTTTCGCCT
The DNA here is from genome assembly GCA_037043455.1 of Cyrtodaria siliqua. Taxonomy (NCBI): domain Eukaryota; kingdom Metazoa; phylum Mollusca; class Bivalvia; order Adapedonta; family Hiatellidae; genus Cyrtodaria; species Cyrtodaria siliqua. The sequence goes on along the minus strand of JAWPHD010001482.1, from coordinate 184,347 downwards.
CAGGTTGTTGTTGTTTTTTTGTCTTACCCGAGATTGGTTTTATATTTGGCTGAAACTGCTGTAGTTGTTCAGTATAATTCTGGATCATCTTGATTTGTTGCTAATTATGTATTGTATATAGCTTTACAACAACATTTACGTGTTTCGTTTGCTTAGGTCTCTGGATGATGACCGGACGGGCTGTGGACCCTACGATGACGCCTACCTAAAGCCTAATGGGACGGTGGCGTTTGATGTTTGTCTATGATCTTTCTTGTCGTGCCCTTAATGGTTTATTCTCTTATTGCTCTGGCTTCTGCCAAGTCATTATGTACCTTCATTGTGGCTTTCTAGGCTATTGTTTTTTTGTATTATATTTACACGAGCATATTTGTGTTTTACTTATATTGCCTATTGATGCTGCCTTGTTGGTTAGAGATTAGATCATGGTGGGGATGTCTTTATTTACACTGTCCTGTTTTAATGGGATGACAGTAGGGTAAGTGTGAGGTTTGGTGCACCCTAGAACCGGTTTAAACCCCCAGTGGGCTTTGTTGCCACTGACCGTTCCAAGGCGGTAGCCCTATTGTCAGCTATTTTGTGTTTATGAAGTCGTTTGCATTTTTTATTACTTTTGCCTTCTCGTTTGTCTGTTTGCGTGTTTGTTTTTGTGTTTTGTGGTTGACTGTCGTCCTTGAATGCTGCTTTCCCTGTCCGATATTTTTGTCTTTCTTTATTATGAGAGATTTCTTTTTGATGGGATGTACTTTTATTTACACTGTTTTATCAATTAGGGCTTTGAAGACCGGATAATTGCGAGGTTGTATACATATAAAATCGATTTAAGCTAACCGAACCTGTATACCTTATTGCATACTGACCGTTCCAAGTCGGTAATCCTGTCTTCGCCACTATTTGTGTAATTTTATGGCCGTTTCATTGACTTTTTAAATTTGTAATATGCTCATTTATTTCGATTTGTGGTGCAGTGATGACCTAAGGTGCCATTGCGTTTGATTGTTGTGGTATCTATAAGACTTTTTTTCATTTTGATGGAAACAGCGATCGACTAACCGGACAATCCTGGTCCCAGAGTGGCCGGTGCTGATATGCAAACAATTATTTACGTTGAGGGTTCTGTCAACCTGACTGCAGGTGATGTATTATGCCTATGTCCACTGCCCGTGTCGCTTATCGAGAGAGATTTACCTTGAGAATAAGTTTGTAGCAGGGGGGCCCTAAACAGGCTCGTTTAAGAGGCCAATAGCGGTTGTAGGAGAGCAACACCTAACGGATATAAAAAGTCGCACAGGAAATGTATCAAGGACCACAGTCTACCAAAATCACGCAATTACAAGCAACATTATTACAATGATGCAATGCATATGACATCAAAACAATAAACGGGTTGACAATATGGCTACCGCCTTGGAACGGTCAAAAGGCTTGTATCAGTTTCTTATATAACTGGTATTACTAGCATACTGATTTTTATCTTTATATTTATTAATTAATTATGTTAAGCAACTCAATCATCCACGATCAAAACCAAAAAGGTAATGCAAAGCGTTTATTTTCTTGGAATACGATAACACGTAATTTGACGAGATACGTTTGTATATTCAACAAATAATCTATTCTGTTCTAATAATTGACACTGCATAAAACGGAGATTGTTCACTTTTAAAATTATTATTTCCTAGATGACACGAGACTAACCTCTTCATTAGCGTCACTGACTGCATATAATATGTCAAACGATGCTGACAATTTGATCCTTTGCATATTAAGTGCTTTAATTTGCACTTAGCGCAATGTATGTGGACAATACTGAATTAATAATTTCACTTAAAAGTATTTAATCCAAGATGGCCGGCACGCAAAATTAACTATGCATCATCATATCTATAAAGAGACAATCTCAAATATGAAGTTTAAGATGGCCTATATGAATCATGAAAAATTAACTCTTACATGGAAACATGCTGGATGATAGAAGGTAGATATAAAAGTCGAACAGAAAATGTAGCATTCAAAACCACAGTCAGCCAAAAACAAGCATGGAAACAAACAACAGTTACAAGACAAAACATATGACATCACACACATAAAAGGGTTGACAATAGGCTACCGCCTTAGAACGGTCAGTGGCCAAAAAGGCCACTGTTCATTGGCCAAAAAGGCCGCTGCGGGTTGAAACCGACTTAATCATTCGAATGATGTAAATCGAGAAAAAAAGTAACAGTATCAGGTATTATTTAGGATATACATGTATATTATTAGCCATCAAAAGTTAAGGGTTGTCACTGTTCATTATATCATCCATATACCTTGAGGTGTTATTAAAGGCTTCGATATTCAAGAGGAAACTGTTAAGTTCTGATTCTCCCAGCTTTAAAGTTCCAACACACTTCCTAACTGGCCAAAGATTATTGGCTGTTGTTTTACGTTCCAGAAAACGAAAGTATTGCACTTACCTTAATAATAACCTTTTTTTAAACCATTTACGCGGTTCATCCAATTGCGATTGTGGTTTCTGAAGTAGCAGTAGATATAAAAATCGAACAGTAAATGTAGCATTTAAGGACGACAGTCAACCACAAATACACACAAAAACAAAGAACAAATTAAAAGTTGAATAAAACGCAAGATAAGACATCACAAACACAAAAGGTTGGCTTTAGGGCTACCGCCTTGGAACGACCAGTGGCAAAAAGCGCCGCTGGGGGTTTAAACAGGTTCTAGGGTGCACCAAACCTCAATCTTATCCTATTGTCATCCCAATAAATGGGACAGTGAAAATAAAGATATCCCCGCCAGGTTATAATCTCTAACAAACAATGCAGCATTAATAGGCAATATAAGTAAACCACATAGATGTATATATAATATAAAAACAAAAGCCTAGAAAGGCACAAAGTAAGTATTCAATGACTTGGCAGAAGCCAGAGCAATAATAGAACACAGCGTTAAGGGTACGACAAGACAATATTAAAGACAAACATCACACACTACCGTGCTATAAGGATTTAGGCAGACGTCATCATAGAGTCCACAATTTGTCCGGTCATCGCACAGTCAAAGAGGAAAACAAGGTGGCGAACTGTAAATGGGTCAACCACTAAACACTTGTGTTTTCAGCTGTAACTTATTTGGTACACAACGGCTTCGTTTGTTTCAATCAACTCGTACGTTTCACTCATTAAATTTAAATACAATTATGTTTGATTGATGGCGAACACTTGTTAGATGAAGATAATCAAATGCTTTTTGAAGCAGTTCAAATGTACATAAGAGAAACGCAGAAGTTTGCCTGGAGTTGCTTTGGAAATCAAGCTGATTGACGCTCTTATTTAGAACTTGACACAATATCTATATTTCTTTTTCCTTCACTAGTTCCTAGTTTTCTTTCTCATCACCTTTGCTCTAATCATGCTATTATGTGCAAGTTATTCATATTTACCTGTGTAATATTGTGTAATCAAAACCACGCACCTCGTTTTTGTTTAATAAATGACGTCACATCATTTCAACTGGATATTGACCTACGCGCATAGGAAAAAATCATAACTTCAAGTAACACACAACCATATATATAATATCATATATTTATTTCAGAACAAAATGAAAGCATTTTCTGCATCAAAAAGGATGTTCTTCATCCTTCACATCATCCTTCACATAAGTGGCAACCTTTCAGAAAAACGCAACAAAAGATTCCAGATCACTAACGCGTGTATGTCAACGTACGGCTCTATTATCAATACTTTCAACAATATTGCATCAGTATCAGGCTGCTGCAGCTTGTGTAACCAGGACATCCGATGCAAATCAGTTATATTTGACAAAACTTTAGAGAAGTGTCAGATAAATTCTGAAACAACAAGTAACTTTCCTACTGGGTGTTCATCGACGGTAATATACGCCGAAATGATGGAAAATATTTACGTTTTTCCAATTCAGCTATATTAATGTAACACTAAAAGATTGTATCAGTAAATCCTTTTTTCATAATTCTGTCCTGGATTGTTCAATTGGGGGTTTAAACATAACACAAAAGGAGCATTACCTTAAAAGGACGCACGGCAATCCAGATGTATTTATCAAACATTGAAATTAACGTCTCAGTTTATTTATTCAGTATCATTATGACTTTAAATCTGCTTACATATAATTATTTTGAGTTTCCTTGTTTTCGTCTTATTCTACCATAGGTATAAATATATCATTGGTGCAAAAATAATTAACAGTTAGTAATATGCAACATCAAGTTGCTTTAAACTATTCTTATAATTAATATTAATCATTGAACACATGCAAGTTATGTAGAAAAACTAACGGGACGCCGTGAGTTTTTGAACAATCAAGATTGCAGTTAAGATTATTTGTTTTTAATGTTCATCTTTTGTATTTACAACCAGAATGGCAACAAGTCAATGGGTATGCCATGCAATTCATCATCTGAGTGCATATCAGCGACCTGTTCTAATGGTGTCAGCGGTGAGTAAAAAGATAATGTCGAAAAAATACATGTTGTTACTGCCATAACTTTATCAGGAATACAACAATCTTTAATCGGTCAAAAGCTGCATCGGGTAAACGTGCCATCTACACAAACTGGTTACATAGCCCTGCTTAATCTTAATCGAGATTAAAAAAATAGGGTGATAAGATAAGTTTGTCAGCATCTGTGCGAAACGAGGACATATGTTATATTCAATTGTAATAATCGTTCATGTGTGTTCGGTGTAGATGAGAAACCAAGTAGATATATCAGTTAAACATGAGAAAGTAGCTTTCACAGAACACAGTCAACCAAATCACGCATTAAAACAAAAAACAGTTACAATGTTAATAAGATGCAAATCATGTGACACCACAAACACAGACGGGTTGACAACATACCGCCTTAGAGTGGTCATTGGCAAAATTTCGCCTGTGGTTTAAATCAAGTTCTAACCATAGACGTCAGGTTGTGATAGTCCTTGTCGCAGAAGAGTTCTTAAATTACTTTTATATTTTGAAATACGATAATACAACTTTGCAAAGGTTTTTCGAAAATTATGGTAAACCTTGTGGACATCGACTGTTTTAATGCACATTTGAAGTTATACAATAATAATTTACACAAAGTCTAAAACATCTCCTTTAGTATTAAAATAAGGACATTGTAGCATTACCATATGTATAATTTGGTCAATCTTTTAAACAGTCAGGATAGTTCTGAACGTATTCACCATGTTGTTGACTGAAATATGTTTATGCAACGAGTAACTAAAACCTATGTTGTTGGCAAGTAACTCAAGACCCAGCACATCCCAGCGCTTGCAATCAGGACTGTTATTCATGTCGTGTTCGGCCGTTTCCAAAGGTCCACTCTCATACTCTTTTATATAGCACAGTGGCGTTGCTTGTGCAGTGTGGCGGCAGTAAAACGTCTCCCCGCACTTGCAATCAGGACTGTTATTCATTCGATCTTTGGAGATCGCTGAGCCCGATACTTATATTTAGTTATCGGTGGTACATTTTCAATTTCTTTTGTTTTCTTACTTAATTTTTATTCGGTGGTTCCACTACTCCGGCCGATAAAAGGCTCTGGTATTGTTTAACCACTCATAGGATATGTTGTCTGCTTTTTAATTTAGTCTTTTGGCTGTTACTTGTGATACGCAGGCTTCATAACCGCTGCTACCAACTAAATTCCATTATGTTTATTTCGCTCTTCGGGGCATTTAATTTTATTAGATACTGGAACCATACGCCGTACGACATGGGAAAGGAATATACTCCATGTCCACCGCCATATGCATGCCATCTTCGGGATTGTTAAACTTTTGTACTATTGATTTTATGAATATTGAGTTCTGCTCAATCCGGGGCTAGAGGGCGTGAGCGGTAGCTCCAGAGATATCTGAAGGGAGTATGAAATGAGAAATTTGGAAATAGACGAACACGATAAATAAAAACATATATTGCAGTCTCGGTTTGACTGAGACTGTTCAGGAACGGTATCGAAAATACTTGCTACCGTTCACGGCCTCTACCCCCGGGCTAAGCAGAACTCAATATTTAAAATGTCAACAGTACGAAAATTGGTATCCATATGACGGTGAACATGTAACCTTCAATAGGGTATTTTTATACCATTCCATGATCAGCGGCGTATGGACCCAGTTTCTTACAAAATGGTTTGCCATCCTAAACGAGAAAACAATGAGCGAAATAAACAAAATGAAATTTAGTTGGAAGCAGATGTTATAAAGCCTGCGTATCACAAGTAACAGTCAACAGACTAAATTAAAAATCAGACACCCTATCATAATGGCGATTAAACAATACTCAGAACATTTAAAAGCTGGCGAAATGGAGGTAGTGAAGTATACAGATGAAGATGTCTGTCTCTAATCTTGTAGTGTCGTAGTAACGTTTGACATTTGTCTTTTATATTGTCTAGTCGTACCCTTAATGGTTTGTTCTCTTGTTGCTCTGGCTTTTGTCAAGTCAATGAGTACTTACTTTGTGGCGTTCTATGCTTTTTTTTATGTATATACTTGATCATTTATGCGTTTTACTTATATTGCCTATTAATGATGCCTTGTTTGTTAGAGAGTATAACCTGGCTGGGATATTTTTACTTACACTGTCCCGTTTATTGGAATGAAGAATGGTAAGAGTGAGGTTTGGTGCACCCTAGAACCTGGTTTACACCACCAGCGGCTTTGTTTTGCCACTGACCGTTCCAAGGCGGTATCCATATTGAAAATACTTTTGTGTTTGTGATGTCTTATCTGGCATTTTATTTGTTTCTGTGTGTGTTTGTGGTTGACTGTCAACCTTGAATGCTACGTTTCCTCTTCGATTTAAATATCTACTTTTAGATTCAGAAGCCGAAGCATGCGTCTCAAATGACGGCATAATATAGAAATTTCAAATTGTGTTGATAGGACCGTCACAATTTCTCTCTGTTTCAGGCCAATGTGATGAAATATCTGTATTAGTTCTTCCAACTCCATAGCGCTTGTTAGCCCGTTGGAACTGGTGAAATATTGGCGCGAGACAATGCATTTATATGACAGATCGATATAAAAATTCGAGCGCTCGAACTTTTTTATCTCGAGCGCTAGAGTTTTAAAGTCGAGCGCTCAAGATAATAAAAAGTCGAGCGCTCGAGATAACTTTAGCTCAAAAGAAAAAGGTCGAGTCTCCTAAACGTACCACAGTACCAAAGGTTCTTACACACAATGTTATTATTGCAGTTTGGGAAATGAGAACCAATAAGGTTACATCTTCTTCTATGTGGTTATATTTATAGACCGCTCACGCCCTCTAGCCCCGGGTTGAGCAGAACTCAATATTCATAAAATCAATAGTACAAAATTTTAACCATCCCTAAGATGGCATGCATATGGCGGTGGACATTTAGTGTACTACTTCCCCATGTCGTACGGCGTATGGTCCCAGTATCTAATAAACATTAAATGTCCCGAAGAGCGAAATAAACATAATGGAATTTAGTTGGGAGCAGCGGTTATGAAGCCTGCGTATCAAAAAGCAGACAACATATCCTATGAGTGGTTAAACAATACCCAGAGCCTTTTATCGGCCGGAGTAGTGGAACCACCGAATAAAAAATTAAGTAAGAAAACAAAAGAAATTGAAAATGTACCACCGATAACTAAATATAAGCATCGGGCTCAGCGATCTCCAAAGATCGAATGAATAACAGTACTGATTGCAAGCGCGGGGAGACGTTTACTGCCGCCACACTGCACCATCATTTGACGGGTTAGTTTCTTTAACAAAACACTGTTTTATTAAAATCATATTACATTGCAACAGTAGTGATTATATACTTATATTAGGATTACATAAAATCACGGTAACAGAAACTTTTTTCAAAAATATGAACAACTGATCTAGTTTACTGTCTAGTATCTGTCACGTCATTGAACACATCAAACGGTTTAGCTCCCGTCTGTTAACGCTTTTATAGCCATAATTGAAAATTCACAAAGACTGAAATGCACCCATGGTGTATGCTTGTTATAAGTTAACTTTGTTAATTAATGGAAGGCTGTTCAAATCAATCTGAACTTTCTTTTCATAAGCCGCACCAATTTGTGAAGTTTCAGTAAACAAAACAAAGGTAAGGCAAAAAACAAATAGGTGTGCTTCTGGTCTTGAAAAATAAGGTAGGTCGGTAGGTTTTGTTTGTTTTTGTTCTCGGCAACAATGTAGATACCTATCTACTACTAAATTTGTATTGTAACAATGTTCGAAATTTGCAGCATTCAGTTTATTAGGCAAAAAAAATATACCTGTGTTTCCGGTGGCCCGACCGACCCTATTTTAAGGGGCCGACCCTAAAACATGTTTATGAAAAACAAATAAATAAAAAATAAAAAACAAATTGTATTTTTAAATTTGTTCTGAACAATTATTTATCACAATATATCAAGGTAAACTGACATCATAGAGAAACGTTCAGTTCTATCATCAACTTGTATGGGTTTATGAGATAAATACATGTAGAATCTCACAATATCTTGCTCCAAAACAAAAATTTAAAAAAGGAAAAAAAAAGAAAAATGCCTAACGTTACCGACCTACCATATTTTTTTAGAGGATGGAGTGTGTGTGTGTCACATTCTGGTCACTGATTGTTTAGTTTATTTTGATGATGCTTTATCAAAATTATGACTACCGTATATATTATACAACACGTATTTAACTAGGTGCACGCTTCAATTCATATCATACACTAATGATACACCATATCGAAAGTTACAGGTTTTAATAAAGCTGGTTAATTAATTTTGTCTGTATTTTGCATGTTTTCAGACGCTGAAGCCCAACGTATACAGCGCCTTTTCAGAGTTACACGCAGGGGAGATTATTCCAATGGCGCATTTTGGAGTCGGATTTCCTGGCTGGCACAGAGTATTTTTACTGATGTAAGTGTGGCTATCTTCGTGGCTGCCAGTCCATACGTCTGTCTTGAACTATCTTGTCCGTCTGTCTATTCTTGTCTGTCTGTATGGTTTAACGTTCATTCGACTGCGAACACCCGCTGCTTGTTATAGTACCTTTGTATAATACTGTATGTAATTTTTGAGAGTTTTAATATAACATCGATTGTACATCAACGAAATACGCAGTTAAAACAGTAAGCCAGCGGTAACTGGTACAGGTCTAAATGCAAAATCTTAAGTCACATGCTTATGTATCTATCAATGTATTCCCACACTAAGGGATCGGTGGGGTTTGGATGGCGAGGATAGGGATAAGACCGACAAAGATGATACCGGGGAAGAGACTTAGACATAAGCCGGCACCAACATAAAGATATTTGATATTAATATTAATTCCTACCCTGGGGAAGAGAACTAGACAATCCATTTTTTTTTGTTTAATTACGCACGCCATCCTCAACCCCCAGTACTACTACTATCCAAAATATGTTTTGTTTTTGTATATTTTTTAATGTGTTTCTGAGATGGTGAAGACGGTCTGTGAATTAACTGATCACGTAGTAATTATGTTAGAGATGTATTAAATAATCATACTTCTGAAGAAGAAAACACAGACTTTCACTGAATAAATTAAATCTTCTATCCTATGATCAGGTATTGCATTCTCCGTTGAAAAAGCATGCTAACCTTTCTCTTTTTGGCATTAAGAATCGAGACCAAACATTGTATAATAATCTGTCTTTACTCATTTTCCACTTTAGATTTGAAACAGCGCTCCGTATGAAGGACCCATCAGTGTCTGTACCATACTGGGCTTCGAACATGGACAGTGAGATGATCGATTCGACGAAATCGATTACCTGGTCAGACAAGTTCCTTGGTAATGGTGACGGGTTCGTCACTACCGGTCCATTTGCCAATTTCAAAGTTTTTTCTACGGACTCCATACTAACCAGAAACATCGGTACGTCGGGATCACTGATTACAAACGAAGGAATTCACGATATCCTGTCTCATAACCACACTGCGGACATCACCATTCCTAAGGCACAATATAGAAACAATCTTGAACTCCAGCATAACACTGTACACGCCTGGATTGGTGGAAATATGGACGACCTAAGCACAAGCGCCGAGGACCCAGTATTCTTTCTTCATCATGCTCTCGTAGACTACTTATGGGAAGAGTTTAGGACTAGACAGACAATGCTGGGCATTGATCCTGAAACTGACTACCCTGTCTCTGACTGGGGTGGAAAAAACCACGAACCAAACAGTTTGCTTGGTTTCGGTGATTTAAGGAACGTGGATGCTTTAAGCAATGTGTTTGCAGATTTAGTAAGATATGATCCATCACCAGTATGCACGAGGACGCATCCCACGTGCGGATCAAAATATTTAAAATGCGATACGTCTGATATTCCGCCATTATGCGTAAGCTTGTCACGTGAGGAGCTGGATAGTGCGGCATACAAGGAGGAAGAGATCTGTGTTGACGCTCACTTGACACGCGCTGTGCAAAACACATTTGCGATTAATCAGTATTGTGATATTAGAAAATGGTCGTATATTCCAGTGAAAATAGTTCTTCAGAGGCCACCTGAGTTCGCAAATTACAAAGCATATCCGGTTCTAAATAACAGACCTGTAACAGATAATGATGTGTTTTCAACCATATATATCAACAAGACGGTCAGCAAATCCATGGCTTCGTATCCAAAGTGCAAGCAAACAAGCTCTGTAGCACGCAAGATTTTTGTCGAATCTCATGGATTAAATTATTATGGAAAATACAAAAACTTTACAGTGCTAGATCAACGACACGCGTTGTCAACGGCGACGACATATTTAGGAGTAAAAAGTCCGGAGTCTAATTACACGGATGTCATTGTTTATGCGTATGATTATTGTGGTCGGAGTTGTCGCCCATTTTGTTTAGATATGTCTTCAAAGCCGCCTAAGTCTCAACCATGTTCCGGAGTTATCCGAATAACACCGGAAGAGCCAAAAATGTATGGAGATAATTATGCAGATGCGGTAAATAATGTGTGGCAAGCCGATCACCCGGATGACCTACCGGATATTGCGCACCACCATGCATGTGTGACATTTTACTGCGATTATTCAGGAGTGTGGCCATGGGATAGATCTGTACAAATAAAGAATAAAAAAACAGCAGTTAAACCGAGTAAGCCAGCTGTATCGCAAAATAAAAACATAAATATAAATCCAAAAATCAATATGCATAACAAACCAAAGAAAATAAATAAAAGCATACCCAAAATTACTATTATTCAATCAAAAAAGTTAATGAAGAAGAAAGAACCAACAATTAGAGTTATAGATTTAAGGTCGGTAACTAGTAGACCTCCGATGCAATATCCTAGGGAATCGATGGCGAAACTTCCGATTTCGCAAAGAGACATGTCCGGTCTTGACAGAAATTTGCCTAGTGGCAGCCTTTATCCGAACAGAAGGAGTACACCTCAGAGACCCTTGTTTGGAAACAGGGGATTTAACCCAAGCTGGCATTCACCCAGACCTGCCCCTTCCTTTCAGTTCCAAGAACGACAATACGGTAATTTTGCATTAACTTTCATGTTCTATGTAATTTACTGCGTAAACTGGTGACCTTACGGGGTTTGTTGAAAGATGTGTAAATCTAGATTTGAGGCAATTTGGAAGAATAGTGGTCGTCAAATACAAATCAAATGAACATCATATGGTGTTTCAGTTGCATATTCAATGTGCATATACACTACATTATACCTCCAATTTAATTATGGCTATTGCAATACTTGGGTCTGGAAAATTCAATTTCTCGGTTAGTTTGTTGTTACTGTATAAATCATTGATATTGAGCTACAATGAATTCTATTGTTTTGCGATCTAAGTACCGTTTTATTTAGGTACTAGCAATATAAACCACTTATTAATAATTATGCATGATTCAACATCAATCAGCAAGATAGGTATTACAAAGGCATTGTCTGTTGTCCAATCCCATTCATTACTTGAATAAAATATTGTTTAAATTAACAGTAAACCCCTTCCAAGTCGTCGAGTTTTCTAAACTAACCTAACACTAAATCCATACCCTCACTCGGACACAATCATATTTTATATTCCCAGATAATAAACTGTACTAAGAAAACGCATCTGCCATCATCAAAATATAATTCTTGCAAAAAACAGCACAGCGTTTGTTTCTACACATTTAAAATCTCGGTCGGTACTTCACATGTTTGCGTGTAATTGGATTGTATTCTATAATGTTTCTTATTGCATAACAATACACGGTTGTTATATTTCACAGATTATTGCCGCCTAAACCCCACCTGTGTACTACCGGTCCCGTGCTCACCGTGCCAACATAAAAGTCGGCAGCTCTGCGATGGTCCCAGTAGACTGGCAGCAATCTGCATCAATGGAGTATTCATGCTGGAGTCTGTGTTCTTCAATTGTATGGGGTGAACTAATAGGCACTATTAAAGGGGAGAGGAAGGTAGCGCTATATAAGTTTAAATAGGCGGTAGAAGTAATAGCACTTATACGGAGAGGATCCTTAATACAGGAGAGGGTGGTTATAAAACGTACCAAGAGGAGCGTGATGGAATATCACTAATACGGTTGGTGATGTAAAAGCAGTGATAAGGCGGAGTGAAGAAAATGCACTGTTACATAGGATAATGAAGTAAAAACACTAATAAATAGGAGAGCGAAGTAGTAGCAAATATAGGAAGAGGGCTAAGTACGGCGCAATCCAAGAGGAACACACAATCAACGATTTATTGAATGGTGCATGTCCTCCGATGGACTGTAGACCTGCACCATCGTACAGAAAGTATAACTTAAGAAAAACATACGATTTCCAGAATAAACTCCCATCTACTGCAGGAACGACAATCAACTTTAATAAGGCAGTGCGCATAATAGTATATTGACGGCATATGAGCAAGTGGCGGCATATGTGCTTGTGGCGGCATATGTATCAGTGAGGGCATATGTACTAGTGACGGTATGTGTAATAGTGACGGTATATGTAACTGTGGCGGTATATGTAATATTGATGTTATATATACTAATGCCAGCGTATGTATCGGTAAATTTACCAGTGACGACATGTGTCACAGTGACGGTATATGTACCTGTGACGGCATATGTACTAGTGATGGCAAATGTGACACTGACAGTATATTTATTAATGTCTGTTTTATTAACAGTTGTAACAGTTTATATAAAACGAATCTCATAAAGGTAACATATATATATACATACCATAAACAGTACACGCGTACATATTAAGGGTAATATCATATAAATATCATATTATTTATCATATTTATTATTCGTGTTGATATTTGCCCGATGGTATACGGGAAAATAGTTTGGTTGTGTGAGTCTGAAGGAGAAATAATTTAACTATTTAGTGTTTTACATTGTTTATTTAAAAGTGTTCTAATATGCTAATTTGAGGAAATACTTTTAAGCTAATTTGAGCAAATAGTTATATGCTAAAAATAGTTCTGCGCTATTTTAGCATGCATTTTATGCTAATTTGAACATATAGTTCTATGCTAATTTGAGCATATGGTTTGATATGAAGAGTATGTTGATTCAAACAAGTTAGCATAGTATGCGCTATTTTATGTATTTGAATTATCGTTATTTATTGAAACGAGGACCAGCTTACAGCGCATTTCTATTTTAAAACACATTTGGATATGTGATCGGCAAAATGGCCATGTTGTATAGCTATGTATGCACGCGTGGTCGTTCAATAACTATTTTATTCAGTTATATGGTGTACGATCAGGGTCGTAAAGTTTTCATACAGTTATTTCATTTGTTTATCCTTATATATGCAAGCCATTATGTCAAGATGAATTATATAAACATTGTCGATGTACAGAAGTATAAAAATTGGCACAGCACTGATAATTCATCCTTTATCAATTAAACAATTTCACTTTGCAAAGGCAGAGGCACTGCGCCAACGTTTTCTTGTATTTGTGACTATGGTAAGCATTGGAATTGTCCCTAAGCATAGAAGAAACTTTGTACATTTTAAGACTTTTCAGAATGCTGAGAAAATAAATTATACGTTAACGGTAATCATTTGTTTAAACTGTTGTCCCTTATATTTTAACAAAATATCAGTATGAGTAAAAAACGTTTAATGAAAGCCATTTGCTTTTGAAATGGGATTTTAGTAATACAACAATATGTCACAGTTAAATATATATTGGCGTTAAGATGACCGCTTGTGTTTATATTTTGGTTTAAATTGTGTTGATAAATTGTGTTGATATTTGCAAAAGTGAAAAAAACGACATGCATTCTTCATTTTTCCAACTTTTATTTTCTGTTCAAAATGAATATTTTTCATTTAGAGTCTCTTTCACCAAATATTCATGTGTAACATACCTTGCTGATTTCAAAAGACGTGCGATACAAATTCAATCAGAGCACGAAAAAGTGTTCTGTTACCAGAATTAGAGAACGGCATTCTTCAAACGAAAATGCCGCAGAAAATGCGATAAGACAAATATAAAAGCTAAAATCGATGTTATGAGTTGTACAAGATACAGAATTAAGAAAAGTTAAGAAAAGTACACGAGACTCTTATGTTATGGGAAGTTTGCAAAATATAATATATTTTATGAAAAGTACACGAGTTAGAATCCATGCTATGAGAAGAACATGAGATAGTATATAGGTTAGAAGTTCGCGAGATAGGAATCAGTTATGACATAAGTCGAACTGATTATGTAGCATTCACAGCATGAAATAAACCAAAAACGTGCATTAAAAACCTATAACAATTAAATTTAAATATATTTATATATATATAGGAAGACGCGAAAACACAAACATAAACTAGTTGATAACAGGGGTACAGCTTTGAAAAAAATAAGTGGTAAAACTCTGGCTGAGGGTTTAACCAGGTTATCGGGTGCTCCAAACCTCACTCGTAGTCTATTGTCATCACAATTAAAAGGGACAGTGTACAATAAGACAATTCCCGTCAGGATATATCCTTTAACAAACAAGCCGGCATTAACAGTCACTTAGGTAACATACAAAGATGATCATGTATATATGAATATAAGAAAAAGCACAGAAAGCCACACAGTAAAAATTCAATGACTTGGTAAAAGCCAGAGCATTAAGGACTAGGCAAGTCAATGACTTGGTAAAAGCCAGAGCATTAAGGACTAGGCAAGTCAATGACTTGGTAAAAGCCAGAGCATTAAGGACTAGGCAAGTCAATGACTTGGTAAAAGCCAAAGCATTAAGGACAAGGCAAGTCAATGACTTTGTAAAAGCCAAAGCATTACGGACAAGGCAAGTCAATGACTTGGTAAAAGCCAAAGCATGAAGGACAAGGCAAGTCAATGACTTGGTAAAGATCAAAGCATTAAGGACAAGGCAAGTTAATGACTTGGTCAAAGCCAAAGCATTAAGGACAAGGCAAGTCAATGACTTGGTAAAAGCCAAATAATATAGGACAAGGCAAGTCAATGACTTGGTAAACGCCAAATCATTAAGGACAAAGCAAGTCAATGACTTTGTAAAAGCCAAAGCATTAAGGACTAGGCAAGTCAATGACTTGGTAAAAGCCAAAGCATGAAGGACAAGGCAAGTCAATGACTTGGTAAAAGCCAAAGCATGAAGGACAACGCAAGTCAATGACTTGGTAAAGATCAAAGCATTAAGGACAAGGCAAGTTAATGACTTGGTCAAAGCCAAAGCATTAAGGACAAGGCAAGTCAATGACTTGGTAAATGCCAAATAATATAGGACAAGGCAAGTCAATGACTTGGTAAAAGCCAGAGCATCAGGGACAAGGCAAGTCAATGACTTGGTAAAAGCCAGAGCATCAGGGACAAGGCAAGTCAATGACTTGGTAAAAGCCAGAGCATTAACGACAAGGCAAGTCAATGACTTGGTAAAAGCCAGAGCATCAAGGCCAATGCAAGTCAATGACTTGGTAAAAGCCAGAGCATTAAGGACAAGGCAAGTCAATGACTTGGTAAAAGCCAGAGCATTAAGGACAAGGCAAGTCAATGACATGGTAAAAGCCAGAGCATTAAGGACAATGCAAGTCAATGACTTGGTAAAAGCCAGAGGGAAGTCAATGACTTGGTAAAAGACAGTCACGATTGGACATGCATTAAATCTTACCTTCCTGTTCATGATTTAGGACTCACAACACTATTATCTTCCTTGAATACTCGTGCCCTACATATGAAGGAGGTACATAAATTACATAGTTCCTCTTTCTTTTTTATACAGGACTTTCCAATGCATACATTGATTTAGCCTTACCAGGTTCTAAATCTACAGCATTTTAGGAAGAGATCACAGAAAAGTTCATAGAGGTTGTTTATTATTTCTTCATTCTTATATGGCCTTTTATTCATTTTTAAAGTTGTTCTTTGTTTCTGTGTGTGTTTGTGGTTGACTGTCGTCCTTGAATGCTACTTTTACTGTTCGATTTTTATATCTATATTTAGGAAAGAAAGGGTTGCCAGTGTTCAATAAATGTCAATTTATTTATTCATTTAAAAGTTTGCTCATTACTCATGATTACTTAGTTTAAAATATTTAAATCATGGTAAGGTATAAGTGGGGATGTACTCGACCCCATGGACTTATCTTTACGAGGTGAATAAAATCGTATTCTTCTGTAGATGTAACATGTATTAAAGGCTTCGATGGCATCTATCCGAGTATTTGGTGAAATACTTAACATGAAATCTCTTATATAACATAATCTGTGACAATAGGTAACATTGGTATATCAACAATTTGCCTATTAAGATGTGTATCTTATCGGACGAACATGTTATATAATACTTCACAAACTTTTCGGCAAGTCCACATACCACATAGTGTAATCGTTGTCATTCGTAAAATGAGCTTTAATATTGCTACAGGCAAAAATGTATTTTTCTCCTTCGAATATCTTTTTCAGATTTATCTTGCATTTTATTCATCTTTGTTTCTGTGCGTGTTTATGGTTGACTGTGGTTCTTGGGCGATACATTTCTAGTTCGACTTTTGTATTTACTTTTTTCGAATAAGAGGAAAAGGTGTGCCGTTGATAAGGTTGTGTGGTAAGGTTGTATCTAATATGGAAAAGACATACTAAGATCAAACTTGCAAATTGTATCAAGAACGTTTCGAAATTGTTTTTGCAAATAAATTAATACCAGAGTCTTTATAAGTTTTTGCATAGTAGAAGTTGTTCAGTAGGAAGTATATGCAATGCTCGAACAGGAAAAGAGGCATTCAATTACCGCAGTCATCTAAACCAACGCATTCAAAATAAAAAATTAATTCCATTAAGCGATGGGAAAGCTTATATAAGCAGGATTTTATAACGGATATTTCGACACTAAAACACGTTTAAAAACATTTTTTACTGAAAAAATGCGATATCCTGTTTAAAATGACCTATTAAATGTTTTAATTTTACAATATGCAAACGTTTAAAGCCGAATTGAGGTTTTATTTAATACTCCAGCCAACACCGTTTTCGCTTCGGAGAAGGGTTTGGATGGGGTATGAAAGTTAATACTCGGACCACGTAATGAACAGTGGTACCGACATAAAACGGACAGTGACAAAAATGCCGCTGTGTGGTTTAAACTCGGTTCTAGGGTGCACCAAACATCATTAATATGAAATATAAGAAACACAAAAATATACTCATTATATAATACATGTAAGTTTATTTACGTCTCATTGTTTACATTACATATATGCAAACTGAAATACCCACATTTATAAAATGCTAAACATCATTCTTTGCATAATTATAAGAGGCGATGATTTAAATGTGTTCATAGAATATACGTTAAATTGGCATGTAACTCTAAAAAATTGTTAAATTTGCATAAGAACTTGCCTAGTAGTCCATTGGAATGTACAATATAATGAAAACTTACGAGTTTATCACTTAAGTATCGGTTTAAGTAACTCGTTTTATACACATTCTTAAATATGTAATGTCATTGATAATCGCGACTCCTGACTATTAAGTGAACGCTTCCCATAATAACCAAACGTCTGTTTAGATAATCAATCGATTTTAAACAAAGAGTAGCAAAAGGGCAAAATGAAAAAAAAAATATCTTAAAATATCAGTTATCATTTCAAAATCAGATAAATGATTAGTTGTACATCTAGCAATTAAATTAAACAATCACACACATTATATACATCATAACAGGGCATCATATTTCAATCTATTTACGTAAAAACATAGACCTTCTTTTAATAATTAAAAAAGCATGTTTTGGCAACACCATTAGGTGTATGGTATAAGTAAGTCGAACGGGAAATGTAGCTTTCACAGAACACAATACGTATAAGATCTAAATATGTGAATAACAAAGATATTCTCTCTTCTTTCGAGAGATACAAACGGTTAAAATGAATATTGCTTGCTTTTGTTATCATGTTTGTCCACAGGGAATCTTAAGGTGAGATTGTGATTCAATAGCCTGTTTACAGTACGGACAAATTCTTTCGGCTACAGCTGGACGTTCATATCTTCCAGTTCCAGTTTCTAATCAAGTTATTGATGCAAAATTTGGATAAAGTAGATATATGAGTCTTTGGAAAAATAACTTTACAGTAAATTCCGCTTTCAAATGACTGCTCATTACGTGGTCAGAGTATTAACTTTCATACCCCATCCAACCCCTTCTCCAAGAAGCGAAAACGGGGATGGCTGGGGTATGAAATAAAACTTTAATTTCAGCCTAAACTGTTTGCTTATTGTAAAATGAAAACATTAATAGGTAATTTTAAACAGGTTATCACATTTTTTCAGTAATTGCCGAAATATCCGTTATAAAATCCTGCTATTGTAAGCTTTCACATTGCTTAATGGTATTAAGGCGGGACCACGTAATGTTAAACAACGTATAAGTCCGCAATTTATTACCAACATTCCCTTTACCTGTTACACAATTGTAACCAGTAAAGTTCGAATGATGTCATACCAGGCTCTGTAACTTTATTGACCATATTATTTTTCATAATTATGGTTTACATAATTATAAATTCTTCACAATTGAGAGAATAGTTCATGGCGTGGATGTCTTTATTTACACTGTCCCGTGTTATTGGGTTGACAGTAGGGTAAGTGTGAGGTTTGGTCCACCCTAGAACCTGGTTTAAACCCCAGCGGCCTTTTTTGCCACTGACCGTTCCAAGGCGGTAGCCCTATTGTCAACCCTTTTGTGTTTGTGATGTCTTTTTTGGCCTTTTATTCATCTTTAAATTTATTCTTTGTTTCTGTGTGTGTTTGTGGTTGACTGTCGACATTCAATGTTGCTTTTCCTGTTCGAGTTTTATATCTATATTATTAAGAGTATTGCATACTCTAAAACACCAGTTTCTACAATTAGTATTACCTTTAACGTAACAATATTTAAATACATTTTTATTAAATCTACATGTATATGACTCCATATTGTTTAAACGAACACATTAATTGATTGTGTGAAAAGAAAACGATTACAATTACACATGGTGCAATACAGTTAAGAATGTGGAAATGAGACACGGAATTACAATTACATGAGATGAATTATTTGTTATGGTTTTCCTTATTTCAAATTATTTTTTTAAAAAAAAAAAACACACTCAACTTTTTAATTTCATTTTCATTTTTATTTATATTGTAAAAAGTTATTTTTATTTGAACATGTTCGGTCGATTTCAAAAATACTTTTTAATATATATGTTTCTTTATACAGATCGCAGTCTAAAATGAAATGAAATTCCTCTTCAGCCTTATCAGATGATTCATATTCTAACTTCTAATGATTTAATTCTAGGTCAATGCCACCTACCAGTTCTACAGCAAGGTTGTGAGATGGTCATCGCTATTCTAAATTTGTGTATGTCTATGCAATTGGAAATAATTCAAATTCAAAACTAACAGTTTCTTTATGTATTGCTTAAATATCTCTCTCTATGATTTTGTCTAAATGTTCGTGCAAAGACTGTACTATTATTATAATGAAGTCGTTATTTAAATATACTTAAGAAGACAAAAATCACATCTCCAACACTCTGGTTAAAACACATTGACGATAATAAATTGCGAACTACATTTACATATGTCGCTTTGGGTAAATATCAACATCATCCGTTTTAAGTTAATTATTAACAAGTTTAAAATCTTTAACGAATATTTAACAATTATATAACACTACCAAGAATACCATGATATACAAAATCAGTTTGCGTTGAAATATGAAATAGGGGATTAATAAGACCTACATAAAATAATCTTATAGTTGCCGTGTGTCCGTTAGCAAGTTTTATTTATATTTGTAACTTTTAAAATTGACCTAGGTCACCTATATAAAAGTTTTAGAAAAATACACATAGTACACAAACAAACTTCTATAACCGGCCGTAAACCTGAACTAAATGACACTTAATCACATGTGTTGCAATTACATAATATTTTCTTATGTAATTTATAACGCATGTGTTCCATATATGCTTATGTAATTTATAACGCATGTGTTCCAATTTAATAATATACGATTGTGTACATTATAGAACTTCTATTATCAAATGTACAATTATTAAATTGGAACATATTGGTTTGTCACATATAAAAGTGTCAGACATACACTAGCAAATGTTATCAAATATACAATTATAAGTTGTACAGTCATCGTTAAGCTAAAACACTGAGTATGTAAGTTCTCTAAATGTGAAGCTATAAACATCGCCAACATAACACAGTTTGCACATACATTAATCCGTACATTTGAAAAGGCAACATAACACAGTTTGCACATACATTAATCCGTACATTTGGAAAGGCAACATAACACAGTTTGCACATACATTAATCCGTACATTTGGAAAGGCAACATAACACAGTTTGCACATACATTAATCCGTACATTTGGAAAGGCAACATAACACAGTTTGCACATACATTAATCCGTACACATGGAAAGGCAACACTTGGTAATTTTTGAATTTCTAAAGATGTGAAAGATGTTAAAATTTAACGTGTTTTAACTGAAAGAATTAGAGCGAATATTATGCAACTGTCGACATAACAGTATGCCAAATTTTGGAACAAAGAGGCTTGTGTACTAAAATAAAATACAATCTTACTTTGAACAAGAAACCAGCGGACTAAAAATAATCGAATTGCGTTTTTAAATTAATGTACTGAGTATATATGTGTGTCTCTGTTTTCCCCTACGTGTTCATAACTATCTATAGCTCACACTATGTTTGTCTGTGACTATTTACAATATATTGAATGCAGAATGGCAATCAACACAATCTTGAAGACGAACATGTAGCCAACATATGGCATCGGCGAGGCTCCTGTTGGCGGCGGGTAAGACGGCTTGTTGGGTTCATCGGGTCCGTTATGTAGACAGTCGCAGGAACTCCCTGACATTTTCAGACCAGATCTTTCACAACGTGCGCAACAAACAGACATACCGTTGATCTTGCCTACATAACCCTTGGCTGGAGTGGTTAGACATGGCTTACATTGGTCACCTTGCCAACAATCGCCGGATATGGCTGCAATTGAGCATACAATTTAGTTTAATTAGTTTAAACTTATTTATTTTACTTCGATTGTAACGCAAGCTCTGTGAACCTATTTTAATCACTCTCGATGGCTTCCTGGGTAGAACCATTATTAAGCAAATGCAGATAATAACTTGCTCAAAGACACAACATATATGGTCATGGCGGGGATCAAATCAACCACTTTTCGATTATGGGTCCAACGCAATTAAATATTTATTGATAAAAAGTCTAAATAAATTCGAACCGTTGATAAGCTATAAGATTTGCAACGCAATAATCACGTATATCAATTGTTCAATGTAGCGAATAATTTGATTTAATATACAAAAATACACATCTTTATTTAAAGACTTTTTCAAAACCGTAAATTTAGCGGTATCTATACCATATAACACTGTACATTTTTACAATCAATTAACCATTGAACATATTTATAATTAAATATTAAAAAAGGTATATCATCATAATTGCAACCGCTCTGCTAAAAACAGGTTATAGGTTCTACCGCGCGCACCCAACGGCTTGGTAATAAACAAATCATGGCATATAATGGTACATTGGCTTAGGGATTGTATTTAGGTACGATGTGCCCATTAATGAAAAAGCACCAAACCATAATATAACCGTTTGAAGGAATGCCGAATCCATAAAGGAGGAGACAATCCCTATTGGCCCAGGAAACTTCTTTAAAGGGTATTTGTATAAAAAAAAATACTTTTTTTCTGGTAAAATCCATATTTTTCATTAAAAACAATTGGTTTGTTTGATAGATTACATGGTATATTATACACAGCTCAGATATGTGTAATTGTAAAACTATCTAACGGTCTATGATGTGTTTATATTATGTATAAATTCTGGCATATAATATATCGAAATCAATGACATTATTTTATCATTTGGATGCGTACGTGAATGAAACAATCTAATTAAAACATTAAAACGCCCTTAATAGCTTTTTGAATAAAGCAGAGCGTGCCAAAAATGTGAAGATTTTCATTTCATAGTATATTTTCCCCGTAATTAATCACATTTACAAGGCGGGAGGGATGTGCAGAAGTGTGTATGTGTATATTTTATAATGACGAGATGTGCAACTGTTTACATGTGATAGGGTGAGGAGGGGGGATGTGCCGAACTGTGCCTGTCTATATTTTATAAGGACGAGCTGTGCAACTGTTTACATGTGAAAGGGGGATGTGCCGAAGTGTGCCTGTGTATATTTTATACGGACGAGCTGTGCCACTGTTTACATGTGAGAGGGAAAGCATGTGCCACATTGTACACATTTAAATGATTATTCAACTCAGGTATGTAAAATGTGTCTGAGAAGTGATTAATCTGTATAATTAAGTCTCGTCTGTTGACTTACCATGCGTGAAAGTCACACATCCCGTGAGTATAACAAGACAACATATTACCATCGAGTTGTACATCTGAAAACAAATAAAACAGAAAGTCGTTACCCATTGAATTAGTTGCTTAACTAAGCTAATCTTGATGATGATTAAGTAAATAAGCAACAAATAATTCGAGTTAATATTCTGCCATGAAAAAACATTTAAAAATCATTTTTTATTAAAGAAATACATATTATGCTATATTAAATATATAAGCAAAGTGACGAAATTCTATATTTATGTGTAAAACATGCCCATGTCCTCTTGAACAAAACATGTATGGCCACTGTGTGCAAACCTTAAAGTCCGCGCGTACAAACCCATCCGCTCCCCGTGGTTAAACATGACCGTTCCCCGTATACAATACAGGATGATCCCCAAATGAAGAAATGCATGTATCCTTGTGTAAAAAATGAGTATCCCTATGTACAAAACATGCCCGTCTCTCATATGCAAACAAATTCGTCCACATGTTCACATCTTGCTGGTTCCCATGTGGAAAGAATACTCGTGACCTCGTGTGCAAAACATGTCCGCCCTCACGTGCAAAATATTTCATACACTCATGTGAAAACATGTCAGTTTCCCTGTATGCAATTTATGCCGGCCACCCTGTATAAACATGACTGTACATGAGTGTCCCAATTTGCAAATCATATCCGTGACCACGTGTGCAAAGCAAGACCTTTCTCGTATGCAGTACATATCCGTGACCCCATGTGTAAAACGTGACCGTTCCCATGTATAATACATATCCGTGACCCCGTGTGTAAAACGTGACCGTTCCCATGTGCAATACATATCCGTGACCCCCTGTGTAAAACATGACCGTTCCTAGGTACAATACATATCCGTGACTCTAGTGTACAACGTGACAGTTCTCATGTACAATACATATCAGTGACCACCTGTGTAAAACATGACCGTTTCTAGGTACAATACATATCCGTGACCCCGTGTGTAAAACATGACAGTTCCCGTGTACAATACATATCCGTGACCCCGTGTGTAAAACGTGACAGTTCTCGTGTACAATACATATCCGTGACCCCCTGTGTAAAACCTGACCGTTCCTGTGTACAATACATATCCGTGACACCCCGTGTAAAGCGTGACCGTTCCCGTGTACAATACATATCCGTGATCCCGTATGTAAAACGTAACAGTTCTCGTATACAATACATATCCGTGACCCCTGTGTAAAACATGACAGTTCCCCTGTACAATACATATCCGTGAGCCCGTGTGCAACCATGGCTGTTCTCGCGTGCAGTACATATCCGTGAGCCCGTGTGCAACCATGGCTGTTCTCGCGTGCAGAACATATCCGTGAGCCCGTGTGCAACCATGGCTGTTCTCGCGTGCAGTACATATCCGTGAGCCCGTGTGCAACCATGGCTGTTCTCGCGTGCAGTACATATCCGTGACCCCGTGTGCAAATGATGTGCGTGTCCGTCTTATCAAAACATGCCGGTTCCCTGTTGAAAAGTTAAAAGACCTCCCTTGTGTGCAAAACATGATCGTCGCGTGTGCAATGCATGTCCTTTGTCATGTGTACAAAGCATGTTGATCTCCCTAAGAAATTAATACACCGTATCTTCCTTTGTGAAACATGCCCATGTCATCGTGTGCAAAACGACTGCACATATACAGATACTAAATACTGACTCGTTCTTTTTGGATATATATGGAAACGAGATTCAATGACACCTAGAGACAAGGGGAAAAAAACACAAAAGAGGTTGGGTTCAACTCGTTAATAATAAATTATCTTAATAATCTTAATATCATAAATCTCACGATCTATTTTAAAAATCGGATCATTGACTCTAGGTCTTACCCAAAATTGACAATAAATCCACTATACACAGTTTTCTGATATTAAATTCTAATACTGGGTAAGGATTACATGATGAGCTTTTCATCTCCACGTATACATGTTATAATACGCCATTTGCGAATAACCGACCAATTACGAATTCGCAAACGAAGGGGCAAATTACGAATATGCTGATTTATTGTATTTAACCAAATAAAAAACATCCACACATCTGACTTTCATGAATAAATACAAATACATGTATATACCGAAAAATGCGATCTGTCGAAGAAAACACACAGACCTCCCGCTCTTATAAAAGACCTAGGCGTAAATGTTTTGCAACATGAACATAGTTTGAACATATATAATTGGAATACCATTCCTCCCGATTTTGAAATAAATCGTTGGATTTATGATATTAAGAAAAATAACGACCTGAACTCACATCATTGTGTTCTTTTGTTCTACCTCGAAAGTGTCATAGACTTTCGTTTCCATATATCTCCTAAAAGAGCTAGTCACTGTTAGCACTCGTGTAATAATAAAATCCTGAGCAAAATACTAAACAATTAGATACGTTTTTGTTATTCGCGATAAAAGAAACCATAGCGATCATTGAGAAATACACGAATTGTGTGATGTATCCAGAGTAAGAAAGTGTTTGATGGGTGTTGTTTTACTGCAAAAAATAAATGAAAGCATTGCATAAATAAATAAACTGGTAACTTACCTTAGATGCGCTTTGTATGAATCCGTTAAATTAAAATAGTTCAACAACATTAAGTAACTGGTTTAAGGCGTAACACGTTTTGACGTGACTGATTGCTTGTTTGTTATTTAAAAGAACAAACTCCCACTTGATAGTATGTTGTTATGCAATTTACACGTTAGTTCCGCTCTATAGATCGTGTGGATTGACTAGGTGCTGGATGGTTTACATAGTTAAAACAACTGTTAATGGCTAATACAAAAGGACTACGAATGTTGCTTTTTAGCTCGACTTTTCGAAAGGAAAAAAGAGACGTTGTCACTACTTGATGCGTCGTCTTCTTCTGCATCTCCTGCTGAAAGGAACTAACCCGCCAAATAACGGCAAAATTACATTACACAACTCTATCCAGGTGTTCAAGTCATATAATAATGTATATGTGTCGATGGAAAGTATAGGATCTATCACGGGTTCTTAAAATACCCGTGATTGAATATGCGTAAACTGAATTATGAGTTAGTAACTGTTAATTCAACGCTCCAGTTTTGGGGTTTGGCCTGTCTGGTTAAAACCATTTATATTGTGTTCATAGAGTTGGGATTCTCAAAATATGTCAGTTATATATAGACCACGTAATCAGTAGGTTAAGGAACGGTGTACATATGTTGCAAAAAAAAATTCTGTTGTTGGCTGGATAGCTTCTTTAAAGCTTGACGCTTTGTATCGCGAAAACTACTTAACGTAATAAGCGGTTAATACAAACTCATTATTCTTCGAATTAATGGAATTTTTAGTAGAAGCGTTGCATTGCTACCATGATCATTATTGGAGCTTCTGAACACCGTATGATCTGCAGCCATTGCCATCCAGGACATCTAAGGTCATACAGAAGGTCAACTGTCAACGAAGTGCAAAAAAATAAAATAGTATCCACTATAACATTGTACAGTAATTCTAATCCAAAGCTAACCATACTTGGACACAATACACATGGACAAAATATATAGTTCAAGTTAGATAACCAACCAGTATTCCCGAAGTCATTCTCCCTTAATTGGTGAAAAGTGTTGAAATTGACGAATAACTAGTTATTTTAATTGAAATTATACACAAATTGAAAACAATGCTTATATACAGTCTATCTCAGTCGAGCTCGATAACCAGACAGTTCGCACCTGTAACCATAGAGTTAACGTCCCTTTATTTGTGACTTTCTTTGAAATTGACGATTTTTGCTCAATAACGTAAACAAGTTATATTTAAAACTTTCAACAAAATGCTTATGGCTAAAATATCTCGGTCAAATGTGATATCCAGCCAGATCGTACCAGTACCCACAGAGTTATCTCCCTTTATTAATGAAAATTGTTGAAATTGACAATGTCTGCTCAATGAATTGACTACTTAGAAATGAAATTTAACCAAACATAGATACTCCATCAGGGTTACCGTTACTATAAACTTCGTAAAACCTTTGCAAAATGTTATTATCGTATCCCTGATCTTCTTTCCAAATATAAAAGTAATTTAAGAACTTTTCTGCGACAAGGACTATCACAACCTACTTGTATGGTGACGTGATTTACAAACTTCTTAAGATCCTTGGTAATAATCACTTTCATACTATCTTTGATAAACTTGTTAAAAGGTTTATCAAAAGATGTTATGACCCTATCATTTTGCAACGCACTGCATGCTTGGTGGTGGACCCATTTACAGTTCGCCACTATGCTTTCCTCTTTGATTGTGCGATGACCAGACAGGCTGTGGACCCTATGATGACATCTACCTAAAGCCCAAAAGGACGTTTGATGTTTGTCTGCAGTCTTGTCTGGTAGTGCCCTCAATGGTTTATTCTCTTGTTGCTCTGGCTTCTGCCAAGTCACTGAGTACCTTCTTTGTGGCATTATATGCTATTTTTTTTTGTATTTATATATACACGAGCATCTTTGTGTTTTACTTATTTATATTGCCTATTAATGCTGCCTTGTTGGTTAGAGAATAGTTCATGGCGGGGATTTCTTTATTTACACTGTCCCGTTTTATTGGGTTGATAGTAGGGTAAGTATGAGGGTTGGTGCACCCTAGAACCTGGTTTAAACCCAAACGGCCTTTTTTGCCACTGACCGTTTCAAGGCGGTAGCCCTACAGTCAACCATTTTGTGTTTGTGATGTCTTATTTGGCCTCTTATTCAGTTTTAAATGTTTTCTTTGTTTCTCTGTGTTTTTGTGGTTGACTGTTGTCCTTGAATGCTGCTTTTCCTGTTCGATTTTTATATCTATATGGATACAATGCTTATGGCAAAAATAAGTATAAAAGTCGAACAGGAAATGCAGATTTCACAGAACACAGTAAACCTAAAAACACGCAAAACGACAAACATGAATGGCAATGTTAATAAGAAAAACAGCCATAATGACGTCACAAACACAAAAATGGTTGACAATACGGCTACCGCCTTGGAACGGTCAGTGGTAAAAATGGCCGCTGATTCATCTCAGTCAGTTCCGGTATCCAGCCAGATCACTTCAATAAAAGTAGATATACAATTCGAACAGGAAAAGTAGCATTCAAGGACGACAGTCAACCACAAAAACACAGAGAAACAAAAAAACATTTAAAACTGAATAAGAGGCCAAATAAGACATCCCAAACACAAAAGGGTTCATAATAGGGCTACCGCCTTTATGTCACATTATAACTACCTACTTTGACAATGCATGATATGTTATTCAGTATTAATAGGAATGTTTGTTTGCCATTACGTGGTCCGAGTATTAACTTTCATACCCCATACAACCCCTTCTCCAGGAAGCGAAAACGGGGTTGGCTGTGGTATGAAATAAAACCTTAATTTCGACTTAAACTGTTTGCATATTGTAAAATCAAAACAGTTAATAGGTAATTTTAAACAGGTTATAGCATTTTTTCAGTAAAAATTGTTTTAAAAATGTTTTATTGTCGAAATATCCGTTATAAAATCCTGCTAACATAAGCTTTCCCATCGCTTAATGGAATTAAGGCGGGATCACGTAATATAGTACAATCAGTACATTCAATAAATTATACTAACAGTACCTGGAATATATCACGTAATGTATCAGCATGCCGATATCAAACACGTAATTTAAATTAAGTTTGAAATCAGTTTTGTTGACATCCAAAATACTTTGCTTTACTAGTTCATGTCAGTATTACAGTTCTTGCTGAACTTTGATTTTATTGTTTATTACTACTAGTTTTATAGTTCCATACGTCTTCAGCGTATTCTGCTTTAAAGCCAAGATAATTGGTTTTGATGATCCCAAAATACCAGTATGTAATAATAAACTACTGCTTTGTAGTCGGAGCGACTAATATAAGAATACCGCTAAAGGACCATGAGAGATGTTGCAGTTATATTACCTCTCACGAACAAACTCAATAAAACCTAACATGTCACTTTTCTCTTTTATTTGTGTTTGTTGCTTCCAAGAGATCCCATTTTCAGAATGTATTGACATTCACACTAGCGTTTGTTTAGTCCTTTGTGACTGAAAATTAGTAGTGTTGTTACTAACTGCACCTTTGGGATCATCAAGCCAATCGTCGTGGGTTTAAAGTAGAAAACCGCTTAAGCGGGTGCTAGGGGATGTGAGAGGTGTTGCATATTGTATTACGGCTCATGAACAGACTCAATAAAACCGAGTCCGTTACTTTTCTCTCTTGTGTGTGTATGTGTTTGTGTTGCTTCCAAGAGATCCCCTTTTCAGTATAATACTCAATGTTTGAGCAGAAAATAAACGTTTTCGGTGACGTCATAGGCTCAGCATTGGGGAATTGGAAATGCTACAAGGCAACTTAATACTAATTACTGATTGCATTATTTTAATGGACTTTTCTATTGCATTTGATTTCCTTCCACATGACATGTTATTGTGTAAATTCACTTCCTATGGCATGTGAGAAGACTGAGTTGACTTGTTAAACGTATATGTTATTGTAAATAGAGGATCTTACATGAGAACTCATTGATTATGGAATTTATATTCCGCCATTATGCGTAAGCTTGTCACGTGAGGAGCTAGATAGTGCGGCATACAAGGAGGAGGAGATCTGTGTTGACGCTCACTTGACACGCGCTGTGCAAAACACATTTGCGATTAATCAGTATTGTGATATTAAGAAATGGTCTTATATTCCAGTGAAAATAGTTCTTCAGAGGCCACCTGAGTTCGCAAATTACAAAACCTATCCGGTTCTAAATAACAGACCTGTAACAGATAATGATGTGTTTTCAACCATATCTATCAACAAGACGGTCAGCAAATCCATGGCTTCGTATCCAAAGTGCAAGCAAACAAGCTCAGTAGCACGCAAGATTTTTGTCGAATCTCATGGATTAAATTATTATGGAGAATACAAAGACTTTACAGTGCTAGATCAACGACACGCGTTGTCAACGGCGACGACATATTTAGGAGTAAAAAGTCCGGGGTCTGATTACACGGATGTCATTGTTTATGGGTATGATTACTGTGGTCGGAGTTGTCGGCCATTTTGTTTAGATATGACTTCAAAGCCGCCTAAGTCTCAACCATTTTCCGGAGTTATCCGAATCACACCGGAAGAGCCCAAAATGTATGGAGATAATTATGCAGATGCGGTAAATAATGTGTGGCAAGCCGATCACCCGGATGATCTACCGGATATTGCGCACCACCACGCGTGTTTGACATTTAACTGCGATTATTCAGGAGTGTGGCCATGGGATAGATCTGTACAAATAACGAATAAAAAAACAGCAGTTGAACCGAGTAAGCCAGCTGTAAAGCAAAATAAAAACATAAATAAAAATCCAAAAATCAATGTGCATAACAAACCAAAGAAAATAAATAAAAGCATACCCAAAATTACTATAATTCAACCAAAAAAGTTAATGAAGAAGAAAGAACCAACAATTAGAGTTATAGATTTAAGATCGGTAACTAGTAGACCTCCGATGCAATATCCTAGGGAACCGAACAGAAGGAGTACACCTCAGAGACCCTTGTTTGGAAACAGGGGATTTAACCCAAGCTGGCATTCACCCAGACCTGCCCCTTCCTTTCAGTTCCAAGAACGACAACGACAATACGGTAGTGTATAATTTAAATTGCATTAACGTTTCTGTTCTACGTAATTATTGCGTAAACTGGCGACCTTGAGGGTTATGTGTCCTCCTGGAAAAGCGTTTACGATCAACGTGGTGCATGTAGCTGTAAATACGTGGTCTTTCATTACTTCTCATGAACAGACAATAAAACCGAGTCTGCTGCTTTATTCTCTTAATTGTGTTTGTTGCTCTCAAAGGATCACCTTTATCAGTATTTATCATTGTTGAAAGATGTGTAAACCTAGATTTGAACAATTTGGAAGAATAGTGGTCGTCAAATACTAATTAAATCAACATAATATGGTGTTTCAGTTGCATATTCAATGTGCATAAACACTATATTTGCCTCCAATTTAATTATGGTTAATGCAATACCTGTGCCTGTAAAATTCAACTTCTCTGTTAGTTGTTAGTGTATAAATCAATAATACTGAGCTACAATAAATTCTTATTCTAATTACCGTTTTATTGAATTATATGTACAGCTATTAGCCCTATAAACCACATATTAATTATTATGTATGGTTCAACAGCAAACCCCCTCCAAATCGTAGACTTTTCTAAACTAACCTAACCCCAACTCCCTACCCTCACTCGGACACAAACATCATCATATTTTATATTCCCAGATATTAAACTGTACTAAGAAAACGCCATCTGCCATCATCAAAATATAAATCTTCTTTGCATCAAAATATAATTCTTGCAAAGGACAGCACAGCGTTTCTTTCTACGTATTTAAAATCTCGGTCGGTACCTCACATGTTTGCGTGTAATTGGATTGTATTATGTAATGTGCCTTATTGCATAACAATACACGTTTGTTATATTTAACAGATTATTGCCGCCTAAACCCCACCTGTGTACTACCGGTCCCGTGCTCACCGTGCCAACATAAAAGTCGGCAGCTCTGCGATAGTCCCAGTAGACTGGCAGCAATCTGCATCAATGGAGTATTCATGCTGGAGTCCGTGTTCTCCAATTTTATGGGGTGAAATAATAGGCACTACTAAAGAGAAGAGGAAGGTGGCGCTATATAAGTTTAAAACAGACGGTCAAAGTAATAGCACTTATACGGATAGGAGCCTTAATACAGGAGAGTGGGAAGTTATAAAACGTACCAAGAGGAGCGTGATGGAATAGCACTGATAAGGCGAAGTGAAGTCATATCACTAATAAGGTTGGTGATGTTATAGCAGTAATAAAGCTGAGTGAAGTAAAGGCACTATTACATAGGAGAGCGAAGTAATAGCAAAAATACGAAGAGGGCTAAGCATAGCACAATTCAAGGGAACACGCAATCAACGGTTTATTGAATGATGCATGTCCTCCGATGGCCTGTAGACCTGGACCATAAAGTATGACTTAAGAAAGACATAGGAGGCTATCTCAAATAGTGTATGTCTGCGGGAAGTGATTAACTGCCTCATCTTGGAGAGCATCTGTCTAGGTCACGTCAGAGAAGCACTGTAATGAAGGAAACATGTCTGAACCATGAGAGGATCCATCAGAGCTATGCATATTGACTGACGTCCTTGATTCACGGAAGAGAAGTCTATATTCGTCAAAAGAGTTACCTCCCTTTCGTTCAAAGACACATACATATGTTTGACTGTTTATCCCGGATATCATATATAAAGTATATCAATGTATTGCTAAAATGATAAGTATAGTCAACACATTATTAATAATATGTTTTCGAGTGTTATAATTCCTTGTTGCAATATTATCAAAATGTTTCACGTTAGGTATGTCCCGAGATAGTAGTCGAATAGCGGCTAGTTTTTTCGCTATTGTTTTGTGTGTGTATACCTCTAAGTTGGAATACACTAACCATGATGTACGATATCCAGAATAGACTCCCATCTACTGCAGGAACGACAATCAACTTTAATAAGGCAGTTGGCATAATAGTATATGTGTCAATGACGGCATATGAGCTAGTGGCGTCATATGTGCTTGTGACGGCATATGTATCAGTGAGGGAATATGTACTAGTGACGGTATATGTAATAGTTACGGTATATGTAACTGTGGCGGTATATGTAATATTGATGTTATATATACTATTGACAGCATATGATTCAGTGACCGTATATATACCAGCGACGGTAAATTTACCAGTGACGACATGTGTAACAGTGACGGCATATGTACTAGTGATGGCAAATGTGCCATTGGTATTCTATTTATTCATGTCTGTTTTATTAACTCTTATAACAGTTTCTATAAAGCGAATCTCATAAAGGTCGTTATACATATATATACCATAAACAGTACACGCGTATATATTAAGGGTAATATCATATAAATATCATAGTATTTATCATATTTATTATTCGTGTTGATATTTGCCCGATGGTATACGGGAAAAAAGTTTGGTTGTGTGAGTCTGAATGAGAAATAATTAAACTATTTAGTGTTTTACATTGTTTATTTAAATGTGTTCTAATATGCTAATTTGAGGAAATACTTTTAAGCTAATTTGAGCAAATAGTTCTATGCTAAAATTAGTTCTGCGCTATTTTAGCATACAGTTTTATGCTAATTTGAACATATAGTTCTATGCTAATTTTAGCATATTGTTCTATGCTAATTGAGCATATGTTTCGATATGAAGATTATGTTGATTCAAACAATTTAACATAGTATGCGCTATTTTATGTAAGAATGGCCCTATTTATTATGTATTTGAATTATCGTGAGGACCAGCGTGCAGCGCATTAATATTTTAGAACACCTTTGGAAAATGGCCATGTTGTATAGTTATGTATGCACGCGTGGTCGATTTAGCAATATGGTGTAAGATCAGGGTCCTAAAGTTTTCTTACAGTTATTTCATTTGTATATCCTTATATAGTCATAGAGGTTGTTTATTATTTCTCCTCTTTCAATAAAAATAGATACAAATCGAAAAAAGAAGCGATCGTATTAAACATATTAGCTTTGTTGAGTTGAAGTTCTTAGGATAGATATCCTTAGTTGGCCTTTTATTCATCTTTAAAGTTGTTCTTTGTTTCTGTGTGTGTTTGTGGTTGACTGTCGTCCTTGAATGCTACTTTTCCTGTTCGATTTTTATATCTATATTTAGGAAAGAAAGGGTTGTCAGTGTTCAATATTATTTAAATTGTCATTCGTAAAATGCGCTTTAATATTGTTACAGGTCTTTTTCAGATTTCATATCTTGCATTTTATTCATCTTTGTAGCTGTTGTTTGTTTCTGTGCGTGTTTGTGGTTGACTGTGCTCCATGGGCGATACATTTATTGTTCGACTTTTGTATTTACTTTTTTCAAATAAGAGGAAAAAGTGTGTCGTTGATAAGGTTGTGTGGTAAGGTTGTATCTAATATGGAAAAGACATACTAAGATCAAACTTGACGCTTATTGCAAATTGTATCAAGAACGTTTCGAAATTGTTTTTAATTTTGCAAAAAAAATAATTCCAGAGTCTTTATAAGTTTTTGCACAGTAGAAGTTGTTCAGTAGGAAGTATATGCAATGCTCGAACAGGAAAAGAGGCATTCAATGACCGCAGTCATCTAAACCAACGCATTCAAAATAAAAAAAAATAAAAAAAGATAAATAGAAGCAAATTATGCGAAACCACAACATAAGCTGGATGGCACATTACGTTCTCCCGCCTTAATTCCATTAAGCGATGGGAAAGCTTATATAAGCAGAATTGTATAACGGATATTTCGACTAAAACACGTTTAAAAACATTTTTTACTGAAAAAATGCGATAACCTGTTTAAAATGACCTATTAAATGTTTTAATTTTACAATATGCAAACGTTTAAAGCCGAAATTGAGGTTTTATTTCATTCCCAGCCAACCCCGTTTTCGCTTCTTGGAGATGGGATTGGATGTGGTATGAAAGTTAATACTCGGACCACAAATGTGTGGTTTAAACCAGGTCCTAGGGTGCACCAAACCTCATTAATAGGAAATATAAGTAACACAAAAATATACTCATTATATAATACATGTAAGTTTATTCACGTCTCATTGTTTACATACAATTACATATATGCAAACTGAAATACACACATTAATATGCAAACATCATTCTTTACAGATTTATAAAAGGCGATAATTTAAATGTATACATAGAATATAAATTAAATTGGCATGTAACTCTAAAAAATAGTTAAATTTGCATAAGAACTTGCCTAGTAGTCCATTGGAATGTACAAAATAATGCAAACTTATGAGTTTATTACTTAAGTATCGGTTTAAGTAACTCGTTTTATATTCGTAAATATGTAATTTCATTGTCAATCCAAATTAAAAACAGCATCTTAAAATATCCGTTATCATTTCAAAATCAGATAAATTAACTGATTAACAATAGCTTTACATCTAGCAATTAAAATATCCGATGGTTAAATTTAACAATCACACACATTATATACATCATATCAGGGAATCATACTGCAATATATTTACTTAAAAACATAGATCTTATTTTAAAGATTAAAAAAGCATGTTTTGGCAACACAAGTAGGTATAAGTAAGTCGAACGGGAAATGTAGCTTTCACAGAACACAATACGTATAATATCTACATATATGAATAATGAAGATATACTCTCATCTTTCGAGAGATACCAACGGTTAAAATGAATATTGCTTGCTTTTGTTATCATATTTGTCCGCAGGGAATTTTAAGGTGAGGTTCTGATTCAATAGCCTGTTTACAGTACGGACAAATTTTTTCGGCTACAGCTATACGTTCATATCTTCCAGTTCCAGTTTCTAATCAAGTTATTGGTGCAAAATTTGGCTAAAGCAGATATATGAGTTTTTGGAAAAAATAAGTTTACAGTAAATTCCGCTTTCAAATGACTGTTCATTACGTGGTCAGAGTATTAACTTTCATACCCCATCCAACCCCTTCTCCAAGAAGCGAAAACGGGGATGGCTGGGGTATGAAATAAAACATTAATAGATTTTAAACAGGTCATCACATTTTTTCAGTAAAATATCACATTTTTTCAGTAAAAATGTTTTTTAACATGTTTTATTGCTGAAATATCCGTTATAAGATCCTGCTATTATAAGCTTGCACATTGCTTAATGGTATTAAGGCGGAACCACGTAATGTTAAACAACTTATAAGTCCGCAATTTATTACCAACATTCCTTTTAGCGGTTACACAATTGTAACCAATAAAGTTTGAATGGTGTCATACCAGCCTCTGTAACTTTATTACCCATATTAGTTGTCATTATTATGGTTACATACTTATACATTCTTCACAATTGATATTATTAGTTCATGGCTGGAATTTCTTTATTTACATTGTCCCGTTTCAGTGGGTTGACAATAGGTTAAGTGTGAGGCTTGGTGCACCCTAGAACCTGGTTTAAACCCAAGCGACCTTTGTTGCCACTGACCGTTCCAAGGCGGTAGCGCTATTGTCAACTCTTTTATGTTTGTGATGTCTTTTTTGGCCTTTTATTCATCTTTAAATGTGTTTTTTGTTTCTGTGTGTGTTTGTGGTTGACTGCTGACAGAAAAGTAAAAGCTAGATACCGCTAAGGCAATAAGACATCCTGAAAGACATGTTTTGAAAGACGGTAGTTAAATATTATTTAAACAGCAGGTTGTCTAAATGGGCACACAGTCTATAGTAAAACTGATGGTGAGATTTTCCAATCCAATCCACAACGCAGTAGGATGGGCATACAACAAGCCGTTGTAATGACAACAAGCCGTTGTAATGAGACCGTGGAATAATTATCAACTGGATATCAGTTAATAACAAGCAAGGATTTACGCACGCGTAAAAAAGCTGCCAATAAGGAAATAAACATGACTGTGGGCCTGTGAACTGATAGGAATGCAAACAATTGTTTGTATAATTAATGAAAATCTGAGAGTTATCAAGCTGAAATAAGTGTTGCTGTTTTTATCAAAAGCAATAACTACCCGATGGATGCGTCAATAGTGTTCACTGTGAAACTTGGCCTAGGTCTTATTGATATAATCCTTAATGATAGTTAAAACAATTAACAAGAAATATAAAAAGATCGGACAGGGAAAGTATGATTCAAGGAGGACAGTAAACCACAAAACACAGAAACAAACACGCAAACAGACAAACAAGAAGGCAAAAGCAATAATAAATGCAACCGACATCACAAACACAAAAAGGGTTGACAATAGGGCTACCGCCTTGGAACGGTCAGTGGCAAAGTAGGCCACTGGGGGTTTAAACCGGTTCTAGGGTGCACCAACCCTCATACTTACCCTACTGTCATCCCATTAAAACAGGACAGTGTAAATAAAGAAATCCCCGCCATGATCTAATCTCTAACCGACAAGGCAGCATCAATAGGCAATATAAGTAAAACACAAATATGCT
The DNA here is from genome assembly GCA_037043455.1 of Cyrtodaria siliqua. Classification (NCBI taxonomy): domain Eukaryota; kingdom Metazoa; phylum Mollusca; class Bivalvia; order Adapedonta; family Hiatellidae; genus Cyrtodaria; species Cyrtodaria siliqua. Next base: position 147,356 of record JAWPHD010001482.1, on the reverse strand, counting down.
CGTGTAAATATAATACAAAAAAACAATAGCCTAGAAAGCCACAATGAAGGTACTCAATGACTTTGCAGAAGCCAGAGCAGTAAGAGAATAAATCATTAAGGACACGACAAGAAAGATCATGGACAAACATCAAACGCCACCGTCCCAATGGACTTTAGGTAGGCGTCATCATAGGGTCCACAGCCCGTCCGGTCATCGTACAATTAAAGAGGAAAGCATAGTGGCGAACTGTAAAAGGGTCCACCACCAAGCATGCAGTACGTTGCAAAATGATAGGGTCATAACCTCTTTTGATAAACTTTTTAACAAGTTTAACAACACATACTTATAAACGTTTCGGCTTGACAACCTTCCTCATAGTTTAATTTTCTGATATAATCATTCAAATGCAAAGTGATCAAAACATCAAAAATCATTTGAAGTGACAGTGTGGACAATCTGATTTGCTTCTTTTTCGCTTCTTTTTGGCATTATAAATTAAACCTATATAACGCTAAACTTTGTCGTTATATATTCATGGATTCAATAAATTTCATGGATCTTCATCCATCCATGAAAATACTTTTAAAGAGTTGCTCTTATTCCATTCCAATACTTGAGATTTCATTCAGTTGCACTTACGATTTCATTTTGCTCCGTAAATATCCCGGACACATACAGATCCCGGAAACATTGCCGCAATCTACACTGAGTAGACTGATCTACGAAAACGTCAAATCCGCAGGCGAAACGGTAACCTCTGAACGTCCAAAAAATGTGTTGATACTATTCAAGTTTTTTAAGACGAGTTCTCTAGTAATTCAAGTTGTAAAGCATGCTTATCGCCACTTACACGAGTCACAGTATGTTAACCATAGACAGATACAACACCCATATAAGCTGAATAATCCAGTGTCTCATTACATTGGCTTGTTGTATGTCCATCCTATAGCGTGGTGGATTCAATTGGTCAGCTCTTGATGAGAAGTATTCCCCATACATATGCAGCAGCAACAGTACAACATTTGCGTGCATACAACCATGTGCAAACAAGGACCTCGGAAAGTCTTACATACCTTTAGAATAGGAATGGTACACTTTGGACTTTGTTATAAGGCCTGATATAACAGATGACCCATATGTTCCTTTACAATTTCGGAATGTTATCAAAGTATCTTGCGAAACTTACTCTACACTGTACTTGCAGAAAGCATAGACTTCCCTGTGTTATAACATGGTGTAAATGCAGGGGAATTAGTTGTAGCATGTATACCAGATTCATAATGTTAACATGCGTCAACATTTGGCAGATGAAAACGTAGTATTCTGTTAAAGATGTTAAGAAAATGTTAAGATCATGATTGTCTCTTACAACAGCTTTGAGACGTATATTAGTTTCCAGGCTGAGTTTTCTTTAAAACTACGTTTACTTCTAAATTTCAATTTTCTCAACCCAAAACCGAAATATCACTTCTCTCGGTTCTGTTAATTGGCATATACATGTTTGCAATAGTTTAAAGCAGAACGTGGTCTTAAATCAACAAATCCGCTTTTGATAAGTTTTTAAGTATTAAATATCATTATAAATACGATTTTTACTATGCCATTGATGTATGTTCAGTGAAAATATGTTTTTGAACATAATAATAGAAAAGGCGAACAGGCATTGCTAAAAAATCTAAGGGGAAAAACTCTTGCTCGAATTACCGGAAGTGACGTCATTGGGAACAAACTATTTTTTTGTTTACATTGGGACTGAACGCAAAACAGCATACCTTGTGTGAAAATGTGAGAATTAAGCGATCATGATGCTGAGTCAGAGGAAATGCCCGTGATAAGACGGTTACACAATGTGCAACCTTACGATTTTGAGCCAGAATACGTGTCTGAGGACGAAAATACATCGGATTCATCAACTGATGATGAAGTCGAACGCGGTGCAGGTGCAAATGGAGAGCTTGTAAAGACTATCGTGTCATGTCATTCGTTACGTTCAGCGGTTCATTACACTATTCATTAATCTAACAAAATAGCGTAGTTATACACTCTCAGCAACAACAAACAAAAAACAGCGTAAGAATTGTTTTCATCGAAATCTGACAGTAAGTAACCGGCAACACTGCAATATCTTGGTACATACCCAATAACCGCGAAATGTAGTATATTCCGAATGAATGGACCTGGTCTAATACCTATACATTAATACGAGCGTCAGATTTTTTTGCCGATAAGTAGACATGGAACAAATATATTTATTAGATATTATTTATAATTGATAAAACAAAAAGAATAAAAACAATAATAAATGAAACAGCATATAATTTCGGCGACATAATTTCTATACTATTATATATTTGCCATAAGTCGCCATCAACACCAATCACTCTATGAGCGGTGTTTGCAATATCACACGCTCTCTAATCTCCACGTGCCCCCAAATATCAATATACCACAGACTAATCAAATATTACGGTTCACTATTGAAGTACAACCTAATTAGGGTACATACGTCGGTATATCATAAAAGAACGCATCATTTAGGGAAACCTTGTTTTATGATATATTTCCTGTTTATTGCAATTACTTGAGCGGTGTAATACCGCCGAGGGCAGACGCGTATTGCACAAGACGGATATATCACATGATATGCGAGCTCTAATTTGTCGCGCACAAAGAGAGAAAAATACTATGATTTAAATAATATAGCCAAATGTATTATGAATACGATATAGACAGTTAGTAAGTATACTTACTCATGTATACTTACTCCTGATATACAGATCAAAAACAGACCAAACATATAAAATTACCGTAATATAAAGTATATTATTATATTATACTTGTTTTACTTATTGCACGAGCTAAGAGGCGTTATTGTTGTTGCTGTGCCATAAAAAATTACTGAATTAATATAAAAGTTAGTAATATTATTAATTTTCTGCCTTGTAATTGATATCCATGAAACATATTGTATTTTTTTTCTAATCCATAGCCCTATATTGATTATATCTATCTATAACACTATCGGCAGAAGAGGGTGTATAATTTAAAATTATTAAAATTAAAATTTGCAAACAAAGACACAGTGTTTATTTAACTAGATTCATTTAAATTTATAAGCTGAACGTTCTTCGCAATCTTTTAAAAAAAGACGGCTACATAATATTAGCGCCGTCAACTCTTCATTGATTCACGTAAAGACGCATGCTTCTAATTCAACAGCTAAACAATCACGGTGTAGATAAAGCTCTATAGAGACTATATACCTTTCTTCAATTTATCATACGTATACCCGATGAGGTGCTAAGATAATTGAACATAAATTTCAATCTTACTTCATGTATGAATTTCCTCCTCAACGCCGGTCGAATAGGCGAATACAACTTGCTTGGAGACGGCGGGGATATGCACTTCTCATTTTTTATAGTCAAATATCGTTGGTACCACTGTTGATTTTAATCTGCATGGCCTTTTGTTCTCCAAATTCAAAATAATGAAACCAAAGGATGGACTTCCCACGAAGTTAACCCGAAATGTTTGCTACAAACTCGCGCGTCTTTCGTAGGTTCCCACTTTCTCGACGAGTCGTGCGATTTTCTTCGGTAACCCACACTTCAAATCTTAATATATCATTACCTCGAGTAGGGAAACGAAAGAAACTTAGGTTATTATCTTGTCCATCTTTATGCAAACTTTTTCACCCAGTAACAGCACACGGCATTTTTAACAAGTACCATAAAACGTAATCCTACATAGACAATACTATACAACTCAATGCGACACCGCTAATCGTTTGGTACCAGTGACGTCACAGGATCACGTGACACTTACCCCTGTCTTCAAAAAGGGCGAAACTCGAAGCGTGTGCGCTATGAGATAAAATTGGCTACTGTGAGAAAACGGGACAACCAATAAGTGTAAGATTTGAACAGATTGTATATTATATATATATATTTCCGAATATATACTCAAATTACACGTCCTTTTTCACCTTTAATAAAAGAAATACTACAAGGGCATTTACGTATGCAATTTGTGAGTTTGAGTTTAATTATCAAAATCGTTTAAAAATATCTTCAATCTATGCATTACAAATACGTGATATTCATGCAATTCTTTTTTTTAACGTATTTTTTTTTGTGTGTGTTCGCTCATTTTTTTCAAATATGCACGGACATAATAAGAAAAGTTTAAAAACCTTCAGCTCCCTTTCATTTCAAAAGAAATTATTTTTTAATAAATATTAAAGTTTTCGTAAATTTTATTTGCAGTTTTCAAGTTACTTCGGAACTTTTTGTCTGTAACTTAATACATATTTATTTACATTTTTGAAAACTACTTTGTTTTGTTATGAATAAATATCCAAAAATATTTTATTTCATGCTTTATTTTTGTAGATTTTCTCCAAAAATGTCAAGATGTATAAACTTTGTTTATTCCAAACATTTTTCTCATGTACATTAATATGATAGAATGTTTAAAGAACATTCAACTCCCTTATATTGCAATAAAATTGTATTTTAAATAGTCCAGTTTTCGGGGGTTTTGGTTTAAATTTCGATATTCTGGACCAAAAGAAATGGCATTTTCAAATCTCTGATCCTTTAGGACTGTCTCTTCTGTAGCTCATGACACCTTTACATTTAAAGAAATACTACAAACGACTTCTGTTTTGCTATATTTTAATCATAATTTAAAATTTCATAACTATTCCAAAAATCAGCGACTTAAATTCATTTTGTGTTGATTTCCCCCAAAAATTTCAAGATTTATATCTTTTATTCATTCCAAATATTTGTTTTCATGAACATGAATATAACTTTAAGGACTTTCAATCTCCTTATATTGTAATGAGAATTATATTTTTAAAAGTAATCCCGTTTTTAGTGATTTTGGTTCAAATTTGCAACTTTTGGCCCAAAATATCCCAGTTTTTCCAAATCTCTCATCCCCTATATCTCAGGACATCTGTAGATGACTGAAAACACTTTAAATACTTCTATTTTGTTTAATTGGAAGTGTCAATATTTTTTTAAATAATTATTCCAAAAGTCAGCGATTTGTATGCTTTTTTTGCTGATTTTCCCCCAAAATGGCAAGCTGTATACATTTTGTTCGTTTCAAATATTATTTTTAAGTTATATGAATATAACAGAAAACTTTCAGAAGCTTCAGCTTCCTAATATTGCAATTATAATAATATTTTAAAAAATTATTCCAGTGTTTAGCGATTTTTGTTCAAATTTGCATGTTTTTGCCAAAAAATAATGTGTTAAGCTACCGTTTCAGAAAAACTATCCTGGCTATTTCTGTTTTACTAAGATATATCTAAAAGGTGGTAGCATTTAAAATTTGCCAGCTGAGTTGGTACCGAAATGTTGAGTAGCCCATGGTCTACATGTGTTGCAATTACAAAATATATGCTTATGTAATTTATAAAAGTTATATTATCAAATATACAGCTATAAGATGTACAGTCATCGTTAAGCTAAAACACTGAGTATGTAAGTTCTCTAAATGTGAAGATATAAACATCGCCAACATAACACAGTTTGCACATACATTAATCCGTACACATGGAAAGGCAACATAACACAGTTTGCACATACATTAATCCGTACACATGGAAAGGCAACACTTGGTATTGTTTGAATTTCTAGAGATGTGAAAGATGTTAAAATTAAACGTGTTTTAACTGAAAGAATTAGAGCGAATATTATGCAACTGTCGACATAACAGTAATTTTGGAACACAGAGGCTTGTGTACTAAAATAAAATACAATCTTGATTTGAACAAGAAACCAGCGGACTAAAAATAATCGAAATGCGTTTTTAAATTAATGTACTGAGTATATATGTGTGTCTGTCACAGGATGACCTTAGTGGTTGGGCTAACTCAGGAAAGAATCAATGACGGTGAATGCATTTACATAAGTTTAATGCAACTTTTAAAATATGTTTAATATATATACAATTATCTAAAAAAACAAGCGAATACACAAATGAACTATGAAAAGAATGTTCTCATGAACGTTTAAGACGTTCTTAGTATTGTTATAAATACTGAATGTCTAAGACACTAAAGTGTTGTTAAAGCTATAACAATGTTGATCTAGCGCGATAACTGTGATGCGCGAGAGCTCATGAAGATGATGATGCGTGAATTCAATGGATGATTGTCATCAAATGCCTTCTGTAAGGGTTGATGACGCGATGCAATGATAGTTAACCTCCACTGAGATTGTGAGTGATATTCCTCCAGTGAGGACTTGTAACGGGCCCACCTTGTGTCCCGGGGGTTGTCGTTAGTAAAACCTGGCCATGCTGACGCAGGTACGGGGACCGTCTCCACCGCTCGTAAACGTTAATCGTGGAAGCTTAGCTCCACTCCTGGATATCCAAACCCAGATGGCTTACTCCAACCCTGGATGGCTTATATCCTGGATGGCTTAGGCTGTAATTATACATACGTTTTAGATGTCGCTTGACAAACATAACAATCTTGCATAATTATAATTACCCAAACAAATCATTATTCAATCAATATATGTAAGCTGTACTAATGATGAGTAGCAATGTATACATATTCTACAACGCCATGTATACGCTATGTACGTCGCTGTTAATCAATGCCCCTAATACATGTAATATAAACATGATCAAATTACTCATATATTACACTCACTGAGTTATGCATGCACGCATGTCAACTAATGACCACATTATACAACGCTATGCATACGCGTCGAACATTTATTCTTGTCACTCATCTCATTGTTAACTAATGTTAACAATCGTGTATTACAATCACTGAGTTATACGCCAACGTTAACTAATGCACCTATTATCCACTGTTATCAAATTAATATTGTTTTACAATTAATGATCAATTACAATAATTACATCTAATAAAGTAACTTCAAAATCATATGCTAGTCTAAAGTTATGTTTGAGAAACATCAATGCTAACCGGATGTCGTAACCGCCAAACAAGATGGCGCCGCCCACTGAATACAAATGTACGATAAAAGTTTAATAAAACTACTAACCACATGTTGCCTATGAATTTTGCCGTCCAATCTCTGTTCCAACAAAGTACTCTCGATCATCCCGGCGAGAGCTAGAAGACAATGGGTTTTATAGCAAACAGTACGCCCAAATCATTATTTCCCCCGTTCAGTCCGTGACAAACGTGGCTAAATCTGCAGTATTGAATCTACACGAGAGGCCCTGATACAATGTTGCCGTTTAAGGAAAATATACCTATACGTTTACATGCATTAGCACAAAACTAAACTTATGACACGGCCTCTCTGGCGGCCACTTAAAATGTGCACGCTTTTACGTGTTACATGAATAGATCATGAATATTGTGAAATTGTTTCAACTCGAACAATAGATTTGGGTGTAACCGATAACTTACAAGAGCTATGTACGACCAGTACGCTCTACCCGTGATTTTGTGACATTTTGTGACAGTGTCTCTGTTTTCCTCTACATGTTCATAACTATCTATAGCTCACATTATGTTTGTCTGTGACTATTTACAATAGATTAAATTCAGAATGGCAATCAACACAATCTTGAAGCCGAACATGTAGCCAACATAAGGCATCGGCGAGGCTCCTGTTGGCGGGTAAGACGGCTTGTTGGGCTCATCGGGTCCGTTATGTAGACAGTCGCAGGAACTCCCTGACATTTTCAGACCAGATTTTTCACAACGTGCGCAACAAACAGACACACCGTTGATCTTGCCTACATAACCCTTGGCTGGAGTGGTTAGACATGGCTTACATTGGTCACCTTGCCAACAATCGCCGGATATGGCTGCAATTGAGCATACAATTTAGTTTAATTAGTTTAAACTTATTTATTTTACTTCGATTGTAACGCAAGCTCTATGAACTATTTTAATCACTCTCGATGTCTTCCTGGATAGAACCAGTATTAAGCAAATGCAGATAATGTCTTGCTCAAAGACACAACATATATGATCATGGAGGGGATCAAATCAACGACTTTTCGATCATGGGTCCAATGCAATTAAATATTTATTGATAAAAGTCTAAATAAATTCGAACCGTTGATAAGCTATAAGATTTGCAACGCAATAATCATGTAGATCAATTGTTCAATGTAGCGAATAATTTGATTTAATATACTAAAATACACATCTTTATTTAGATTTTTTCAAAACCGTAAATTTAGCGGTATCTATACCATATAACACTGTAAATTTTTACAATCAATTAACCAATGAACATATTTATAATTAAATATTAAAAAAGGTATATCATCATAATTGCAACCGCTCTGCTAGAAACACAGGTTATGAGGCATGCAATAGGTTCTACCGCGCGCACCCAACGGCTTGGTAATAAACAAATCATGGCATATAATGGTACATTGGCTTAGGGATTGTATTTAGGTACGATGTGCCCATTACTGAAAAAGTACCAAGCCATAATATAACCGTTTGAAGTAATGCCGAATCCAAAAAGGAGGAGACAAGCCCTATTGGCCCAGGAAACTTCTTTAAAGGGTATTTGTATAAAAAAAAAAGAAGAGAGTAAATAACGTTTATTTTTTGGTAAAATCCATATTTTTCATTAAAAGCAATTGGTTTGTTTGATAGATTACATGGTATATTATACACAGCTCAGATATGTGTAATTGTAAAATTATCTAACGGTCTATGATGTGTTTATATTATGTATACATTCTGGCAAATCAATGACATTATTTTATCATTTGGATGCGTACGTCAATGAAAACAATCTAATTAAAACATCAAAACGCCCTTAACAGCTTTTTGAATGAAGCAGAGCGTGCCAAAAATGTGAAGATTTTCATTTCATAGTATATTTTCCCCGTAATTAATCACATTTGGGAAAGGATATATACAAGGCGGGAGGGATGTGCAGAAGTGTGTTTGTGTATATTTTATAATGACGAGATGTGCAACTGTTTACATGTGATATGGTGGGGAGTGGGATGTGCCGAAGTGTGCCTGTGTTTTTTTTTAAGGACGAGCTGTGCAACTGTTTACATGTGAGAGGGGGGATGTGCCGAAGTGTGCCTGTGTATATTTTATACGGACGAGCTGTGCAACTGTTTACATGTGAGAGGGGGAGTGGGGGATGTGCGGAAGTGTGCCTGTGTATATTTTATAAGGACGAGCTGTGCAACTGTTTACATGTGAGATGGAAAGCATGTGCCACAATGTACACATTTAAATGATTATTCAACTCAGATATGTAAAATGTGTCTAAGAAGTGATTAATCTGTATAATTAAGTCTCGTCTGTTGACTTACCATGCGTGAAAGTCACCCATCCCGTTATTATAACAAGACAACATATTACCACCGAGTTGTACATCTGAAAACAAATAAAACAGAAAGTCGTTACCCATTGAATCAGATGCTTAACTAAGCTAATCTTGATGATGATTAAGTAAATAAGCAACAAATCAATCGAGTTAGTTTTCTGCCATGAAAAAAACATTTATAAATCATTTTTTATTAAAGAAATAGATATTATGCTATATTAAATATATAAGCAAAGTGACGAAATTCTATATTTATGTGTAAAACATGCCCATGTCCTCTTGAACAAAACATGTATGTGTCACTGCGTGCAAACCTTAAAGTCCGCGCGTACAAACCCATCCGCTCCCCGTGGGTAAACATGACCGTTCCCCGTATACAAAACATGATGATCCCAAAATGCAGAAATGCATGTCTCCGTGTGTAAAAATTGAGTATCCCTATGTACAAAACATGCCGGTCCCCGTGTGCAAAAGCAATACCCGTCTCTCTTATGCAAACAAATTCGTCCTCATTTTCACATCTTGCCGGTTCCCATGTGGAAAGAATACTCGTGACCTCGTGTGCAAAACATGTCCGTCCTCACGTGCAAAATATTTCATTTACTCATGTGAAAACATGTCAGTTTCCCTGTATGCAATTTGTGCCGGCCACCCTGTATAAACATGACTGTACATGAGTGTCCCAATTTGCAAATCATATCCGTGACCAGGTGTGCAAAGCATGACCGTTCTCGTATGCAATACATATCCGTGACCCCGTGTGTAAAACGTGACCGTTCCCATGTATAACACATATCCGTAACCCCGTTGTAAAACGTGACCGTACCCAGGTGCAATACATATCAGTGACCCGCCTGTGTAAAACATGACAGTTCCCGTGTACAATACATATCCGTGACCCGAGTGTAAAACGTGACAGTTCTCATGCGTGACACCCTGTGTAAAACATGACCGTTCCTAGGTACAATACATATCCGTGACTCTAGTGTACAACGTGACAGTTCTCATGTACAATACATATCAGTGACCATCTGTGTAAAACATGACCGTTCCTAGGTACAATACATATCCGTGATCCCGTGTGTAAAACATGAGAGTTCCCGTGTACAATACATATCCGTGACCCCGTGTGTAAAACGTGACAGTTCTCGTGTACAATACATATCCGTGACCCCCTGTGTAAAACATGACCGTTCCCGTGTACAATACATATCCGTGACACCCCGTGTAAAGCGTGACCGTTCCGTGTATAATACATATCCGTGATTCCGTATGTAAAACGTGACAGTTCTCGTGTACAATACATATCCGTGACCCCTTTGTAAAACATGACAGTTCCCGTGTACAATACATATCCGTGAGCCCGTGTGCAACCATGGCTGTTCTCGCGTGCAGTACATATCCGTGAGCCCGTGTGCAACCATGGCTGTTCTCGCGTGCAGTACATATCCGTGAGCCCGTATGCAACCATGGCTGTTCTCGCGTGCAGTACATATCCGTGAGCCCGTGTGCAACCATGGCTGTTCTCGCGTGCAGTACATATTCGTGACCCCGTGTGCAAATGATGTGCGTGTCCGTCTTATCAAAACATGCCGGTTCCCTGTTGAAAAGTTAAAAGACCGCCTTGTGTGCAAAACATGATCGTCGCATGTGCAATGCATGTTCTTTGTCATGTGTACAAAACATGTTGATCCCCCTATGAAATTAATACACCGTATCCTCTTTTGTTAAACATGCCCATGTCATCGTGTGCAAAACGACTGCCTATATACAGGTATTAAATACGACTAGTTCTTTTTGGATATATATGGAAACGAGATTCAATGACACCTAGAGACAAGGGAAAAAAACACAAAAAAAGGTTGGGTTCAACTCGTTAATAATAAATTATCTTAATAATCTTAATATCATAAATCTCACGATCTATTTTAAAAATCGGATCATTGACTCTAGATCTTACCCAAAATTGACAATAAATCCACTATACACAGTTTTCTGATATTAAATTCTAATACTGGGTAATGATTACATGATGAGCTTTTTCATCTCCACGTATACATGTTATAATACGCCATTTGCGAATAACCGACCAATTATGAATTCGCAAACAAAGGGGCAAATTACGAATATGCTTATTTATTGTATTTAACCAAATAAAAAACATCCACACATCTGACTTTCATGAATAAATACAAATACATGTATGTACCGAAAAATGCGATCTGTCGAAGAAAACACACAGACCTCCCACTCTTATAAAAGACCTAGGCGTAATTTTTTTGCAAAATGAACATAGTTTGAACATATATAATTGGAATACCATTCCCCGATTTTGAAATAAATCGTTGGGTTTATGATATTAAGAAAAAATAACCGCTTGAACTCACCCTCTGTTGTTTTTATTTGTTCTGCCTCGAAAGTGTCATTGACTCTCGTTTCCATATATCTCCTAAAATAGCTAGAGTCACTATTAGTACTCGTGTAATAATTAAATCCTGGGCAAAATAACTATTAGTAACATAAGTATTCTCAATTGTATTTTTGTTATTCACGATAAAAGAAACCATAGCGATCATTGCGAAATACACGAATTGTTTAATGTATCCGGAGTTAGAAAGTGTTTGATGGGTGTTGTTTTACTGCAAAAAATAAATGAAAGCATTGCATAAATAAATAAATTGGTAATTTACCTTAGATGCGCTTTGTATGAATCCGTTAAATTAAAATAATTCAAATCTACAACATTAAGTTACTGGTTTAAGGCGTAACACGTTATGACGTGACTGACTGATTGTTTGTTATTTAAAAGAACAAACTCCCACTTGATAGTATGTTGTTATTTATGCAATTTACACATTAGTTCCGCTCTATCGATTGTGTGGATTGACTATGTGCTGGTTTATTTACGTAGTTAAAACAATTGTTAATGGCTAATACAGAAGGACTACGAATTTTGCTTTTTAGCTCGAATTTTTCGAAAGGAAAAAAGATCCATTGTCACTACTTGATGCGTCGTCTGCTTCTGCATCTCCTGATTAAAGGAACTAACCCGCCAAATAACGGCAAAATTACGTTACACAACCGTTTATCAAAACACTATCCAGGTGTTCAGATCATATAATAATGTCTATGTGTCGATGGAAAGTATAGATCTATAACGGGTTCTTAAAATACCCGTGATTGAATATGCGTAAACTGAATTATGAGTTGGTAACTGTTAATTCAACGCTCCAGTTTTGGGGTTTGGCCGGCTGGTTAAAACCATTTATATTGTGTCTATCGAGTTGGGATTCTCAAAATATGTGAGTTATATATATACCACGTAATCAGTAGGTTTAGAAACGGTGTACATATGTTGCATAATAATTGTCTGTTGTTGGCTGGATAGCTACTTTAAAGTTGTGTATGGAAGCTTGGAGTATTGTATCTCTGAAACTACTTAATGCAATAAGCGGCTAATAAAACTTCTTTTTTTTTTCGAGTTAATGGAATTTTTAGAAGAATGTTACATTGATACCATAATCATTATTGGAGCGTTCTGAACACCGTAAGACCTGAAGTCATTGCCATCTAAGGCAATCTAAGGTCATAATGTAGGTCAACTGTCAATGAATATATACCCGTTGACGGGCATTTGTTGATTTAAATATATAGTTTGAATTACTACCATATCATCCCTTATTTTTTAATAGTTTTATCTTTATAGATTTACATTAACTTTTAATTACTACTTAATTTCTTCATCTTTCGTCGGTTTTTGCGCACAATATGAACTATTTATATGTCGACGTGATGTAAAACACCATTCATTCATTCTGTAAAAGCTGCATTTCCTCTTCGACTTTTATCAGTCAGGGAACTTTGAAAAACCATCACCTTAAATGGTGATGATGTTTCATCACATCATAATTAAATACGCGAACTCGTTACAATGCTACAAGTCCGATCTATTTCACGTCCATATGTTTATCGCCATTATTCATATGGGCTGTGAAAAAAAAAAATTAATAAAAATAGTTTAAATTTATTGGAATAAACTGACCATGGCTTCAGCATAATATAACAAGAAACATAATGTGCATATCAAATGTGCAGTCACGATACTGAAAAAGTGAATGAAAACTGTACTCAGTGAACCCTGGCTTCAGATGTTCACCAAGCCATATATTTAAAATCCAGTTGCTTTCCTTCAAATGTTCTCGTAAAATAATTACTACACACTGCTGTGATCGCGACATATTGCCACATACTACTAGTGGGGACGTGGGCACCGCTAGAGGCACCTCCATTAAATGGAGGGGAGCAGGGCACAGCAGTGAATAGTAATAAATCCTCAAATGGAGGTATGGCTGACGCACTTCACAATCGAAGAGATTTGTCTCGCCAACAGCAAAAACATTCAACAAATGATCCAAATATGGTCAACACAAATCATCAAATGACCCAAATATGGTCAGCTATTGCATTATCAGTAACCCAAATGCGGGTTTTCCCACAAAACATAAAATGGCCTTTAACCCAAAATAGTTAAACACAATATTGCCATATCATTCAAATAGTACCACAGCTTGGATAAAGTTGGTCAACTATAATAACAGTAACTGAAATATGTTTTTTACATAGAACCCCAGCTGGGATTATGATTAGCATTTTATTTTTAGGAAGGATAAGCAGATAACCGAATATAGATGGTATATATGCCAAAAACATGACTGCACAACCGATTTTGTAATTATATAAATACTGCCATGGACCAGTTTCCAAAACTAAAGGCGACATTCTTCTAAACAACAATATTGCAATCCTTGTTTCACTCTATACTAAAACAAAGTGTTGCTTGTGTGACAAATGTACCCAATCCCGAATTAGAAAGGAAATATCCTTATCAGTTCTGCTGAACCTGGATGCTTGATAGCCCACTAGAAGAAAGTTCAATGGGGTTTGAAACATGAAATATGCAGCCCAACCAAAGTTGATATTACCGGCAGAGAAAGTAAAACAGGGCACAAGTCTCAGTAACTGGACTAAACTGAATCAAGTAAATAAAAGTAACTATTAATGCATATCAGAAACCACGTTCTTATATTGTCTTGATTGGATTTCACAGTCTTATGAAGTGATGGTTTGATGCACCAGACATTGCATCATAATAAATGAATTAATGTATTAAAAGACATATAGAATGTAAATATAAGATTTGGAGGAAGTTTCAATAGTTACCTTTCATAGTTTGTCTCAAAAACACAAATTAACTGTTAGTTGTTCCTAAGCTTCACAAATTAGCATCAAGAATATGGACTTTCATGTTTTCAGACTTAACCTTCTGTGGAGATCGCTGAGTCCGATACTTATATTTAGTTATCGGTGGTACATTTTGAATTGCTTTTGTTTTCTTACTTAATTTTTGATTCGGTGGTTCCACCACTCCGGCCGATAAAAGGCTCTAGGTATTGTTTAACCACTCATAGGATATGCTGTCTGCTTTTTATACGCAGGCTTCATAACCGCTGCTCCAAACTAAATTCCATTATGTTTATTTCGCTCTTCGGGGCATTTAATTTTATAAGATTCTGGGACCATATGCCGTACGAAATGGGGAAGCAGTGAACTCCATGTCCACCGCCATATGCATGCCGTCTTCGGGATGGTTAAAATTGTGTACTATTGATGTTATGAATATTGAGTTCTGCTCAACCCGGAGCTAGGGGGCGTGAGCGGTAGCTAGCTTATCTCACTACCGCTCATGGACAGTCTCAATCAAAGCGAGACTGCAATATTTCGTATGTGTCGTGCTCGGCCGTTTCCAAAGGTCCATTATCATACTCTTTTTTTCTAGTCATGATCAATCGATCATCGGTTACAATCGGTTAGACAATATGAGGCATACATAACATGTGCTTGTTAATACCTTGAACTCAGAACAATTTCTGAGTTAGTATGTATTCTTTCCTATGAAAATGTTATGTCACTTCCAACAGCATATATAAGAAATATAAAAAGATCGGACAGGGAAAGTAGCATTCAAGGAGGACAGCCAACCACAAAACACAGAAACAAACATGCAAACAGAAAACAAGAAGGCAAAAGCAATAATAAAAGCAAACGACATCACAAACACAAAAGGGTTGAAAATAGGGCTACCGCCTTGGAACGGTCAGTGGCAAAGTAGGCCACTGGGGGTTTAAACCAGTTCTAGGGTGCACCAAACCTCACACACCCTACTGTCATCCCATTCAAACAGGACAGTGTAAAAAAGAAATCCCCGCCATGATCTAATCTCTAACCAACAAGGCAGCATCAACAGGCAATATAAGTAAAACACAAATGTGCTCGAGTAAATATAATACAAAAACAATATAGCCTAGAAAGCCACAATGAAGGTACTTAGTGACTTGGCAGAAACCATAGCAACAAGAGAATAAACCATTAAGGGCACGACAAGAAAGATCATAGACAAACATCAAACGCCACCGTCAAAATGGGCTTTAGGTAGGCGTCATCATAGGGTCCACAGCCTTTCCGGTCATCGTACAATTAAAGAGGAAAGCATAGTGGCGAACTGTAAAAGGATCCACCACCAAGCATGCAGTACGTTGCAAAATAATAGTTTCATAACCTCTTTTGATAAACTTTTTAACATGTTTAACCAAGATAGTATGAAAGTGATCATGACCAACAACCTTACGAAGTTTATAAATCACATCACCATATAAGTCAGGTTGTGATAGTCCTTGTCGCAGAAGAATCCTTACATTACTTTTATATTTGGAAAGAAGATCAGGGTTACGATAATAAAATTTTGCAAAGACCGAGCCTATCACCTACCAGAATTTAGAAGTGTGTCACATTTCTGGTCACTGATTGGTCAGTTTATGTTGATGATGCTTTATCAGAATAATATACAACATGTTTCAATATGTTTTCATATCACAGTTAAAGAACCAAACCCGCCAGATAACAGTTAAATTACAGTACAAAACCGTTTATCAAAACTATTCAGGTGTTCAGATCAAATACGAATATGTATCATCTGATAAGGCTGAAGAAGAATTTCATTTCATTTTAATCAAACCCCAAGATCGGATCGTCGATTTAAGAGCTAATTTCATAATTCAATTATAGATGTATTATGAACCTTTTAATCAGCATATATACATTATTATATGACCCGAACACTTGAACAGAGTTTCGATAATCGGTTTTTTAGAGTAATTCTGTCGTTCCTTCTTCTTGTCAGTTTCTTAAGGGCGTTCTAGCCGCCTAGAGATTAACTTACAAACAGGCCGACAAGGACGATGTTTAACATATACATGTATGTTCATTTGTTTGAAAAACAACATAGGTAAGACATATACAACTATAATCATGCTTATGTATTATGTTATCTTATTCGCGACGTTATGAAGATATGCTTATGTCTTGATGATATACGTATGCCATAAAAAGTTATATACAAAGGAATACAAAATAGTCCTTCATTGTTGTTAAACGTAACATTACGGTACGATACATTATTATTGTCCAATCTCATTAATATCAGAGACAAAATTCGGTCCACTACTTTCCGCTATTTGGATGATTCTATTCTGATCGGGTATTGCCTTTAAGTTGCCCTGATATCTTCTGCTTCATCTTTTGCTACGTAGCGTAAATAGCAATGGTAGCTACGTATAAGCATGATTACAAACCCAATTGCCTGAAAAAAAACAATAGAGGATTTATGATGCTGATGTCTTACATTGAAATGTATCTGTTTTAAAAAGTTAATGATCACCAACAATATATTTATATTCGTGATGATGCAAATGTGAAAAATGAAATCTATATTTATTGAAAACAGACACATGCGGATGCATTAATTAAATCTTTGAGACAAACACATATAGATATATTAAGTCTTACTTAAAGCTGAAAAGATACAAAACTATCAATTACTCTTTGAGACAAATACATGTAGATATATTAGATCTTGCTTAAAGCATAGCAAATTCAAAACTGCCAAGTAATCTTTGAGACAAAAATATGTAAATGTATTAAATATTGCTTAAAGCATAGAACATACAAAACTATCTAGTAATCTTTAAGACAAACACATGCAGATATGTATATTACATCTTGCTTAAATTATAGAAAATACAAAACTATAACTAACGCATGTAGTTATGACAGCGTCTGCCTTAATCACAGCAAAACTATAAAATTGTATCTAAAAAATGATTGTTGCTAAACATCTTCAAAGGGTAAATGTATTACAGGTGCAATCCACTTTCAACGACCAAAATATGGTTCAGCTTCACAGTAACTATGAACAGGTGCAAAAACATTTGGACTCACTTTCCGTCCGATTGTATTATTGTTCATGCAAATTGGCAATGTTTTGTTGTATAATCAAGAAATAATAATTAAAATATGATCGAAGTATTTTACATAGTAATATGAATCCCATATGAATTGATGTCAATGACTTATTCAATAAGTTATCATATTGGACTTCCTTATGTATTTTAATTAGTTTTAAGTTTTATACGAGTTCATGAGCTGCTATTGTTTCATAAATGAAGCTATCCCTGAATAAAGACTAAATTCGAAAATCCAAAGAAATTGTGTATGAAACGGGACACGGAATAAGTGAAAATGAAATCCATGTGGGGGAGGGCATTTTAAGGCGAAACCAAATCTGGTAGAGAAGATTGAAGAGGGGATACTTACGGCTGCGGCCTTGAAGCCGTCCTCAGAACAAGTGTTAGTTGCAACAAGTGACGCACCTATCAAGTACACGAATGCCGTGAAGCCGTGCAATCTCGCCTCCTAGAAAACGATATACGTCTGTTAAAACGTATGATGAGAGAGGAGAAGACTGAAAGAGGGAGAGGGAGATAGGTGGAGGGAGGGAGGGACTAATGTACTGACTACCGCCTGACCGACTGACCGACCGATTGCCATAAAACAAATCCCCCACCACACACACACATATATCTATACAAAGTCCCTGAAAAGTGCACGTCGTGACAAGAGTACGTAGTCGGTACGTAGTCGGTAGACTTTCCTGTTCGACTTTTATACTTATTTTTGAATGTCGGTATTGTGTCAAAGATCAGTGGGTCTTCTCATTTCGCCTTAACGTTTACTTAAAACTCAGAGGATCTGCCACAGAAAGATGAGACGTGGGTTGCGTTTATGGTTGCCTGGTAGGGGTTTGTGCAGCGTATATAACTCGTCACTTGAAACTGATGCAGGACTGTGGACCAGTGGAATTTTGCATGGAATAGAGTGGACAGAATTGTGCCTTCCAATGCGGCAGCACCTGCATACCAATTATAATTTTAGGCGCGAGCTGACAGGTTTTCATAGTCGGTGTATCTCTCAAAAGGAACCTCACCCATAGCAGATGTAGGACAATTAACACTAGTCTAGTGGATTGTAGGAACCAAACACTAGCACTTACATAGCACTACATAGAGGAAAAGACAGGGATATCAAATGAACTGAGGCATCGCATTACTCATTTAGATAAAGTTCGCTCTCTAATGTGCCCAACATTGAGGGTAATGTGTCGGAGGTACTTTAAACATTCGAACTACACACACATAAACTCTTCTAAAGATCGACTGATTTTATCGCATTTATATTTCGCGAAAACATTTCACTTCGCATGGAGAATCAATGTTGTACCAATAAGGACCCTAGGGTAAATTAGATGGGTGGATTACCGGCAGTGTCAAATGGTTTGTATAGGGTTATTTAAAAAAAACATTGAAGATCTTCTTCATAAGCAACGCTGGACAGTTATTTACAATTCTGTTTTATTTATATCAGCTAGATTATCAGTTTTGATCAAATGAAGTCCCCTAATTAAACACAATGGTCCGCCGCTGGGGTCAGATGTTTGTTTATAGAGATTACAAAGTATTAAAATAAAACACTTAAAGCAACTAATACGCAACATAATGGCAAAATTGCACTACAAAGCCGTTTATCAAAACTATATCCAGTAGTTCACGTCATATTTTAATGTATATTAAAAGTATAGGTTTATTTACAGGTTCTTAAAATACGCGTGTTTGAACATACGTAAAACGAATTATGAGTTGGCAACACTTAATTCGACGCTCCAGTTTTGGGGTTTGGTCTGGCTGGTTTATATTGTGCCAAAGATCATTTATATTGTGTCTATAGAGTTTGGATTCTCAAATTATGTAAATTATATATATATATATCGTCATCAGTAGATTTAGGAAAGGTATACATC
Organism: Cyrtodaria siliqua; assembly: GCA_037043455.1. Lineage (NCBI taxonomy): Eukaryota > Metazoa > Mollusca > Bivalvia > Adapedonta > Hiatellidae > Cyrtodaria > Cyrtodaria siliqua. Next base: position 127,799 of record JAWPHD010001482.1, on the reverse strand, counting down.
TGTTGTAAAAATTGCCTGTTGATGGCGTGATAGGGACTTTAAAAATAATCTCATTTTCAAGAGGCATTATGCTGACACTTGTTTCCTCAACAAGATCGCTATGACATTGAAAAGTTCAAATAGATGAACAATAGCACTGCCCCCCCCCCCCCCCTTAATTCCAAATATGCATATAGATGTTTATTGTCTATATGAAAAATCGTTTTAGAAACTGCCGAACCATTGGCATTTATTTTATGACATAACGCGTCTCAATGTAGAGATTGTCTTTTTCGGCATTGAGATCAAATCATTTTTTAGAGCTATAGACGACACTCAATGTACAGGATTTGACAGGTGTTTTGCAAAAGTATTGTCATTTCTTTTGTTTGTTTTTTAAATAAGCCAGTGTAGTGTAAACAATGACTCCGTTGAGTCCCGTCTTTGTAGATACATTTACATAAGACCTCTTTTAAATAAAAATGACTCGCTAAAAAATGAGCCAAATAGCATTTAATATTTGACTCAAAGCATCTCTTTGTTATGGAGCAATATTAAAATTTAAAAAAAAGCTATTCATACATGTTTGTGCATAAATGTTAGGCAGGTATAAAGTTACGTTTTTGTTTAAAGGCACTGCAGGCATCTGAAAGAATTGTGAATGTCTATCAAAATAGAATTAAAATTAGCATAATATGCTCAATTTCACACAAAGAACCACATGCACAGAAATAGGTCTCATCATCCTGCTATTAATGTTTGTAAAATCTTCGATCTAAAACTTGAACAGGTTGGGAACAATGCATGGCTTACGAACGTTTTTCAAACATTGCCTTGGTCAACTAATAAAATATGGTAATAAAATAACATCGAAATCACATACGTCCCCATATACCTAGATTGAGTGAGGAAGTTCAACCTGCAAGTATAAAACTAGTTTATCAAATTGCTTAAAAGTTATTAAAATACTCTTTATAAACGTGACATTTTGTTTGGAAATGCCAACGTTAACACATGACGTATTTAGTGTTGACCCAACTTTTCCAACAAATGAGTTGCTTCACATTTTCAAATACCTACTATTCATGAGGAGTTTATTACCAGCACTCTTAATAATTAAGAACGTAAACTATATAGAGACTATCGATAAATCTGTGTTAAGCAGTTAGCAGGAAAGCTATGAAGATAAGTCACTACGCTTCTTCCCTGTCAGTTTCCTATTGGTGAATATTCCTCTTCGTAGCCTTTATCCTATACATATTGTCCTAAACTGACCGTATATTGCGCTAATTTAAAAACTTTAAATAAACTTTAAAACAGTTTGCAACTTTAACTTTAAATATCTAAAATATATAGATTATTGTAAAATGTTGTCCAATTAAAAACAAATATTGATAATGGTCATTACAACATACTCAAGAAAGAGAAACGGACAATATATTTATACCTTCACTCCCTTCAACTTGTGTGAGAAGGCGTGTTTCCCCTGGTAGGTTTGACGTACGTGCGGACGTACGGACAAACATACAGACATACGAATAGACAAACGGAGGAACGGGACAACAATTAGGCAGACACACTTACGAGGATGCCGCATCTCAATCCATACTTCTTGTTGATGGCAAGCGAATAGACAATATACCAGCCCAGTGAGTACGCAATGTCGTAAACTACAGCAAATTGGTAAACTATATATTCATGATCAAAGAGTGATCGGCAGTTTTCTTTTCTTTTTGGTACATATATACAAAACATCCCCGCCAGTGGTAAAACCTGAAAGGACAATGTCCAATTCAGAAATAGCAAGAATGACAAAATTGTAATAACAGACATGTCTATTAATTCATAAAGGTTTCATCCACCTAAATAAGATATATTGTGGAGCATTCAAAATCTAGGATAAGCTCAGTGATTAGCATGAATATGGTATACATGTGAATGTTATTTTACTAATGTGTACAGCACACAAGACGTGAAGACGTCTCAATTCAGTGAGGAATTTGTGTCATTTAACTTATGCAAAGACGTATAAACACATGTATCTTACAGCAAGAATTATAATACTTTGGAAATAATATGTCGTTAAAAGTACAGAATCATTTAACTAAAGAAAGATACAAATATCGGACAGGGAAAGCAGCATTCAAGGACGACAGTCAACCGCAAAACACAAAAACAAACACGCAAACAGACAAACGAGAAGGCAAAAGTAATAAAAAATGCAAACGACATCACAAACACAAAAGGGTTGACAATAGAAATATAAAAATATCGGACAGGGAAAGCAGCATTCAAGGACGACAGTCAATCATAAAACACAAAAACAAACACGCTAACAGACAAACGAAAAGGCAAAAGTAATAAAAAATGCAAACGACATCACAAACACAAATGGGTTGACAACAGGGCTACCGCCTTGGAACGGTCAGTGGCAAAAAGACCACTAGGGGTTTAAACCGGTTCTAGGGTGCACCAAACCTCAATCTTACCCTATTGTCATCCCATTAAAACAGGACAGTGTAAATAAAGAAATCCCCGCTATGATCTAATCTCTAACCAACAAGGCAGCATCAATAGGCAATATAAGAAAAACACAAATATGCTCGTGTAAATATAATACAAAAAAACAATAGCCTAGAAAGCCACAATGAAGGTACTCAATGACTTGGCAGAAGCCAGAGCAACAAGCAAATAAACCATTAAGGGCACGACAAGAAAGATCATAGACAAACATCAAACGCCACCGTCTCATTAAGGCTTTAGGTAGGCGTCATCATAGGGTCCTCAGCCTGTCCGGTCATCGTACAATAAATAGGAAAGCATAGTGGCGAACTGTAAAAGGGTCCACCACCAAAATGCAGAACGTTGCAAAATGATAGGGTCATAGCCTCTTTTGATAAACTTTTTAACAAGTTTAACAAAGATAGAATGAAAGTGATCATGACCAACAGTCAAGAGTCGTGTGACTTACATAATGATGGGTCATGTGCAATCATACTCACGTGTCATGTTACATACATGAGCATATGTTATATGACATTCAGTAACTGTTAGCATACAGAATCATGTGTCATTTAACTTACATAATCATGTGTCATGTAACATACAGAATCATGTTTCATGTAACTTACAGAATCATTTATCATGTAACATACATAATCATTTGTCATGTAACTTACATAACCATGTGTCATGTAACATACAGAATCATGTGTATGTAACATACAGAAGCATGTGTCATGTAACTTACATAATCATGCGTCATGTAACATACAGAATCATGTGTCATGTAACATACAAAATCAAGTGTCATATATCATACAGAATAATGTGTCATGTAACATACAAAATCATGTGTTATGTAACATACAGAATCATGTGTCATATAACATACATAATCATGTGTTATGTTACATACAGAATCAAGTGTCATGTATCATATAGAATAATGTGTCATGTAACTTACATAATCATGTATCATATAACATACATAATCATGAGTCATATAACGTACAGAATCAAGTGTCATATATCTTACAGAATAATGTGTCACGTAACATACAGAATCATGTGTCATGTAACATACAAAATAATGTGTTATGTAACATACAGAATCATGTGTCATGTAACATACATAATCATGTGTCATGTAACTTACATAATCGTGTGTCATATAACATACATAATCATGTGTCATGTAACATACAAAATCAAGTGTCATATATCATACAGAATAATGTGTCATGTAACATACAAAATCATGTGTATGTAACATACAGAATAATGAGTCATGTACATTATTGAATCAAATGGAGTAGACGAAAAGCAAAGCAGACTTCCAACGATATACTGGATTCCCAAATTACACAACCAACCATATAAAGCCCGTTTTATTTCCAATTCTAGTTCTTGCACCACTACACATATCTCCAAACTTTTCGCATATTGTCTTACTATATCGTGCTAAAGCTTATGAAAAGTCTGAGATTAATTTATTTTGGTCTATTGAAAATTCAGGCGAAGTTCTTGATAACATTTGTAATAAACGTCAAGCTTCATCTATAAGTACTTTTGATTTTTCTATATTATATACAACTTTACCACACAACATTATCAAAGACAAGTTTATTGCTCTCATTCAAAAAACTTTTGCTAGGGAAAATACTAAATTTTTGGCCAGTAACAATATCAAAGCGTTTTTACTAACTGCAGTTTGGACAATTACAGTATGTGAAAATGCCATGAAGTTTGTGAATCACTTATTTTTCTATTAGATAATAATTTCGTCAGGTATGGAACTACCGTTTATAGACAAATTGTTGGTATCCCTATAGGTACGAACAGCACCACCCCATGTCGCAGATTTGTTTTTATATTGCTATGAAAGAGATTTCATGTTGAGTCTTTCACCAGATACTCAGGCAGATGTTATTGACGCCTTTAATGACACCTCTCGGTATCTGGATGAGATATTGAACATTGACAACCCTTTCTTTTCTACTATGATTAATAATATATATCCTAAAGAACTTCAACTTAACAAAGCTAATATTTCTGATACTAACTCTTCCTTTCTCGATTTACATCTTCTCTATTGAAAATGGTGAAATAATTAGCAAAATCTATGACACGAGAGATGATTTTAATTTTGACATTGATAATTATCCCCATTTAGATGGGGATGTTCCCTGAGCAACTTCTTATGGGGTCTATGTGTCTCAACTTATTCGTTTTTCTAGAACTTGTACTCGAGTTGAGGACTTTAATATTCTTTGTATAACTAAAAGCTACTCCATCAGGGCTACCGTTACCATAAACCTTTGCAAAGTTTTATTATCGTAACACTGATCTTCTTTTCAAATATGAACATAATTTAAGAACTCTTCTGCGATAAGGACTATCACAACCTGACTGCTATGGTGACGTGATTTACAAACTTAAAATATAAACTTCGAAATTTAAAGGGGTCTGACGGGTTTCCTGACCGCTTTACAAATTTAATCAGGAAGTTCGTCAGAAAAGGATATAACCCTTTGGTTTTACAGCGCACTGCATGTTTAGTGATTGACCCCTCTACAGTCAGTCATTACGCTTCACTTTTCACTTGTGCGATGACTGGACTACCTCTTGGGACTCTACGATTGTACCTACTGAAACCCCAACTAAGGGAGGTGGGTGCATGAGCTTTCGTCCCTCGGGTTTTCTGGTTTTACCCTAGATTGGTTTTCTCTTTAGCTGCAACTACTATGGTTGTTCAGTACGATTCTGGATACATCCTGAGAAGTTTATTATTTTGTATGTGTATCTTTAGTTAGTTTCTCTGGATGTGGGCTTTATTGTTAGAGAATTCCTTTTGATGGGATATAGTTTTGTTTATTTGGTCTATTTGGGCGCTGAAGACAGGATAATAGCGAGGATTGTGCGCATATAAAATCGATTCAAGATAACCAGTAGACCTTATTGCCTACTGACCGTTCCAAGTCGGTAACCCTGTCTTCACCATCCTTTCTGTTGTTTTTTGTCTCTTTCATTGTAGTTTCAAGTCCATGTTTACAGTACAGTGCGGACCTACGATGCCATTGCGTTCGGACGCTGTGGTTTCTATAGGACCCTATAAATCACTGGTCATGATCACTTTCATACTATCTTTGTTAAACTTGTTAAAAGGTTTTCAAAAGAGGTTATGACCCTATCATTTTGCAACGAACTGCATGCTTAGTGGTCGACCCATTTACAGTTCGCCACTATGCTTTCCTCTTTACTTGTGCGATGACCGGACAGGTTGTGGACCCTATGATGACGTCTACCTAAAGCCCAAAAGGACGATGAAGTTTAGGAAGTTTGATGTTTGTCTGCAATATTGTCTTGTCGTGCCCTCAATGGTTTATTCTGTTGTTGCTCTGCCTTCTGCAAAATTAGTGAGTACCTCATTTGTGGCTTCTAAGCTATTGTTTTTTGTATTTATATATACACGAGCATCTTTGTGTTTTACTTATGTTGCCTATTAATGCTGCCTTGTTGATAAGAGAATAGTTCATGGCGGGGATTTCTTTATTTCCACTGTCCCGTTTTATTGAAATGACAGTAGGGTAAGTGTGAGATTTGGTTCACCCTAGAACCTGATTTAAACCCCCAGCGGCCTTTTTTGCAGTTTCAAGGCGGTAGCTCTATTGTCAAATACCTTTATTCCTTATTAACATTGCCATTCATTTTTATCGTTGTTTTGCGTGATTTTGGGTTTACTGTGTTCTGTGAAAGCTGCATTTCCAGTTCGACTTTTATACTGATTTTTACATAATCAAGTGTTATGTAACTTACATAATATAGTACTCATATAACGTACAGAATCAAATGTAACTGAAAAAATCATGTGTCATGTAACTTACAGAATCAAGTGTCATGTACTTTACAATAACGTACAGAATCATGAAGTATATTATTGTAATTGCTACATTCATAATTAAGTGTCATTTAACTTACATTATCATGTGCCATGTTCCTTAAAATAGTATCATGCATATAATGTTCATGATATAGAGGATGTTTGTTGGTTTGAGGTGACTCTAGGATTTATTTGCGTCGTTGAAGTGAGCAAACGTTTATTGTCACGAGTTCTTAAGCACATAGCACTCGTAAAAATATTTGAGTTTTCTCACTTTGAGATAAAAAAATAAATCCTGTATTCACGACAAACCAACAAATATTCTTTTTATTATACACCCACAACCCAAAAATGTATGCCGAAAAATGAAATTTCTATTTTTAACTCGCCATACTTTTTTTTAAATACTTGACCGATTTCAATAATCTACGATTCATTATCTTGGTTAATTGATTTCCAATCTAATGGTATAACTTCCATACTAACTTTCTGAAAAACATGTTCTTAGTTAGACCATTTCCAAGCTAATGATGTACGTTTATTAGTTATGTTCTAAGAAAGTGTTTTTTTAAATGAATTAGTTAATGAAAATATAAGGTTTATTTTACGGATAAATTCCAATATTTCATGTTATTTAAGGAATTTTTATTTTGCATGTTACATGCACAACATCAAGTATCGTGTTACTTAATATTATTTTGGTTGTAACTTTCATGATCAAGCTCATGTTACTTAAATAATATTATATTGTATGTAACTTTCAAGCGTAAGCTAACTTACAGAATAATGTGTCATATTGCTTATAGTTCATGTAACGATGCTAATAAGGTGAAAAATAACTTACAAATTCTACTATCATTAAGAAGCCAAAGAAGCTTTTAACAAACGCCATATCGACGTAGATATGTCGACAAACATGTTTTATTTGGGACCCATCTGAAGATTCAGTGTTTTCATCCGTCGTCGCCGTCGTATTAGTCATCACGATGACTGCAACTGTGGTAACAATCTCCTGTCCGTCGTTTCCCGACATCACTTTAAAAGACGGTTTGAGTTAAACTCTCTGTTTATAGTACTGCAAATGGAATGAAGTATATAAAAACATGTTTTGTGGTGTGTGTTGTAATTACATCCCTTAGTATTTACCCAATAAGAAGATAACTACAAACTATGTTATGATCAAAGTATGACAATATATAAATAAATGCAATAATTGAAATCATTATTGAATATATATTCCATTATCTTCAAATAATACACTGTGTCCTAATGTGGCCGTCCCTTTTGTTAAATAGCTATTAAATATTCAGAACAATTGTCATTTCCAAAATGGGAGTGCCGCAGCCGGGAATTGAACCAAAGGCCTCTTGCTTGTGTCTACATAACCTCGGACGTATTGCTTTCCGGGCAAACAAGAGGCAAGCAAGAGGTCCGTGGTTCAATTTTCGTCTGCGGTACACCGATTATTTGATATGACAATTGTTCTGAATATTTAATAATTATGTGTGCTTATTCGACACAATAGAGTACTTGTGTAAATATCTATGGATTTTTGAATCCTCAACTGGATCCTACAATAGTAAGCTAAATTGATGTGAATAATGTTAAGCTATATAAACAGTAGTTTAGTTTGGTAGTGAAATACTATATATAGTGGGGTATTATAATGTGCTCTATCAAAGACACAACCGGATGCCTAGATATGATGAGCGCCACACATAATCAGACAAATGCAACCACTTCTCCTGAAAAAGGAAGATTTGAGAATCGACATTCAATGATATGCATAGCTCTACATCATACATGTAAAGCTTTCTATTTGACCTATTGCCATAGTGCTTTTGCTTTGCTTCAGCGCACAAAACGAGGTGCATATACGGAAACAAAGACGGATCCGCGGACGAACAGTATCGCAGATATGGGATCCACTTTGGACAACGTTTCATACCTGTCAATTGTGTAGTAGCTGTTGCACATGTGTGAAGGTAGCGATATTAACTGCAAACGATACTACGATTATAACTTAAAACATCACTTACTGTGTTATGTAAATCAAAACATGATGTATCAGCGTGAAATGAGCACTGAACAGACAACGATATGTGGCGTATGGTTCTATTAATATGCACAAATTTGGTGGGAATATTGCTTTTGATATGAATTGCATGATATGAAACTTTCTGATTGATCTTGATATATATGACTCCGTTTTAATGATTATTTAATTTGCCAAATTGTATTGCAACATGTTTTAAGTTCCCAATTGTTTTTTATTTCTATGTATTTTTTGGCGACCAACTAAACTATGATGCCACTTTTGGGAGAAAAGACCAAAAATGACAACTATATCATGTTCTATAGAAGATTGTTGGGGTGTGGGGGGGGGGGAATAATATTTATAAATTACCTGTATAAAACGTCTCCCAGTGCTTGCAATCAGACCTGTTATTCATTCCGATATTTGGAGATCGCTGAGCCCGATATTTATATACAGATATCGGAGGTACATTTATATTTAATCACCCTAAGGATATGTTGTCTACTTTTTAATTAAGTCTTTTAACTGTTACTTGTGATACTCAGGCTTCATAACCTCTGCTCCCAATTATATTCCATTTTATTTATTTCGCCCAATCGTTTCTCGTTTAGGGCAAAGCATTTTTATTAAAAACTAGAACTATACGCCTCTGACCATGGAATGGTATGACAATACACATTGAAGGTTCCATGTTTATCGTCATATGCATACCATCTTCGTGATGGCTCAAAATTGTGTATTATTAACTTTTTAAATACTGAGTTTTGCTCATTCCGGGGCAAGAGGGCGTAGCTAGCATTTTTCATTTCCGTTCTCAATCGAACCGAGACTGCAAAATTTGTATATTTATCTTGTTCGGCGATTTCCAGATTCCTCCTTTCATACTCGTTTTACCTACCATTTGGAATTTACCAGCCATATGAAACAAACTATTAAACGGCATAATAAATAGATCAATTTCTATTTTTTTGTCGTGTCCTTAACTGTTTCCCCCCTTGATGCTCTGACTTCAGACAATTCATCGAGTACATATGAGATTAGCTTCTAAGGTTTAAATTATTTTTTGATATATTATATACATGAACATTTCTGTGTTTTTTCTTATAAGACATATCTACGCTTTCTCAAATGTAAGGGGTTAACTCGGCGGGGATTATTTTTATTTACACTGTCCTGTTTGAGTGAGGTTTGGTACACACTTGAACCGGATTAAACTCTCCGGTGATCCATTTTGCCACTGACCGTTCCAAGGCAGTGCCCCTGTTGTCAACCCTTATATCTTTGTGAGATGGTTTTTTACAGGATGTGTTTGTGATATACTTTTTGAATCACTTTTGCGTTGTAATACTTGTTGGAGTGACTGTATTCTGTGAATGCTACACTTCCTGTTGGACATATAACCTTTTCTTCTATATTTATACAAAGTATATGACCTTAAATTGTCAACACTTTTATTTTATATATAGAGTTCTTACATAAGTGCCTGTTTAATATTGAATTTACTTAACGAGCATTTATTGAAAGAGCTGTGTCGGTGATATGTTCACGTATTATACGAAATAACTGTCGGCTGGCATATTTTTGCTGCATGGTAATAAAAGGCATGTAATTGGCTTATATACAAATAGCGAAATAAAACACTTCCAGAAATGTCATGTAGTTTGTATTTGTTGTCGTGTTATTATATGTGTGCTGTGTTGCTAGGCACTTGTTTATTATTGTGTGTATTTTAATGTTGTTGTGAAATTTCCAATACATTTGTGAAGCACTTATATTCCTATTAGATAATATTTTCGTAAGGTTTATTGAGTTCTGCTCAACCCGGGGCTAGAGGGCGTGAGCGGTAGCTAGCATATTTCACTACCGCTCATGAACAGTCTCAATCAAACCGAAACTGCAATATTTCGTATATGTCGTTTTCGGCCATTTTCAAAGGTCCATTATCATACTATTTAAAAAAAAATAGAACTTCTTTTTATGGATACATTATTGGAACTTTTCACCTTTTGACGCAGATTTGTTTTTGTATTGCTATGAAAGATATTTCATGTTAAATCTTTCACCAAGTACTCAGGCAGATGTCACCGAAGATTTTAATAAGTCCTCTTGGTATCTGGATGAGATATATATAACATTGACAACCGTTTCGTTTCTACTATGGTTAATACTGAAAAACTTCAACTCAACAAAAGTAGATTTTAAAGATGACTGAAACGCAAGACACGACATCACAAACATAAAATGGTTGACAATAGGGCCACCGCCTTGGAACGGTTTTAATATTTTCGTTTTTTTATCGATTTGGATCGCTCCATTCTTTTATCGAGAGATGATCTAAATGTTGACATCATTTAAATTATCCCCTCTTAGAAGGAGACGTTCCTCAAGCAACATATTATGGGGCATATGTTGTTCAACTTGTTCGTTTTTTCTAGATCTTGTAGTCTACTTGAGGACTTTAGTAACATATGTCTAACGAAAAAGCTACTCCATCAGACTTACCGTCACCATACATTTCGAAAAACCTTTCCAAAATTGTATTAGCGTTATATATGGTGATTTTATTTACAAACTTCGTAAGATCCGTGGTCATGATCACTTCATACAATCTTTATCAAACTTGTTAGGAAGGTTATGACCTTATCATTTTATAGCGCAAGGCATGTTAAGTGGTTGACCCATTTACAGTTTGCCGTTACATTTTTCTCTTTGATTGTGCGATGGCCCGACAGAATTGTGAACCCTATGAAGGCAGCTCCCTAAATCCTGAGAAGGAATGTTCGTTTGTTTGTTTGTTATGTTTGTTTGTTTGTTTGTTTTGTTTTGTTTTGTTTGTTTCTTTCTTTCTTTCTTTCTTTCTTTGTTTATTTGTTTGTATGGTGTTTTACGTCATTTTCAACACATGTAAGGTTATATATGACGGTCAACATTTGTGTGGTGGAGGCAGACCACCCACTTTTCCTGGGTAGAACAAGTACTGTACATTTACTGTTTGTCTTAAACCGTGTCTGGTCGTGTTCTTATCGGTTTATTCTCTCATTGTTCTGGCTTTGTTTGAAAGTGGATATACCCTGGCGGGGATTTCCCTATTTACGTTTTCTCGTTTAACTGGAACGACACATGCACCCTAAAAAGAGTATAAAAGGATAAACCTGGTTTAAAGGGACAAATGGCAATCTTGATATCTTAAAAACTTACAGCGTTCCGTTAGTTTTCCTACATAACTTGCATTTGTTCAATCTTTAATTAATAGAAGAATTAATTATAAGAATAGTTCAATCCAAATTGTTTTTACATATTTCTAACTATATATTATATTGCACCAATAATATATTTAAACCTTTGGAAGACAATTGAAATCTCAGTTTTTTATTCAATTATATGCAAGCAGTTTTAAAGTCAAAATGATACAGGATTAATAAATCGAGGTGCATATTTTATTCCTTGATATAAAACTCAAGATTACCATGTGTACCTTTAAAATCCCAGCGGTATTTTGCAGCTGACAGGTACAGTGCGTTACCTCTGCTGCTAGCCCTATTATGTTTGTGGAGTCGCATATGTTGCTTCTAATTTTACCTTGTAAGTATTGATTGTTTTGAATGCGTGTTTTGGTTGACTGCGTTCGGTGAATGCGTGTTTTGGTTGACCGCGTTCTGTGAATGCGTGTTCTGGTTGACCGCGTTCTGTGAATGCGTGTTTTGGTTGACCACGTTCTGTGAATGCGTGTTTTGGTTGACCGCGTTCTGTGAATGCGTGTTTTGGTTGACTGCGTTCTGTGAATGCGTGTTTTAGTTGACTGCGTTCTGTGAATGACTGCGTTCTGTGAATGCGTGTTTCGATTGACTGCGTTCTTTGAAAGCGTGTATTTGGTTGACAGCGTTCTGGGAATGCGTGTTTTGGTTGACTGCGTTCTGTGAATGCGTGTTTTGGTTGACCGCTTTCTATGAATGCGTGTTTTGGTTGACCGCGTTCTGTGAATGCGTGTTTTGGTTGACCGCGTTCTGGGAATGCGTGTTTTGGTTGACCGCGTTCGGTGAATGCGTGTTTTGGTTGACCGCGTTCTGTGAATGCGTGTTTTGGTTGACCGCGTTCGGTGAATGCGTGTTTTGGTTGACCACGTTCTGTGAATGTGTGTTTTGGTTGACCGCGTTCTGTGACCGCGTTCTGTGAATGCGTGTTTTGGTTGACCGCGTTCTGTGAATGCGTGTTTTGGTTGACCGCGTTCTGTGAATGCGTGTTGTTTTGGTTGACTGCCTTCTGTGAATGCGTGATTTGGTTGACTGCGTTCGGTGAATGCGTGTTTTGGTTTACTACGTTCTTTGAATGCGTGTTTTGGTTGACTGCGTTCTGTGAATGCATGTTTATGTTGACTGCGTTCGGTGAATGCGTGTTTTGGTTGACTGCGTTCGGTGAATGCGTGTTTTGGTTGACCGCGTTCTGTGAATGCGTGTTTTGGTTGACTCAGTTCTGTGAACGCGTGTTTTGGTTGACTGCGTTCTGTGAATGCGTGTTTTGGTTGACTGCGTTCTGTGAATGTGTGTTTTGGTTGACTGCTTTCGGTAAATGCGTGTTTTGGTTGACTGCTTTCTGTGAATGCGTGTTTTGGTTGACTGCGTTCTGTGAATGCGTGTTTTGGTTGACTGCGTTCGGTGAATGCGTGTTTTGGTTGACTGCGTTCTATGAATGCGTGTTTTGGTTGACTGCGTTCTGTGAATGCGTGTTTTGGTTGACTGCGTTTTGTGAATGCGTGTTTTGGTTGACTGCGTTCTGTGAATGCGTGTTTTGGTTGATTGCGTTCGGTGAATGCTACGTTTCCTGTTTGAAGTTTGTATCTACTTGTAAAGAGAGTCGCCGTGAAAATATTTTCACTATCTTGGCCACCATATTTAAATAAAATGTTCACACTGAGTAAACTATCATACGTGGGTAATCTAGATAATCGCACTTGATTGATAACGTCAGTGGTTGATTATGTAATCTGTAAATCTAATATGTTTATATAATATTATATATGAGAACGATTAGAAATTACTTCGAACATCTCTTTGTTTTTCTTACCATGTACATAGTATATCGATAATTCTTTGATGTTTAAAGGCAGACAATTGTTAATAATTCAATCCTTATGATATGCTTTTTTTAATAAATATGCCTGTCTCACAATAAAAGACACATAGTTGGTGTTGTTGTTTATTTTACAGTATTAACTTAATTTATCGTATCAATGTCTTAATTACGGTTTTGTTTATACTAGTATGACGGTCAACATTTGTGTGGTGGAGGCAGACCACCCACTTTTCCTGGGTAGAACAAGTACTGTACATTTACTGTTTGTCTTAAACCATGTCTGGTCGTGTTCTTATCGGTTTATTCTCTCATTGTTCTGGCTTTGTTTGAAAGCGGATTATACCTGGCAGGGATTTCCCTATTTACGTTTTCTCGTAAACTGGAACGACACATGAACCCTAAAAAGAGTATAAAAGGAGAAACCTTATTAACAGTCAGAATTACAACTTAAAGCATACATATAACGAATACGACGTAACATAAGTAGGTATAGCATGTAACGAAATTATTACCTTAAAGTGTCCAATAACTTGAATTTAAACTAATGTTAATATAAATAAAAACAATCCGCCTCCGATTTATAGCCCGTTTCATCGATAACGATAACTAGACGCATTTCGTTATGATCTGTTTTGAAAAATATATCGGACTTCCATAGTCCGCTGATTTTCTAGCCAATCAGAGAACTATTGAAATCCGAACATGTAACGATATGATTCTAATTGAATTAATAGAATTCGATAATCGGACGAGCATTACAAAGTCTTTAGGGCAATTTTATCTAAATTAAGGCTGTTGAAACGAACAATAAGTATAGGTTAAACGGATAAACGAAGTTTGAAGTTCGTGATTTTGGAAAATAATACTGACTATAATATCTGTTATAGTCAACGGTTATTGGATGACACAAAATTAGCGTTTTGAACTTAGGGAGTAAATTTCACGGTGCAGTGTTCGTAGATCTACACCGTCATGTTGGATTCACATCGAAGTACTGTGATTTAGCTTATGTTAACAATTTAAATTCCCTCCCTCCCAGCCCACAGGATCATTGATTGCAATCGATAATAGTGTTATGAAGTTGTATAAGTACGATAAGTTCATTAAAGAAATTTCATTATTTGTCAATACTTATATTCAAAAGATAGTATTTTATGTTGCAAGATCATGTTGCTTTCTCTGAGTTATATATTTTCAGTTGATGTCTTCCTCTGTCTCCACTTACGTAGTCAACCATTACTGGTGTGGCATGGATATTAAGAACATTTACATGCTTGCTGGAAGTTTTGTGAAAGGAAGGACATATAAGTTTCAGTTTAAATTTATTCAGCTCCTGTATACCCAGAGACTGAATGGCGGGCAGCGAAGGTGTGAAAGGAAGGACATATAAGTTTCAGTTTAAATTTATTCAGCTCCTGTATACCCAGAGACTGAATTGTAATCTAAACATAAATTATATACAAATTTGCTGTCCGTACGAATTGATAAAAAACATTTGAATTGATTGAAATCGGTGCACTTGTAATTATGCTTGAATATCAACCGTGCTTTCAACACTTGCTTAAATGCTTATCAGAAAAGTTGCTTTCATAATGAACATTTAATTTGGTGCACATGTATTTATGTCCTTAATAGTGTAATATTCAATCTGCTTTATTGCTTAATGCTTTCTACTGTAAGGGCTTGCCATAATGGTCTTTTGTGCTTACCGGCAGCCCATGCTTGGGGCTTGTTTTTTAATCCATGCCACGCCCAATATTTGCCAAATCTATTAAAGTTTAAAAAATATTTTGATGTGTTGTTATTACAGTGCTCTCCAATAACGTGAAGTCGCTCTGTTGTGGCGTAGGTTAGGTGTCAACTTCTTCTTCCTAAAGATAAGAAACTGATGTTTAAGGTATGTGCACACGTGGAACTTGTTATACCCCCGCTTTCACAAAGTGAAGTAGCGAAAGCAGGGCTATATATGAATGTTGTCGCGTCGCGCTCCTTTCGCGTCACGTCGTGTATCGTCGCGTTACACATTTTTATTACTGCCATTCCTCAAATACTTTTGAATGGGTTGTTCCCAAACCCTCAAAATGTTTGTTTAGTGTTGTGTGGCTGCCGTAAAATGTCGCCCCGACTACAAATCAGTAGTGTTATTGCTTTCTGGTCCTTTGGGATCATCAAGCCAGATATCCAGATTAGGCGTCTTTTACAGACCACCGAATTCTGATACAATGTATAATAGCATGATAGAGGATTCAACCAATCTTGCTATTGATACAGGAGTCAAATATATCATAATTACGGTTACGGGTGATTTCAATTTTAATATGCTAAACCAACAATCTGCTCGAAAAGTTGATATGTCAACAATTTAATCTTGTCCAGTCCATAAATGAACCGACACATTTTACTGAGACATCTGCTTCTCTTGTTGATATCATTCTACTTAGTAATATAGACTCCGTTATCACATGCGGAGTTACCGAATCTTTCTTAAACCAAGATATTAGATATCACTGTCCTATATATGGCATTTTTAAATTTACAAAACCTAAATTCAAATCATTCACAAGAAAAATTTGGAGCTCCGAACAAGGGGACTACGACCTCTTGAGACTAAAAGCAAATCAGGTCGAATGGGATGCATTAATCAACAACGATATTAATAGTTATGCCAAAAATATCTCCAACAAAATTCTTTCACTAAGCGAAAGTTGCATTCCGAATAAACTTGTCAGAATAAGACCAAACGAACCTCCGTGGTTAAATAACGATATCAAACGAAATATAAGAGCCAGGAAAAGGGCTTATAGACAAGTTAAACGAACGAACATTATCCAGCATTGGGACATTTTTAAACGACTAAAAAACGACTTAATTATTGGAATACGCGAATCTAAAAAAAAAGTATTATGACAGCCTCTCTGACAAGCTTAAAAGTTCTACTCTTTCGTCCAAAGATTGCCGGAAGACTCTTAAAACATTTATAACAAGGAGCGAAGCTTAATCCATTCCTCCACTAAACAATAATGGAACAATGATAACTGATAACGAGGAAAAGGCAAATCTGCTAAATGATTATTTCCAAGAACAGACACTTCTAAATGATGAAAATATTACTCCACCATTTCCTTCATATATAAATACACAGTCATCTCTCGAAATGTTCTCTTCAACCCAGTTAGAAGTTTTCTCAGTGCTCAAATCACTACCACTAGGTAAAGCAGCGGGTCCTGATCAGATTAACAACCGTGTATTACGAGAGTTGGCCAACGAACTAAGTAACCCATTATGCAACTTATTCAATGTATCACTATCATCTGGAACATGTCCAGATACATGGAAAGAGGCATTTGTATGTGCTGTTCTTAAAAAGGGTGATCCATCCCTAGTCATTAATTACAGACCTATATCCTTACTGAGTGCAGTAGACAAAGATTTCGAAAGACTGCTGTTTAAACATATATTTAATTTTTTTCGAGACAATAATTTTCTTTCTGCTTTCCAGTCAGGATTTATTCCAGATAATTCAACAACGAACCAGTTAACTTATCTCTATAACGTATTTTGTCAAACTTTAGACTCGGGCAAAGAAGTACGCGTAATATTTTTCGATATTAGTAGAGCATTTGACCGCGTCTGGCATAAAGCTCTTCTTAACAAGCTCAAGGCAGGGGGGTTCTAATGATCTTTTAAAACTGTTGTCTAGTTACCTGGAGAACTGGCGACTATGTGTTATAATTCCTGGTTCAAAATTCAAGTGGAATCAAATAAATGTGGAATAAAATAAATGCTGGCGTCCCACAAGGGTCAGTAGTGGGTCCACTTCTATTTCTTGTTTATATAAATGACATTGTTGATAACATAAGGTCGAATATCCGCTTATTTGCTGACGACACTAGTCTATTTCTTATAGTCGATCATAACAATGATGCACCGGCTACAGCCAATGCTCTAAACGAAGATATAGTGAAGTTAAATGAATGGGCAAGACAATGGCGTGTTACATTTTCAACCCATCTAAAACATAATCTCTTTTGATATCAAGAAAAGTCAACAAACCTATTCACCCACACTTAGTTATGGATAACCACGAAATACAAATTGTTTCCTCACACAAACACTTAGGTGTTTATCTTTCTAACGATTGCTGCTGGCACTCACATATCATCTACGTTACAAAGAAAGAATGGTCGCGAATACACATAATGAGAAGGCTAAAGTTCCAACTTGATAGAAAATCACTGGAAATTATCTACACAAGCTTTATAAGACCCATCTTGGAGTATGTGATAACTTGATAGAAAATCACTGGAAATTATCTACACAAGCTTTATAAGACCCATCTTGGAGTATGGGATAACTGTACAAAAAATGAAAAACTAGAACTTGATAAAATCACGAAACTAGTATCCATCCACAAGCTTTATCAAGAATCCTGCTGGGAAAGTTTCGAATCTCGTCGAACTAAACATAAGCTCACACTTCTTCACAAAATGATTAATCGAACTACCCCTACATACCTCTCAAACTCAGTTCCACCACTAGTTAGTGAATCATCAAGATACAATTTGAGAAATGCAACTGATCTGCAAACTCCCACTGCTCGAACTAATATTTACCTGAACTCGTTTGTTCCTTCGGCAGTTCGCGAACGGAACAAACTCCCACTAGACATAAGAAACATTGGATCGTTAAACTCTTTTAAAAATTACCTGCAACGTGACATTAAGCATCCACCCAAATATTATTACCATGGCAGTAGAAAATCTCAGCTACTTCCTTCTCGACAAACGAATTGTAGTTCCCTTAACCACGATTTATTCTTAAAGAATATTGTTGATTACCCATTCTGTCGATGTGGGGGAATCGAAAATACGCATCACTTTTTCTTCAACTGTCCAATATACCAAGCGAGTCGTGATGAACTTATGCGTGCTCTTGTGCCGTTATGCACAGTTTCACTTAAAACAATTCTTTTTGGAGATCCATCGGTCTCTTACCAAACAAACGTGGCAATAGTCGAAGCTGTGCATGTATACCTACTGTCAAGTAAACGCTTTTAATTTGCTATCAAACTACTTATATACTACCTCATCGGAGGAGTCATGTGCCAGTTGTGAACATTTTGTCAACTAGTGTAGTTTCTCGTCCCTCCACCGCCTAGTCACCAAGAGTTCCCTGATGGTTTCTTTATAGCATTTGTTCTACTATTATTCCTATCGATCTTTTTCTTTCTATTCAAATAATACGTGTATAAATTAAACAAACTGTCATCTCCATGTTTATTTGTGTTTACCGCCAACATCTTTAGTATTTGTTAACTACCAAGGAGAGGAACTCTATAAGAATATTTCTTTCGTTCCAGTCCTATTAACTTTGTATGTATATAAATATATATGTTGTAAAAAAGCTGAATAAAATATGTTTAAACCAAGCCAGATCTTTGTGGCTTTAACGTAGATATCGCTTAAGCCGGTGCTAGAAGCCGTGAGAGATGTTGCACTTTACATTACCTCTCAATAAAACCGAGTCTGCTACTTCTATTTCTTGTTTGTGTTTGTTCTTCCAAGGGATCCCCTTTTCAGTATTTATTGATATTCACACTAGCGTTTGTTTAGTGCTGTGTGGTGGCCGTAAACATTTGTCCCGACTACACATCAGTAGTGTTATTACTTACTGGTCGGTTGGGATCATCAAGAACGATCTTTGTGGCTTTAAAGTAGAATATCGCTTAAGGACTATTGGTCAGCCATCTTTGGAAAAAAAATCCAAAATGGATGGGGTATGATTAATTGAAATTGTCATCCAAATGCATATTATAGGCATGAACGTTGTCAATGATATCATAGATAACATTAATGCAACACTATTGATGTGAACATAATATCAGAAACAATATTTAATTGTTAGAAATAGTGCCCTTTATATTCGAAAAGTTTAATGCAATTTTGCTCTAAAATGTTTTGTTTTTTATGTTAAATAAATTTGTCCATAGAATTGTCCATTTATCTAAAAATGGCACACGAGACATCATTTCTAAATTAAATACGGCATGTTATCACATCATCCACATTACTGTAAAAAAAAACAAGCTATTCTTTCAATGGCATGTACTTTCGCATGTACTTTCAAAATAATCTCAATGCTACAGTATGGTGGAACTGACGGGTTTTAATTGTCAAACTATTAAAAATGGCAACTATATTTTTGGATGTATTAAACACAACTGAGTGACTGTTATGAATAGAAACATGGCAAGCGTAATTTATTATTATATTCCTATAAAAACAGCACAAACTAAATAATAACATATGAATACGATCAAATTACCTGTTTATCCGAATGTTTCACCATACAGCATGTTTCAATTTACAATTCACCTGCATGCTTTTCATGTGTATCATGTGCGTGTGTTGAAGGCACATGGCGTATAAAGAAAATCTTCATTTTTAACAATGGTGTACTTCGAATTTTGGATGATGTGATAACATGGATTACTTTATTTAGGAATGATGTCTCGTGTGTCATTTTTAGATAAATGGACAATTATATGGACAAATTTATATAACATAAAAACCAAAACATTTTAAAAGAGCAAAATTGCATTAAACTTTTCGAATATAAAGGGCACTATTTCTATTTTTGCCAAATAAATATTGTTTCTGATATTATATTCACATCAATAGTGTTGCATTAATGTCATCTATTATATCATTGACAATGTTCATGCCTATAATATGCATTTGGATGAAAATTACAATTAACCATACCCCATCCATTTTGGATTTTTTTTTCAAAGATGGCTGACCAATAGCCCTTAAACCGGTGCTAGAAGACGTGAGAGGTGTTGCACTTTCAATTACGTCTGATGAACAGACTAAATAAAACCGAGACTGGTACTTTTATCTCTTGTTTGTGTTAGTTGCTTCAATGGCCTTTTCAGTATGTATTGACATTCATACTAGCGTTTGTTAAGTGCTGTGCGGCGGCGGTAAAATAAGCCAGATCTTTGAGGGTTTAAAGTAGAATATCGCTTAAGCCGGTGCTTGTAGGCGTGAGAGGTGTTGCACTTTAAATTATCTCTCATGAACAGACTTATTAAAACGGAGTCTGCTACTTTTAAAAATCTTGTTTGTGTTTGTTGCTTCCAAGGAATCCCCTTTTCATATGTATTGACATTCACACTAACGTTAGTTTAGTGCCGTGTTGCGACCGTAAAAAGGCATCCCGACTACAAGTCAGTAGTGATATTACTTACTGGTCTTTTGGGATCACCAAGCCCGATCGTTTTGACTTTAAAGTAGAATATCGCTTAAGCCGGTGCTAGGAAGCATGAGAGGTGTTGCACTTTAAATAACCTCTCATGAAAAGACTCAATAAAACCGAGTCTGCTACTTTTATCCTTTGTTTGTGTTTGTTGCTTCCAAGGGATCCCCTTTTCAGTATTTATTCATATACACATAACAACGGATGACCTTCTGACCCTCTACATCACCCATTCTTGATTACTTAATATATAATACTGTAGCCCAACTCACCCGCGAGGTCAGATTATTTCAAGTATAGACCCTACACTGCTTTATTACCAATTATACATTTATTAAATTAATACCTGCACATATGCAACATTTAAAGTGATATCATAACCACAATAATAAGTATAATAACTTGTGATATAGTCCACAAGGTTTAACTGCTCCGGCCATGTTTTGTTTCATGAACATGTTTATGTTTATTTAAATCGAAATCAATACATAACAATAGATATTTACAATTCGCACATTGCAATATCTGTGAAAAGAAAGAACAAGATTTTATTTGATGACGTAGAAAACTTTCAACGGGTAAATTAATCATATGATGTTTAATGTTTAAGAGTTAAATTTGTTAATTGATAATACAACAAAAAGAGTGGCCATTCATCTTTAAAGGTTCTGAGTATTGTTTAATCACCCTTAGGATATGTTGCCTGCTTTTTAATTTAGTATTTTGACTGTTACCTGTGATACGCCACTGTAGACCCTATGATGACGTCTACCTAAAGCCCAAAAGGACGGTGAAGTTTGATGTTTTCTGACATCTTGTTTTGTCGTGCCCTCAATGGTTTATTCTCTTGTTGCTCTGGCTTCTGCCAAATCAGTGAGTACCTTCCTTCTTTGTGACTTTCTAGGCAATTGTGTTTTGTATTTATACATACACGAGCATCTTTGTGTTTTACTTATATTGCCTATTAAGGCTGCCTTGTCACTACCGCTCATGAACAGTCTCAATCAAACCGAGACTGTAATATTTTGTATGTGTCGTGCTCGACCGTTTCCAAAGGTCCATTATCATACTCTTTTTTATTGGGATAACAGTAGGGTAAATATAAGTGTGACCCTAGAACCTGGTTTAAACCCCTAGCGGCCTTTTTTGTCACTGACCGTTCCAAGGCGGTAGACCTATTGTCAACCCTTTTCGTGTTTGTGGTGTCATATGCCTTTATGTTTTGTTAACATTGCCATTCATGTTTGTCCATTTGCGTGTTTTGGGGTTTACTGTGTTCTGTGAAAGCTGCATTTCTTGTTCGACTTTTATACTATTTGTATTACGTAGCGCATAAACAACTTATGTTTGTGTGATATTGTTCATATACCACTCTCAGTCAGATAGCCTACACTGATATATGTGTAAACATATTTATTTTCAAAATACAGCGCGCTTAACTGCCTATATATTTTTGGTATAATGCATTGCCATAACTACTCATTTCTTATGTATGAAGGGTTTACGGTAAACATGTTATACACCTAGTTCTATACATTGTGCAGAATTATAGCCCTTTGTTTGACTTAGTATTTAAGCGGAATATTCATCACCTTTAGTGATAGTTCTAGTTTGGAAACCGAAATATTTTGTTATGAGAACGGCCATGATCACTTTCAGATAATCTTTAGTAAACTTGTTTGAACGTTTATCAAACGAGGTCACCCTAGCATCTAGCTACTCACTACATGTTTAGTGATTGACCCATTTATTGTTTGCCTCTATTCTTTCCTCTGACTGGACTGACTTGTTTTTTATGCGTGTTTTGGTTGACTGTCTTCTGTGATGCGGTGGGTGGGTGGTCGGGCGGGCGTGCGGACAGACAGACAGATAGATAGAAAATGAACAAATACCCGGCAGCATGAGTGTAAACAAGTAAATGTAACTTAAACATATTACAATGAATTATATAATCTGATTTCGTTCAAGCAATCTAAAATAACATTATCAGCGATGAAACATATGTACGAGTATGTGGCGACTTTAAGTGTTTTACTTATATTGCCTATTGATGCTGCCTTGTTGGTTAGAGATTAGATCATGGCGGGGATTTCTTTATTTACACTGTCCTGTTTTAATGGGATGACAGTAGGGTAAGTGTGAGGTTTGGTGCACCCTAGAACCGGTTTAAACCCCAAGTGGCCTACTTTGCCACTGACCGTTCCAAGGCGGTAGCCCTATTGTCAACCCTTTTTGTGTTTGTGATGTCGTTTGCATTTATTATTGCTTTTGCCTTCTTGTTTGTCTGTTTGCGTGTTTGTTTCTGTGTTTTGTGGTAGACTGTCCTCCTTGAATGCTACTTTCCTTGTCCGATCTTTTTATATTTCTTTTTAAGTTTTAAAACTTTACTGATCAGTTGTCTGTAAGTATATCTTCATTTGCAGACATAATGGAGAAAGACAATTGAAGATCCATTTACTTTTTTGAACTAAAATAAACATTAACAGAGTTGACACTGAAATGTCTGTACTGTTTAAAAGAGCATAATACTTCATTATTAGCTTATTTGTGTCCACTTAGTTTGTATTACTTAACTTTGTATTTTTTTATATATTTTTACAGTAACATATACGCGTATCGTTTCCTAATTTCTCTGGATGTCGACTTTGTTATTATATATTTCTTTTTGATGGGATGTACTTTTATTTACACTGTCTTGTCAATTTGAGCGCTGAAGACAGGATAAGAGGCGAGGTTGTGTACTCATAAAATCGATTTAAGCTATCCAGTGGGCCATATTGCCTACTGACCGTTCCAAGTCGGTTACCCTGTCTTCACCACACTTAGTGGTGTGCATTGTCCTTTTCATTGTATAGTTAGTTCGCTCTTTGTTTGTTATACTGTTGCGTTTGGGTGATGTGATTTCTGTAGGACCATTTTTTTGTCATTTTTCATTTTGTAGATAAAATACTCCGATGAACATCGTCAAAAGCCTATACATTGCGTGACGTAATATTGTAAATATTGTATTAAGTTGTAAGTGGTTATCAATATAAGTAGACATAAATGTCGAACAGGATATGTAGCATTCAAGGACCACAGTCAACAACAAACACGCACAGAAACAAACAACAACTACAAATATGAATAAAAGGCAAGACATGAATCACAAACATAAAAGGGTTGACAATAGGGCTACCGCCTTAGAACCGTCAGTGGCAAAAAAAGATGTTGGGGTTTAAACCAGGGTGCACCAAATCTCAGACTTACCCTACTGTCATCCCAATAAAACGAGTGTAAATAAAGATTACCCCGCCATGTTATATTCTCTAAAAGCAAGGCAGCTTTATTTGACTAATTCACTTCAACTTGAAAAGATAATGGGAAAGAAATTGGCACTTTAAACGTGTTCTGCATCATTTAATATAGAAAATACGATGCATCACTATTCAGATATTATTAACAAACTAATTCATATTGTGTTAGGTATTTCTGTATTCAAATTGGCTAGCCACGTACGTTATAAAAAAATACTGGCAATGCTTAATATTTATTTTGTTATTTAATGGTCAGCTGCTGCATATTGTCTGTTCGAAAACGTAAACGAAGGTCACATGGTCGTAGAAAGAACCATAATCTATAATGAAAATTTAAGATTTTTTTTACTGTCACAGAGCTACCAATATTTATAAAAGTTCTGGTAGACACGCCCTCCTTAGCAACGTAGTCAGTCGGTCGTTTTCTTGTTTACATGAACTTGACAAAGAAGTGAATATCATTTATATCCGTACTAATCCATTATATGATGTTGCATCTATAACTCAAAGCTACACACAACATCAGGCAGTGAATTACCAACGGTCCTACGCGCGTGAAAAACGCAGATAACATCCACTTACTGATTTCTCTCTGCTTCCACAGCCGTTCGCTTACAACTTAAGAAGGGAATCCAGAACCACAATACTAAATTGGTTCTAGTTCCTGCAGACAAAGCTTCCAACAATATAATTATTAGCTAACGGTTGCATTATATAAATACTGTAAAGGCAGCACTTCTGCTTAAATAACCACACCATTGCTGGAGGAGGACATTGTTTCCCAGCATAGGACCTTTTTGGAGACTATAAAGGTTTTTGTAAACAGTAAGCAGAATAATCACCCCTACTATGTACTAGATTCCAAAACACAAAAATCCACACAATTCATTATTGAAGATATATTGATTCAGCTTACACGGAAGACTTTCTTTACAAATGCCCCTGATGCTAATTATAACATGCGGACTTGGTGCTTGTAGAGCTTTACTTCTTCTTCCTCCATAACATCTTTATAAGATACAGTAAAACAGTTTACCGCCAGGTTGTTGGTATTCCTATATGTACTAATTGTGCACCATTTGTCGCAGATTTGTTTTATGCTGCTACGAAAGACGGTTTATGTTGGGTGTGTCACTTGCTAGCCAGAGTGACATTATTAAGGCGTTTGCTAATACATCTCGATATATTGATGACATATTCAATATTGGTAATTCGTTCTTTGCTTATATGGTCACTATCATTTATCCACATGAGCTCACGTTGAATAAAGTCAATAGTTTGGATACCATAGCAGCATTTTTTAGATTTTCAACTCTCGATGTCTAACGATTTCATACATACTAAAATCTATTATAATAGAAATGGCGTTTACTTTGACATCGTAAACTATCCACATTTGGATGGGGATGTGCCTCGTGCTAGATCGCACGGGGTGTATATCTCCCAGCTCATTCGTTTTGCTAGAGCTTGTTATGATGTTAGGGAATTCAATGAGTCATTACAAGTAAGGTTTTCGTTATCACAAACTATGTACATCTTTCTAAAAAAGTACATCGCCACAACGTAATAAATACAGATAAAGGTGATCCTTTGGGAGCAAGAAACACATGTAAGAGCATAAAGCAGCAGACTCGGTTTCATTGATTCTGCTCATAGGAAGTAATGTAAGAAGCAACACCTCTCACGCCCCTTAGCACCTTAATCAGCATGTGCAGGAGGAAAGCAGTATTCTTCTGCTTCTCTTCAAAGCCACCTATATTGGGCTCGTTGGTCCCAAAGGATCAGTAAAACATAACACTACAGATTCGTAACACGGGGAGACTTTTACAGCCGCCACACTACTCTAAACGAACGCTAGTGTGAATGTTAATAAATACTGATACTGATAAAGGCGATCCTTTGGGAGCAACAAAAACAATTAAGAGAATAAAGCAGCAGACTCGGTTTTATTGAGACTGTTCATGAGAAGTAATGTAAGAAGCAGCACCTCTTACGCCCCCTAGCACCTCAATCAGCATTTGCAAGAGGAAAGCGGTATCCTACTTCAAAGCCACCTATATTGGGCTGGTTGGTACCAATAAACCAGTAAAAAATAACGCTATTGATTCGTTAACCTACCGGAGATGTAAAACACCAATCTTAAAACATGTCTGCGACTAGGAATATCACAACTTTTTTATGGGGATGTAGTCTACAGCTTCGGAACTTAAAGGGATCTGACGAGTTTCCTGACCACTTTAGACAATAAATCAGAAAAGTCGTCAGAAAAGGATACGACGCTTTAGTATTGCAACGCACTTCATGCCTGGTGATTGATCCCTCTACATTCAGTTATTACGCCTCACTTTTCTCTTGTGCGATGACTGGACACAGGAAGGTAGGTGCAAGAGCTTTCGCCTCAGGTTGTTGTTGTTTTTTTGTCTTACCCGAGATTGGTTTTATATTTGGCTGAAACTGCTGTAGTTGTTCAGTATAATTCTGGATCATCTTGATTTGTTGCTAATTATGTATTGTATATAGCTTTACAACAACATTTACGTGTTTCGTTTGCTAAGGTCTCTGGATGATGACCGGACGGGCTGTGGACCCTACGATGACGCCTACCTAAAGCCCAATGGGACGGTGGCGTTTGATGTTTGTCTATGATCTTTCTTGTCGTGCCCTTAATGGTTTATTCTCTTATTGCTCTGGCTTCTGCCAAGTCATTTTGTACCTTCATTGTGGCTTTCTAGGCTATTGTTTTTTTGTATTATATTTACACGAGCATATTTGTGTTTTACTTATATTGCCTATTGATGCTGCCTTGTTGGTTAGAGATTAGATCATGGTGGGGATGTCTTTATTTACACTGTCTTGTTTTAATGGGATGACAGTAGGGTAAGTGTGAGGTTTGGTGCACCCGAAAACCGGTTTAAACCCCCAGTGGGCTTTGTTGCCACTGACCGTTCCAAGGCGGTAGCCCTATTGTCAGCTATTTTTTGTTTATGAAGTCGTTTGCATTTTTTATTACTTTTGCCTTCTCGTTTGTCTGTTGGCGTGTTTGTTTTTGTGTTTTGTGGTTGACTGTCGTCCTTGAATGCTGCTTTCCCTGTCCGATATTTTTGTCTTTCTTTATTATGAGAGATTTCTTTTTGATGGGATGTACTTTTATTTACACTGTTTTATCAATTAGGGCTTTGAAGACCGGATAATTGCGAGGTTGTATACATATAAAATCGATTTAAGCTAACCGAACCTGTATACCTTATTGCATACTGACCGTTCCAAGTCGGTAATCCTGTCTTCGCCACTTTTTGTGTAATTTTATGGCCGTTTCATTGACTTTTTAAATTTGTAATATGCTCATTTATTTCGATTTGTGGTGCAGTGATGACCTAAGGTGCCATTGCGTTTGATTGTTGTGGTATCTATAAGACTTTTTTTCATTTTGATGGAAACAGCGATCGACTAACCGGACAATCCTGGTCCCAGAGTGGCCGGTGCTGATATGCAAACAATTATTTACGTTGAGGGTTCTGTCAACCAGACTGCAGGTGATGTATTATGCCTATGTCCACTGCCCGTGTCGTTTATCGAGAGAGATTTACCTTGAGAATAAGTTTGTAGCAGGGGTCCCTAAAGAGGCTCGTTTAAGAGGCCAATAGCGGTTGTAGGAGAGCAACACCTTACGGATATAAAAAGTCGCACAGGAAATGTATCAAGGACCATAGTCTACCAAAAACACGCAATTACAAGCAACATTATTACAATGATGCAATGCATATGACATCAAAACAATAAACGAGTTGACAATATGGCTACCGCCTTGGAACGGTCAAAAGGCTTGTATCAGTTTCTTATATAACTAGTATTACTAGCATACTGATTTTTATCTTTATATTTATTAATTAATTATGTTAAGCAACTCCATCATCAACGATCAAAACCAAAACCAAAAAGGTAATGCAAAACGTTTCTTTTCTTGGAATACGATAATACGTAATTTGACGAGATACGTTTGTATATTCAACAAATAATCTATTCTGTTCTAATAATTGACACTGCATAAAACGGAGAATGTTCACTTTTAAAATTATTATTTCCTAGATGACACGAGACTAACCTCTTCATTAGCGTCACTGACTGCATATAATATGTCAAACGATGCTGACAATTTGATCCTTTGCATATTAAGTGCTTTAATTTGCACTTAGCGCAATGTATGTGGACAATACTGAATTAATAATTTCACTTAAAAGTATTTAATCCAAGATGGCCGGCACGCAAAATTAACTATGCATCATCATATCTATAAAGAGACAATCTCAAATATGAAGTTTAAGATGGCCTATATGAACCATGAAAAATTAACACTTACATGGAAACATGCTGGATGATAGAAGGTAGATATAAAAGTCGAACAGAAAATGTAGCATTCAAAACCACAGTCAGCCAAAAACAAGCATGGAAACAAACAACAGTTACAAGACAAAACATATGACATCACACACATAAAAGGGTTGACAATAGGCTACCGCCTTAGAACGGTCAGTGGCCAAAAAGGCCACTGTTCATTGGCCAAAAAGGCCGCTGCGGGTTGAAACCGACTTAAACATTTCATAATGATGTAAATCGAGAAAAAAAGTAACAGTATCAGGTATTATTTAGGATATACATGCATATTATTAGCCATCAAAAGTTAAGGGTTGTCACTGTTCATTAGATCATCCATATACCTTGAGGTGTTATTAAAGGCTTCTGCCTGAGTATCCGTTGAACGACCCAGTACGAAAGCTCATTCATAGTCGGAGCAGTGCATCTATTTCGATATTCAAGAGGAAACTGTTAAGTTCTGATTCTCCCAGCTTTAAAGTTCCAACACACTTCTTAACTGGCCAAAGATTATTGGCTGTTGTTTTACGTTCCAGAAAACGAAAGTTTTGCACTTACCTTAATAATAACCTTTATTTAAACCATTTACGCGGTTCATCCAATTGCGATTGTGGTTTCTGAAGTAGCAGTAGATATAAAAATCGAACAGTAAATGTAGCATTTAAGGACGACAGTCAACCACAAATACACACAAAAACAAAGAACAAATTAAAAGTTGAATAAAACGCAAGATAAGACATCACAAACACAAAAGGTTGGCTTTAGGGCTACCGCCTTGGAACGGTCAGTGGCAAAAAGACCGCTGGGGGTTTAAACCAGGTTCTAGGGTGCACCAAACCTCACTCTTACCCTATTGTCATCCCAATAAATGGGACAGTGAAAATAAAGATATCCCCGCCAGGTTATAATCTCTAACAAACAATGCAGCATTAATAGGCAATATAAGTAAACCACATAGATGTATATATAATATAAAAACAAAAGCCTAGAAAGGCACAAAGTAAGTATTCAATGACTTGGCAGAAGCCAGAGCAATAATAGAACACAGCGTTAAGGGTACGACAAGACAAGATTAAAGACAAACATCACACACTACCGTGCTATAAGGATTTAGGCAGACGTCATCATAGAGTCCACAATTTGTCCGGTCATCGCACAGTCAAAGAGGAAAGCAAGGTGGCGAACTGTAAATGGGTCAACCACTAAACACTTGTGTGGTACACAACGGCTTCGTTTGTTTCAATCAACTCGTACGTTTCACTCATGAAATTTAAATACAATTATGTTTGATTGATGGCGAACACTTGTTAGATGAAGATAATCAAATGCTTTTTGAAGCAGTTCAAATGTACATAAGAGAAACGCAGAAGTTTGCCTGGAGTTGCTTTGGAAATCAAGCTGATTGACGCTCTTTTTTAGAACTTGACACAATATCTATATTTCTTTTTCCTTCACTAGTTCCTAGTTTTCTTTCTCATCACCTTTGCTCTAATCATGCTATTATGTGCAAGTTATTCATATTTACCTGTGTAATAGTGTGTAATCAAAACCACGCACCTCGTTTTTGTTTTATAAATGACGTCACATCATTTCAACTGGATATTGACCTACGCGCATAGGAAAAAATCATAACTTCAAGTAACACACAACCATATATATAATATCATATATTTATTTCAGAACAAAATGAAAGCATTTTCTGCATCAAAAAGGATGTTCTTCATCCTTCACATAAGTGGCAACCTTTCAGAAAAACGCAACAAAATATTCCAGATCACTAACGCGTGTATGTCAACGTACGGCTCTATTATCAATACTTTCAACAATATTGCATCAGTATCAGGCTGCTGCAGCTTGTGTAACCAGGACATCCGATGCAAATCAGTCATATTTGACAAAACTTTAGATAAGTGTCAGATAAATTCTGAAACAACAAGTAACTTTCCTACTGGGTGTTCATCGACGGTAATATACGCCGAAATGATGGAAAATATTTACGTTTTTCCAATTCAGCTATATTAATGTAACACTAAAAGATTGTATCAGTAAATCCTTTTTTCATAATTCTGTCCTGGATTGTTCAATTGGGGGTTTAAACATAACACAAAAGGAGCATTACCTTAAAAGGACGTACGGCAATCCAGAAGTATTTATCAAACATTGAAATTAACGTCTCAGTTTATTTATCCAGTATCATTATGACTTTAAATCTGCTTACATATAATTATTTTGAGTTTCCTTGTTTTCGTCTTATTCTACCATAGGTATAAATATATCATTGGTGCAAAAATAATTAACAGTTAGTAATATGCAACATCAAGTTGCTTTAAACTATTCTTATAATTAATATTAATCATTGAACACATGCAAGTTATGTAGAAAAACTAACGGGACGCCGTAAGTTTTTGAACAATCAAGATTGCAGTTAAGACTATTTGTTTTTAATGTTCATCTTTTGTATTTACAACCAGAATGGCAACAAGTCAATGGGTATGCCATGCAATTCATCATCTGAGTGCATATCAGCGACCTGTTCTAATGGTGTCAGCGGTGAGTAAAAAGATAATGTCGAAAAAATACATGTTGTTACTGCTATAACTTTATCAGGAATACAACAATCTTTAATCGGTCAAAAGCTGCATCGGGTTAACGTGCCATCTACACAAACTGGTTACATAGCCCTGCTTAATCTTAATCGAGATTAAAAAAATAGGGTGATAAGATAAGTTTGTCAGCATCTGTGCGAAACGAGGACATATGTTATATTCAATTGTAACAATCGTTCACGTGTGTTCGGTGTAGATGAGAAACCAAGTAGATATATCAGTTAAACATGAGAAAGTAGCTTTCACAGAACACAGTCAACCAAATCACGCATTAAAACAAAAAACAGTTACAATGTTAATAAGATGCAAATCATGTGACACCACAAACACAGACGGGTTGACAACATACCGCCTTAGAGCGGTCATTGGCAAAATTTCGCCTGTGGTTTAAATCAAGTTCTAACCATAGACGTCAGGTTGTGATAGTCCTTGTCGCAGAAGAGTTCTTAAATTACTTTTATATTTTGAAATACGATAATACAACTTTGCAAAGGTTTTTCGAAAATTATGTTAAACCTTGTGGACATCGACTGTTTTAATGCACATTTGAAGTTATACAATAATAATTTACACAAAGTCTAAAACATCTCCTTTAGTATTAAAATAAGGACATTGTAGCATTACCATATGTATAATTTGGTCAATCTTTTAAACAGTCAGGATAGTTCTGAACGTATTCACCATGTTGTTGACTGAAATATGTTTATGCAACGAGTAACTAAAACCTATGTTGTTGGCAAGTAACTCAAGACCCAGCACATCCCAGCGCTTGCAATCAGGACTGTTATTCATGTCGTGTTCGGCCGTTTCCAAAGGTCCACTCTCATACTCTTTTATATAGCACAGTGGCATTGCTTGTGCAGTGTGGCGACAGTAAAACGTCTCCCCGCACTTGCAATCAGGACTGTTATTCATTCGATCTTTGGAGATCGCTGAGCCCGATACTTATATTTAGTTATCGGTGGTACATTTTCAATTTCTTTTGTTTTCTTACTTAATTATTCGGTGGTTCCACTACTCCGGCCGATAAAAGGCTCTGGTATTGTTTAACCACTCATAGGATATGTTGTCTGCTTTTTAATTTAGTCTTTTGGCTGTTACTTGTGATACGCAGGCTTCATAACCGCTGCTCCCAACTAAATTCTATTATGTTTATTTCGCTCTTCGGGGCATTTAATTTTATTAGATACTGGGACCATACGCCGTACGACATGGGAAAGAAATATACTCCATGTCCACCGCCATATGCATGCCATCTTCGGGATTGTTAAAATGTTGTACTATTGATTTTATGAATATTGAGTTCTGCTCAACCCGGGGCTAGAGGGCGTGAGCGGTAACTCCAGAGATATCTGAAAGGAGTATGAAATGAGAAATTTGGAAATAGACGAACACGATAAATAAAAACATATATTGCAGTCTCGGTTTGACTGAGACTGTTCAGGAACGGTATCGAAAATACTTGCTACCGTTCACGGCCTCTACCCCCGGGCTAAGCAGAACTCAATATTTAAAATGTCAACAGTACGAAAATTGGTATCCATATGACGGTGAACATGTAACCTTCAATAGGGTATTTTTATACCATTCCATGATCAGCGGCGTATGGACCCAGTTTCTTACAAAATGGTTTGCCATCCTAAACGAGAAAACAATGGGCGAAATAAACAAAATGAAATTTAGTTGGAAGCAGATGTTATAAAGCCTGCGTATCACAAGTAACAGTCAACAGACTAAATTAAAAATCAGACACCCTATCATAATGGCGATTAAACAATACTCAGAACATTTAAAAGCTGGCGAAATGGAGGTAGTGAAGTATACAGATGAAGATGTCTGTCTCTAATCTTGTAGTGTCGTAATAACGTTTGACATTTGTCTTTTATATTGTCTAGTCGTACCCTTAATGGTTTGTTCTCTTATTGCTCTGGCTTTTGTCAAGTCAATGAGTACTTACTTTGTGGCGTTCTATACTTTTTTTTATGTATATACTTGATCATTTATGCGTTTTACTTATATTGTCTATTAATGATGCCTTTTTTGTTAGAGAGTATAACCTGGCTGGGATATTTTTACTTACACTGTCCCGTTTATTGGAATGAAGAATGGTAAGAGTGAGGTTTGGTGCACCCTAGAACCTGGTTTACACCACCAGCGGCTTTGTTTTGCCACTGACCGTTCCAAGGCGGTATCAATATTGAAAATACTTTTGTGTTTGTGATGTCTTATCTGGCATTTTATTTGTTTATGTGTGTGTTTGTGGTTGACTGTCAACCTTGAATGCTACGTTTCCTGTTCGATTTAAATATCTACTTTTAGATTCAGAAGCCGAAGCATGCGTCTCAAATGACGGCATAATATAGAAATTTCAATTTGTGTTGATAGGACCGTCACAATTTCTCTCTGTTTCAGGCCAATGTGATGAAATATCTGTATTAGTTCTTCCAACTC
Source organism: Cyrtodaria siliqua (assembly GCA_037043455.1). Classification (NCBI taxonomy): domain Eukaryota; kingdom Metazoa; phylum Mollusca; class Bivalvia; order Adapedonta; family Hiatellidae; genus Cyrtodaria; species Cyrtodaria siliqua. The sequence continues at coordinate 94,346 of JAWPHD010001482.1, read as the reverse complement.
CATAGCGCTTGTTAGCCCGTTGTAACTGGTGAAATATTGGCGCGAGACAATGCATTTATATGACAGATCGATATAAAAATTCGAGCGCTCGAACTTTTTTATCTCGAGCGCTAGAGTTTTAAAGTCGAGCGCTCAAGATAATAAAAAGTCGAGCGCTCGAGATAACTTTAGCTCAAAAGAAAAAGGTCGAGTCTCCTAAACGTACCTCCGTACCAAAGGTTCTTACACACAATGTTATTATTGCAGTTTGGGAAATGAGAACAAATAAGGTTACATCTTCTTCTATGTGGTTATATTTATAGACCGCTCACGCCCTCTAGCTCCGGGTTGAGCAGAACTCAATATTCATAAAATCAATAGTACAAAATTTTAACCATCCCTAAGATGGCATGCATATGGCGGTGGACATTGAGTGTACTACTTCCCCATGTCGTACGGCGTATGGTCCCAGTATCTAATTAACATTAAATGCCCCGAAGAGCGAAATAAACAAAATGGAATTTAGTTGGGAGCAGCGGTTATGAAGCCTGCGTATCAAAAAGCAGACAACATATCCTATGAGTGGTTAAACAATACCCAGAGCCTTTTATCGGCCGGAGTAGTGGAACCACCGAATAAAAAATTAAGTAAGAAAACAAAAGAAATTGAAAATGTACCACCGATAACTAAGTATAAGCATCGGGCTCAGCGATCTCCAACGATCGAATGAATAACAGTACTGATTGCAAGCGCGGGGAGACGTTTTACTGCCGCCACACTGCACCATTATTTGACGGGTTAGTTTCTTTAACAAAACACTGTTTTATTAAAATCATATTACATTGCAGCAGTAGTGATTATATACTTATATTAGGATTACATACAATCACGGTAACAGAAACTTTTTTCAAAAATATGAACAACTGATCTAGTTTACTTTCTAGTATCTGTCACGTCATTGAACACATCAAACGGTTTAGCTCCCGTCTGTTAACGCTTTTATAGCCATAATTGAAAATTCACTAAGACTGAAATGCACCCATGGTGTATGCTTGTTATAAGTTAACTTTGTTAATTAATGGAAGGCTGTTCAAATCAATCTGAACTATCTTTTCATAAGCCGCACCTAGTTGTGAAGTTTCAGTAAACAAAACAAAGGTAAGGCAAAAAACAAATAGGTGTGCTTCTGGTCTTGAAAAATAAGGTAGGTCGGTAGGTTTTGTTTGTTTTTTTGTTCTCGGCAACAATGTAGATACCTATCTACTACTAAAATTGTATTGTAACAATGTTCGAAATTTGCAGCATTCAGTTTATTAGGCAAAATGAAATATACCTGTGTTTCCGGTGGCCCGACCGACCCTATTTTAAGGGGGCCGACCCTAAAACATGTTTATGAAAAACAAATAAATAAAAAATAAAAACAAATTGTATTTTTAAATTTGTTCTGAACAATTATTTATCACAATATATCGAGGTAAACTGACATCATAGAGAAACTTTCAGTTCTATCATCAACTTGTATGGGTTTATGAGATAAATACATGTAGAATCTCACAATATCTTGCTCCAAAACAAAAATTTAAAAAAGGAAAAAAAAAAAAAAATGCCTAACGTTACCGACCTACCATATTTTTTTAGAGGATGGAGTGTGTGTGTGTCACATTCTGGTCACTGATTGTTTAGTTTATTTTGATGATGCTTTATCAAAATTATGACTACCGTATATATTATACAACACGTATTTAACTAGGTGCACGCTTCAATTCATATCATACACTAATGATACACCATATCGAAAGTTACAGGTTTTAATAAAGCTGGTTAATTCATTTTGTCTGTATTTTGCATGTTTTCAGACGCTGAAGCCCAACGTATACAGCGCCTTTTCAGAGTTACACGCAGGGGAGATTATTCCAATGGCGCATTTTGGAGTCGGATTTCCTGGCTGGCACAGAGTATTTTTACTGATGTAAGTGTGGCTATCTTCGTGGCTGCCAGTCCATACGTCTGTCTTGAATTATCTTGTCCGTCTGCCTATTCTTGTCTGTCTGTATGGTTTAACGTTCATTCGACTGCGAGCACCCGCTGCTTGTAATAGTACCTTTGTATAATACTGTATGTAATTTTTGAGAGTTTTAATATAACATCGATTGTACATCAACGAAATACGCAGTTAAAACAGTAAGCCAGCGGTAACTGGTACAGGTCTAAATGCAGAATCTTAAGTCACATGCTTATGTATCTATCAATGTATTCCCACACTAAGGGATCGGTGGGGTTTGGATGGCGAGGATAGGGATAAGACCGACAAAGATGATACCGGGGAAGAGACTTAGACATAAGCCGGCACCAACATAAAGATATTTGAAGAGAACTAGACAATCCATTTTGTTTTTGTTTAATTACGCACGCCATCCTCAACCCCCAGTACTACTACTATCCAAAATATGTTTTGTTTTTGTATTATTTTTTAATGTGTTTCTGAGATGGTGAAGACGGTCTGTGAATTAACTGATCACGTAGTAATTATGTTAGAGATGTATTAAATAATCATACTTCTGAAGAAGAAAACACAGACTTTCACTGTATAAATTAAATCTTCTATCCTATGATCAGGTATTGCATTCTCCGTTGAAAAAGCATGCTAACCTTTCTCTTTTTGGCATTAAGAATCGAGACCAAACATTGTATAATAATCTGTCTTAATTCATTTTCCACTTTAGATTTGAAACAGCGCTCCGTATGAAGGACCCATCAGTGTCTGTACCATACTGGGCTTCGAACATGGACAGTGAGATGATCGATTCGACGAAATCGATTACCTGGTCAGACAAGTTCCTTGGTAATGGTGACGGGTTCGTCACTACCGGTCCATTTGCCAATTTCAAAGTTTTTTATACGGACTCCATACTAACCAGAAACATCGGTACGTCGGGATCACTGATTACAAACGAAGGAATTCACGATATCCTGTCTCATAACCACACTGCGGACATCACCATTCCTAAGGCACAATATAGAAACAATCTTGAACTCCAGCATAACACTGTACACGCCTGGATTGGTGGAAATATGGACGACCTAAGCACCAGCGCCGAGGACCCAGTATTCTTTCTTCATCATGCTCTCGTAGACTACTTATGGGAAGAGTTTAGGACTAGACAGACAATGCTGGGCATTGATCCTGAAACTGACTACCCTGTCTCTGACTGGGGTGGAAAAAACCACGAACCAAACAGTTTGCTTGGTTTCGGTGATTTAAGGAACGTGGATGCTTTAAGCAATGTGTTTGCAGATTTAGTAAGATATGATCCATCACCAGTATGCACGAGGACGCATCCCACGTGCGGATCAAAATATTTAAAATGCGATACGTCTGATATTCCGCCATTATGCGTAAGCTTGTCACGTGAGGAGCTGGATAGTGCGGCATACAAGGAGGAGGAGATCTGTGTTGACGCTCACTTGACACGCGCTGTGCAAAACACATTTGCGATTAATCAGTATTGTGATATTAGAAAATGGTCGTATATTCCAGTGAAAATAGTTCTTCAGAGGCCACCTGAGTTCGCAAATTACAAAGCATATCCGGTTCTAAATAACAGACCTGTAACAGATAATGATGTGTTTTCAACCATATATATCAACAAGACGGTCAGCAAATCCATGGCTTCGTATCCAAAGTGCAAGCAAACAAGCTCTGTAGCACGCAAGATTTTTGTCGAATCTCATGGATTAAATTATTATGGAAAATACAAAGACTTTACAGTGCTAGATCAACGACACGCGTTGTCAACGGCGACGACATATTTAGGAGTAAAAAGTCCGGAGTCTAATTACACGGATGTCATTGTTTATGCGTATGATTATTGTGGTCGGAGTTGTCGCCCATTTTGTTTAGATATGTCTTCAAAGCCGCCTAAGTCTCAACCATGTTCCGGAGTTATCCGAATAACACCGGAAGAGCCAAAAATGTATGGAGATAATTATGCAGATGCGGTAAATAATGTGTGGCAAGCCGATCACCCGGATGACCTACCGGATATTGCGCACCACCATGCATGTGTGACATTTTACTGCGATTATTCAGGAGTGTGGCCATGGGATAGATCTGTACAAATAAAGAATAAAAAAACAGCAGTTAAACCGAGTAAGCCAGCTGTATCGCAAAATAAAAACATAAATATAAATCCAAAAATCAATATGCATAACAAACCAAAGAAAATAAATAAAAGCATACCCAAAATTACTATTATTCAATCAAAAAAGTTAATGAAGAAGAAAGAACCAACAATTAGAGTTATAGATTTAAGGTCGGTAACTAGTAGACCTCCGATGCAATATCCTAGGGAATCGATGGCGAAACTTCCGATTTCGCAAAGAGACATGTCCGGTCTTGACAGAAATTTGCCTAGTGGCAGCCTTTATCCGAACAGAAGGAGTACACCTCAGAGACCCTTGTTTGGAAACAGGGGATTTAACCCAAGCTGGCATTCACCCAGACCTGCCCCTTCCTTTCAGTTCCAAGAACGACAATACGGTAATTTTGCATTAACTTTCATGTTCTATGTAATTTACTGCGTAAACTGGTGACCTTACGGGGTTTGTTGAAAGATGTGTAAATCTAGATTTGAGGCAATTTGGAAGAATAGTGGTCGTCAAATACAAATCAAATGAACATCATATGGTGTTTCAGTTGCATATTCAATGTGCATATACACTACATTATACCTCCAATTTAATTATGGCTATTGCAATACTTGGGTCTGGAAAATTCAATTTCTCGGTTAGTTTGTTGTTACTGTATAAATCATTGATATTGAGCTACAATGAATTCTATTGTTTTGCGATCTAAGTACCGTTTTATTTAGGTACTAGCAATATAAACCACTTATTAATAATTATGCATGATTCAACATCAATCAGCAAGATAGGTATTACAAAGGCATTGTCTGTTGTCCAATCCCATTCATTACTTGAATAAAATATTGTTTAAATTAACAGTAAACCCCTTCCAAGTCGTCGAGTTTTCTAAACTAACCTAACACTAAATCCATACCCTCACTCGGACACAATCATATTTTATATTCCCAGATAATAAACTGTACTAAGAAAACGCATCTGCCATCATCAAAATATAATTCTTGCAAAAAACAGCACAGCGTTTGTTTCTACACATTTAAAATCTCGGTCGGTACTTCACATGTTTGCGTGTAATTGGATTGTATTCTATAATGTTTCTTATTGCATAACAATACACGGTTGTTATATTTCACAGATTATTGCCGCCTAAACCCCACCTGTGTACTACCGGTTCCGTGCTCACCGTGCCAACATAAAAGTCGGCAGCTCTGCGATGGTCCCAGTAGACTGGCAGCAATCTGCATCAATGGAGTATTCATGCTGGAGTCTGTGTTCTTCAATTGTATGGGGTGAACTAATAGGCACTACTAAAGGGGAGAGGAAGGTAGCGCTATATAAGTTTAAATAGGCGGTAGAAGTAATAGCACTTATACGGAGAGGATCCTTAATACAGGAGAGGGTGGTTATAAAACGTACCAAGAGGAGCGTGATGGAATATCACTAATACGGTTGGTGATGTAAAAGCAGTGATAAGGCGGAGTGAAGAAAATGCACTGTTACATAGGATAATGAAGTAAAAACACTAATAAATAGGAGAGCGAAGTAGTAGCAAATATAGGAAGAGGGCTAAGTACGGCGCAATCCAAGAGGAACACACAATCAACGATTTATTGAATGGTGCATGTCCTCCGATGGACTGTAGACCTGCACCATCGTACAGAAAGTATAACTGAAGAAAAACATACGATTTCCAGAATAGACTCCCATCTACTGCAGGAACGACAATCAACTTTAATAAGGCAGTGCGCATAATAGTATATTGACGGCATATGAGCAAGTGGCGGCATATGTGCTTGTGGCGGCATATGTATCAGTGAGGGCATATGTACTAGTGACGGTATGTGTAATAGTGACGGTATATGTAACTGTGGCGGTATATGTAATATTGATGTTATATATACTAATGCCAGCGTACGTATCGGTAAATTTACCAGTGACGACATGTGTCACAGTGACGGTATATGTACCTGTGACGGCATATGTACTAGTGATGGCAAATGTGACATTGACAGTATATTTATTAATGTCTGTTTTATTAACAGTTGTAACAGTTTATATAAAACGAATCTCATAAAGGTAACATATATATATACATACCATAAACAGTACACGCGTACATATTAAGGGTAATATCATATAAATATCATATTATTTATCATATTTATTATTCGTGTTGATATTTGCCCGATGGTATACGGGAAAATAGTTTGGTTGTGTGAGTCTGAAGGAGAAATAATTTAACTATTTAGTGTTTTACATTGTTTATTTAAATGTGTTCTAATATGCTAATTTGAGGAAATACTTTTAAGCTAATTTGAGCAAATAGTTATATGCTAAAAATAGTTCTGCGCTATTTTAGCATGCATTTTATGCTAATTTGAACATATAGTTCTATGCCAATTTGAGCATATGGTTTGATATGAAGAGTATGTTGATTCAAACAAGTTAGCATAGTATGCGCTATTTTATGTATTTGAATTATCGTTATTTATTGAAACGAGGACCAGCTTACAGCGCATTTCTATTTTAAAACACATTTGGATATGTGATCGGCAAAATGGCCATGTTGTATAGCTATGTATGCACGCGTGGTCGTTCAATAACTATGTTATTCAGTTATATGGTGTACGATCAGGGTCGTAAAGTTTTCATACAGTTATTTCATTTGTTTATCCTTATATATGCAAGCCATTATGTCAAGATGTATTATATAAACATTGTCGATGTACAGAATTATAGAAACTGGCACAGCACTGATAATTCATCCTTATCAATTAAACAATTTCACTTTGCAAAGGCAGAGGCACTGCGCCAACGTTTTCTTGTATTTGTGACTATGGTAAGCATTGGAATTGTCCCTAAGCATAGAAGAAACTTTGTACATTTTAAGAGTTTTCAGAATGCTGAGAAAATAAATTATACGTTAACGCTAATCATTTGTTTAAACAGTTGTCCCTTATATTTTAACAAAATATCAGTATGAGTAAAAAACGTTTAATGAAAGCCATTTGCTTTTGAAATGGGATTTTAGTAATACAACAATATGTCACAGTTAAATAAATATTGGCGTTAAAATGACCACTTGTGTTTATATTATGGTTTAAATTGTGTTGATAAATTGTGTTGATATTTGCAAAAGTGAAAAAAACGACATGCATTCTTCATTTTTCCGACTTTTATTTTCTATTCAAAATGAATATTTTTCATTTAGAGTCTCTTTCAGCAAATATTCATGTGTAACATACCTTGCTGATTTCAAAAGACGTGCGATACAAATTCAATTAGAGCACGAAAAAGTGTTCTGTTACCAGAATTAGAGAACGGCATTCTTCAAACGAAAATGCCGCAGAAAATGCGATAAGACAAATATAAAAGCTAAAATCGATGTTATGAGTTGTACAAGATACAGAATCTATGTTAAGAAAAGTACACGAGACTCTTATGTTATGGGAAGTTTGCAAAATATAATATATTTTATGAAAAGTACACGAGTTAGAATCCATGCTATGAGAAGAACATGAGATAGTATATAGGTTAGAAGTTCGCGAGATAGGAATCAGTTATGACATAAGTCGAACTGATTATGTAGCATTCACAGCATGAAATAAACCAAAAACGTGCATTAAAAACCTATAACAATTAAATTTAAATATATTTATATATATATAGGAAGACGCGAAAACACAAACATAAACTAGTTGATAACAGGGGTACAGCTTTGAAAAAAATAAGTGGTAAAACGCTGGCTGAGGGTTTAACCAGGTTATCGGGTGCTCCAAACCTCAATCGTAGTCTATTGTCATCACAATTAAAAGGGACAGTGTACAATAAGAAAATTCCCGTCAGGATATATCCTTTAACAAACAAGCCGGCATTAACAGTCACTTAGGTAACATACAAAGATGATCATGTATATATGAATATAAGAAAAAGCACAGAAAGCCACACAGTAAAAATTCAATGACTTGGTAAAAGCTAGAGCATTAAGTACTAGGCAAGTCAATGACTTGGTAAAAGCCAGAGCATTAAGGACTAGGCAAGTCAATGACTCGGTAATAGCCAGAGCATTAACGACTAGGCAAGTCAATGACTTGGTAAAAGCCATAGCATTAAGGACAAGGCAAGTCAATGCCTTTGTAAAAGCCAAAGCATTAAGGACAAGGCAAGTCAATGACTTGGTAAAGGCCAAAGCATTAAGGACAAGGCAAGTCAATGACTTTGTAAAAGCCAAAGCATTAAGGACAAGGCAAGTCAATGACTTTGTAAAAGCCAAAGCATTAAGGACAAGGCAAGTCAATGACTTGGTAAAGGCCAAAGCATGAAGGACAAGGCAAGTCAATGACTTGGTAAAGATCAAAGCATTAAGGACAAGGCAAGTTAATGACTTGGTCAAAGCCAAAGCATTAAGGACAAGGCAAGTCAATGACTTGGTAAAAGCCAAATAATATAGGACAAGGCAAGTCAATGACTTGGTAAACGCCAAATCATTAAGGACAAGGCAAGTCAATGACTTGGTAAAAGCCAAATCATTAAGGACAAGGCAAGTCAATGACTTGGTAAAAGCCAGAGCATCAGGGACAAGGCAAGTCAATGACTTGGTCAAAGCCAAATCATTAAGGACAAGGCAAGTCAATGACTTGGTCAAAGCCAAATCATTAAGGACAAGGCAAGTCAATGACTTGGTAAAAGCCAGAGCATCAAGGCCAAGGCAAGTCAATGACTTGGTAAAAGCCAGAGCATTAAGGACAAGGCAAGTCAATGACTTGGTAAAACCAGAGCATTAAGGACAAGGCAAGTCAATGACTTGGTAAAAGCCAAATCATTAAGGACAAGGCAAGTCAATGACTTGGTAAAAGCCAGAGCATTAAGGACAAGGCAAGTCAATGACTTGGTAAAAGCCAAATCATTAAGGCCAAGGCAAGTCAATGACTTGGTAAAAGCCAGAGCATTAAGGCCAAGGCAAGTCAATGACTTGGTAAAAGCCAGAGCATTAAGGACAAGGCAAGTCAATGACTTGTTAAAAGCCAGAGCATTAAGGACAAGGCAAGTCAATGACATGGTAAAAGCCAGAGCATTAAGGACAATGCAAGTCAATGACTTGATAAAAGCCAGAGCGAAGTCAATGACTTGGTAAAAGACAGTCACGATTGGACATGCATTAAACCTTACCTTCCTGTTCATGATTTAGGACTCACAACACTATTATCTTCCTTGAATACTCGTGCCCTACATATGAAGGAGGGACATAAATTACATAGTTCCTCTTTTCTTCTTTATACAGGACTTTCCAATGCATACATTGATTTAGCCTTACCAGGTTCTAAATCTACAGCATTTTAGGAAGAGATCACAGAAAAGTTCATAGAGGTTGTTTATTATTTCTTCATTTTTAATATAAAGAGATACAAATCGAGGAAAGAAGCGATCGTATCGGACATATTAGCTTTGTTGGGTTGAAGTTCTTAGGATAGATATTCTTATATGGCCTTTTATTCATTTTTAAAGTTGTTCTTTGTTTCTCTGTGTGTTTGTGGTTGGCTGTCGTCCTTGAATGCTAATTTTACTGTTCGATTTTTATATATATTTAGGAAAGAAAGGGTTGTCAGTGTTCAATATATGTCAATTTATTTATTCATTTAAAAGTTTGCTCATTACTCATGATGACTTAGTTTAAAATATTTAAATCATGGTAAGGTATAAGTGGGGATGTACTCGACCCCATGGACTTATATTTACGAGGTGAATAAAATCGTATTCTTCTGTAGATGTAACATGTATTAAAGGCTTCGATGGCATCTATCCGAGTATTTGGTGAAATACTTAACATTAAATCTCTTATATAACATAATCTGTGACAATAGGTAACATTGGTATATCAACAATTTGCCTATAAAGATGTGTATCTTATCGGACGAACATGTTATATAATACTTCACAAACTTTTCGGCAAGTCCACATACCACATAGTGTAATCGTTGTCATTCGTAAAATGTGCTTTAATATTGCTACAGGCAAAAATGTATTTTTCTCCTTCGAATATCTTTTTCAGATTTATCTTGCATTTTATTCATCTTTGTTTCTGTGCGTGGTTATGGTTGACTGTGGTTCTTGGGCGATACATTTCTTGTTCGACTTTTGTATTTACTTTTTTCGAATAAGAGGAAAAGGTGTGCCGTTGATAAGGTTGTGTGGTAAGGTTGTATCTAATATGGAAAAGACATACTAAGATCAAACTTGCAAATTGTATCAAGAACGTTTCGAAATTGTTTTTGCAAATAAATTAATACCAGAGTCTTTATAAGTTTTTGCACAGTAGAAGTTGTTCAGTAGGAAGTATATGCAATGCTCGAACAGGAAAAGAGGCATTCAATGACCGCAGTCATCTAAACCAACGCATTCAAAATAAAAAAATAATTCCATTAAGAGATGGGAAAGCTTATATAAGCAGGATTTTATAACGGATATCTCGGCAATAAAACACGTTTAAAAACTTTTTTTACTGAAAAAATGCGATATCCTGTTTAAAATGACCTATTAAATGTTTTAATTTTACAATATGCAAACGTTTAAAGCCGAATTGAGGTTTTATTTAATACCCCAGCCAACACCGTTTTTGCTTCGGAGAAGGGTTTGGATGGGGTATTAAAGTTAATACTCGGACCACGTAATGAACAGTGGTACCGACTTAAAACGGCCAGTGACAAAAATACCGCTGTGTGGTTTAAACTCGGTTCTAGGGTGCACCAAACATCATTAATATGAAATATAAGAAACACAAAAATATACTCATTGTATAATACATGTAAGTTTATTTACGTCTCATTGTTTACATTACATATATGCAAACTGAAATACCCACATTTATAAAATGCTAAACATCATTCCTTACATAATTATAAGAGGCGATGATTTAAATGTGTTCATAGAATATACGTTAAATTGGCATGTAACTCTAAAAAATAGTTAAATTTGCATAAGAACTTGGAATGTACAATATAATGAAAACTTACGAGTTTATCACTTAAGTATCGGTTTAAGTAACTCGTTTTATACACATTCTTAAATATGTAATGTCATTGATAATCGCGACTCCTGGCTATTAAGTGAATGCTTCCCATAATAACCAAACGTCTGTTTAGATAATCAATCGATTTTAAACAAAGAGTAGCAAAAGGGCAAAATGAAAATAAAAATATCTTAAAATATCAGTTATCAATTCAAAATCAGATAAATGATTAGTTGTACATCTAACAATTAAATTAAACAATCACACACATTATATACATCATAACAGGGCATCATATTTCAATCTATTTACTTAAAAACATAGACCTTCTTTCAATAATTAAAAAAGCATGTTTTGGCAACACAATTAGGTTTATGGTATAAGTAAGTCGAACGGGAAATGTAGCTTTCACAGAACACAATACGTATAAGATCTAAATATGTGAATAACAAAGATATTCTCTCTTCTTTCGAGAGATACAAACGGTTAAAATGAATATTGCTTGCTTTTGTTATCATGTTTGTCCACAGGGAATCTTAAGGTGAGATTCTGATTCAATAGCCTGTTTACAGTACAGACAAATTCTTTCGGCTACAGCTGGACGTTCATATCTTCCAGTTCCAGTTTCTAATCAAGTTATTGGTGCAAAATTTGGATAAAGTAGATATATGAGTCTTTGGAAAAATAACTTTACAGTAAATTCCGCTTTCAAATGACTGCTCATTACGTGGTCAGAGTATTAACTTTCATACCCCATCCAACCCCTTCTCCAAGAAGCGAAAACGGGGATGGCTGGGGTATGAAATAAAACTTTAATTTCAGCCTAAACTGTTTGCTTATTGTAAAATGAAAACATTAATAGGTAATTTTAAACAGGTTATCACATTTTTTCAGTAATTGCCGAAATATCCGTAATAACATTGCTTAATGGTATTAAGGCGGGACCACGTAATGTTAAACAACGTATAAGTCCGCAATTTATTACCAACATTCCCTTTACCTGTTACACAATTGTAACCAATAAAGTTCGAATGATGTCATACCAGGCTCTGTAACTTCATTGACCATATTATTTTTCATAATTATGGTTTACATAATTATAAATTCTTCACAATTGAGAGAATAGTTAATGGCGTGGAGGTCTTTATTTACACTGTCCCGTATTATTGGGTTGACAGTAGGGTAAGTGTGAGGTTTGGTCCACCCTAGAACCTGGTTTAAACCCCAGCGGCCTTTTTTGCCACTGACCGTTCCAAGGCGGTAGCCCTATTGTCAACCCTTTTGTGGTTGTGATGTCTTTTGTGGCCTTTTATTCATCTTTAAATTTATTCTTTGTTTCTGTGTGTGTTTGTGGTTGACTGTCGACATTCAATGCTGCTTTTCCTGTTCGAGTTTTATATCTATATTATTAAGAGTATTGCATACTCTAAAACACCAGTTTCTAACGTAACAATATTTAAATACATTTTTATTAAATCTGCATGTATATGACTCCATATTGTTTAAACGAACCCATTAATTTGAAACACATTTAACTGCTTAACACTACCTAGCTGCCACTCCATCTCACTCGCTCTTTTTTGAACATGTTATGCATGTAAACTTAATTGCATTTGCATTTTCAAACGTGGCAAACCACTAAACACGAAAAAAAACATGATTGTGAGAAAAGAAAACGATTACAATTATACACGGTGCAATACAGTTAAGAATGTGGAAATGAGACACGGAATTACAATTACATGAGATGAATTATTTGTTATGGTTTTCCTTATTTCAAATGATTTTAAAAAAAAATACACACTCAACTTTTTAATTTCATTTTTATTTTTATTTATATTGTAAAAAGTTATTTTTATTTGAACATGTTCGGTCGTTTTCAAAAATACTTTTTAATATATATGTTTCGGATGTCTTTATACAGATCGCAGTCTAAAATGAAATGAAATTCTTCTTCAGCCTTATCAGATGATACATATTCTAACTTCTAATGATTTAATTCTAGGTCAATGCCACCTACCAGTTCTACAGCAAGGTTGTGATATGATACCGTCATTGATATCGAAAAGGATAAAAAAAACGGTAATCAAGAGGGAAATCGAAAAACTAGAGATAAAGTTAATAATATTATTTCATACTATGACGTGAATGATATATGGCGAATATTAAACGACGATAGCACTCACTATACTTGGCATTCAAACCACAAGCCTCCTATATTTTGTAGGCTTGACTATTTTTTGATATCTACAAATATTGTCAATGACGTTTCGAAATGTAAAATCTCCGCTGGACTACGCTCAGATCACTCTGTTGTATATTTTAATATAAATTTGTCAAAACACCCAAGGGGACCTGGATATTTTAAACTTAATAACAGCGTTCTTCTCAATAAGGATTATCAAAAAAATATACGGGAAGGCATTAAAGAAATAACGGAAATAAATAAAGACTGCAACCCAAACACGTTATGGGAAATAATGAAAGGATCGATTAGAAACGAAACTATAAAATATTGTTCAACTAAAAAGAAGAAAGATTTAAAAGAAGAGAAAAATGTTACAGCGGAAATCGATAAAATAGAAAAAAAGCTAGCAGACGATATAAATAATAATGAATTATTAGAAATTTTAAATGTAGAAAAACAAAAATTGAAGAAAATAATAGAAAAACATACAGATGGAATTATTTTAAGGTCTAAGGCGCAATACATAGAAGGGGCAGAAAAAAATACGAAATATTTCTCAAATTTAGAAAAAGGAAACGCAGAAAGGAAAACAAGTACAAGACTTATTAAAGATGATGCAGAAGTAACAGATTATAAGGATATTTTGACAGAAACCAAGGATTATTACGAAAAGTTATATAAACGAATTGAAACTATAGAATCGATGCGAATTTTTTTTTCCAAATGCAAATGTAGAAAAACTTAACGAAGAACAGAAACATATTTGTGAAGGAAAACTAACCGAATATGAGTGTGCTCAAGCTCTTAAGGCAATGAAAAATAACAAAAGTCCAGGATCTGATGGAATTACAACCGAATTCTATAAAATATTTTGGAACGACATTAAACCATTTTTCATAAAGTCAATAAATCACTCGTACGACACAGGAAGTTTAACTACATTACAAAGACAAGGGATTATTACATTGCTACCGAAAAAGGATAAAGAATTAACCAAGTTAGAAAATTGGCGACCGATAACGTTACTAAATATAGATTATAAAATTGCAACAAAGTCAATAGCAAATCGTATTAAAAATGTTATTCCGTCTATTATAAGTCCAGCTCAAACAGGGTTCATACAAGGAAGGTATATCGGAGAAAATATTAGAATGCTTTTTGATGTACTAGAATTTTTAAACGATAATGATAATGCAGGCATTTTATTTTTTGCAGATTTTGAAAAAGCATTCGATAGTTTAAATCATGATTTTATTTTTAAGTGCTTAGAGTATTTTAACTTCGGAGAATCTCTAGTAGGCTGGATAAGATTATTCTATAATAATATACAAAGTTGTGTTTCAAATAATGGTCACATGTCAGAAGGATTTACAGTACAACAGGGGGTAAGACAAGGATGCCCATTATCTCCAATTATATTTATTATAGCTATTGAAATATTGTCTATTGCAGTCGCCCAAGATGAAACTATTAATGGTATAAGAATTACAAACCAAGAACTTAAACAGACATTATTTGCTGATGACGCTACTTTTATCACAGACGGGTCACGTAGATCTTTTGAAAATTTAATTAACGTTATAGAAGACTTTCGAGGAATTTCAGGTTTAAAACTTAATACAAAAAAGTCAACTGTTCTGCGCGCAGGGTCTTTAGCTAAAAGTAATATCGAATTTTGTAAGAGTAAAAAGTTCACATGGACATCAGACAAAGCAACTACTTTAGGGATGGTTTTTACAAATAATAAAGGGAAAATGCATGAATATAACCTAGACCCAAAAATAAAAGATTTTTATACGTGTCTTAATAGTTGGCGAAAGTACAATTTATCACTATTGGGAAAAATCACAGTCATAAAAACGTTTGCTCTACCTAAACTCATATATCCACTATCAGTTCTTGAAAACCCACAAAAAGATATCATGAAAAAAATAACTCAAGCTACTTTCAGTTTTCTTTGGGACGATAAACCAGATAAGATAAATAGAGAAACCATTATACAAGATTATGAAAATGGAGGGCTTAAAATGATTAATATAGAGTTTTATCTTAATTCTTTAAAATGCAGTTGGATTAAGAGAATTTTAGATGATAGTAATAAAGGACATTGGAAAGAACTATATGTAAATGAAATAAATAAATTAGGAGGAAAACTGCTTTTTGAAGGTAATTTAAATACTACAGATGTAAAACGTTTAAAAATAAGGGGAACGTTTCTTACAGAAATAATAGAAAGTTGGGCATATGTGAATTTTAGGCAGACTACAGACAACATTTCCAAAGAGATAATATGGAACAATTCAGCAATTAAAATCAATGGCAAACCAACATATTTAAAAACATGGGAAAATCGAGGGATAAAATATATTGAACAGTTATACGATTATACAAATAAAAGATTTTTCACATTTCCTGAATTCAAACAAATTTATGATATTAGCGAAGTAGAGTTTTTAAAATACCATTCACTTATTACAAGTATACCACCTGACTGAAAAGAAAAACTCAAGACAGAAGCAATAAACAACATGGAAAACATACATCAATCTTTAATAAACAAAGTTCTTGAAGGAAATAAGGTTAATGGATTAATATATAAATTACTAATAGAAAACAAATGTCAAAAAAGAATTAAAAAACCGCAGAGTAAATGGGAAGAAATATTTGAAAATTTAGAGTGGAAACAAATTTATTTAATACCTTTTCGATGTACTATAGATACGAAATTAAGAGCATTTCAGTATAAATATCTTACTCGAATTTTACCTTCCAATAAACTACTACACAAATGCAAGCTAGTGAATTCAAGTCTTTGTGACTTTTGCAACATGCATGTGGAAACGATTACACATCTCTTTTGGGAATGTCATATAAGCCAGATATTTTGGTCACAATTACAACAAATTCTACAAAGCAAAGGGTTTCAAATTACTTTTGATTTAAAGACTGTATCATTTGGTTTAATATGTAAAAACAACAGAAACGCTAGTATTTTGAACTTTATTATTATTATTTCAAAATACTTTCTATACAGAAACAAGTATTATAAAACCATCCCTGATATTGATTGCTTTATGAGATATTTGCATTATAGGAAAGATATTGAGGAAATTATTGCATTTTCTAAGAACAAACTTGAACAACACAATGCCAAATGGAACTTTGTTGACATTTGAGAAATGAAATAGAGATAGAAGGTTAATTAGTAACGATCACTTTCCATAGATATACCTCTTACTATACTCATACTATACTCTTCTTTTTTACTATCTTTCTATCATCTACCTTTTTCTCCCTATATATTTCTATTAAAACTAAACGTTTTCTTTTCAATACATTATATTGTAATTTATTGTTGAATATAATTTCATAATTATAGCTTTTGTACATTATTGTATTGAAAAGAAATAAAATGTTAAAAACAAGGTTGTGATATGGTCATCGCTATTCTTAATTTGTGTATGTCTATGCAACTGAGAATAATTCAAATTCAAAACTAACAGTTTCTTTATATATTGCTTAAATATTGCTCTCTATGATATTGTCTAAATGTTCGTGGAAAGACTGTACTATTATTATAATGAAGTCGTTATTTAAATATACTTAAGAAGACAAAAATCACATCTCCAACACTCTGGTTAAAACACATTGACGATACTAAATTGCGAACTACATTTACATATGTCGCTTTGGGTAAATATCAACATCATCCGTTTTAAGTTAATTATTAACAAGTTTAAAATCTTTAACCAGTATTTAGCAATTATATAACACTACCAAGAATACCATGATATACAAAATCAGTTTGCGTTGAAATATGAAATAGGGGATTAATAAGACCTACATAAAATAATCTTATAGTTTCCGTGTGTCCGTTAGCAAGTTTTTATTTATATTTGTAGCTTTTAAAATTGACCTAGTTCACTTATATAAAAGCTTTAGAAAAATACACATAGTACACAAACAAACTTCTATAACCGGCCGTAAACCCGACCTAAATGACACTTAATCATATGTGTTGCAATTACGTAATATATGCTTATGTAATTTATAACGCATGTGTTCCATTTATGTTTATGTAATTTATAACGCATGTGTTCCAATTTAATAATATACGATTGTGTACATAATAGAACTTCTATTATCAAATGTACAATCATTAAATTGGAACATACGGGTTTGTCACATATAAAAGTGTCAGACATACACTACCAAATGTTATCAAATATACAATTACCTTTTTTTAATATTTAATTATAAATATGTTCAATGGTTAATTGATTGTAAACATTTACAGTGTTATAGGGTATAGATACCGCTAAATTTACGGTTTCAAAAAAGTCTTTAAATAAAGATGTGTATTTTTGTATATTAAATCAAATTATTCGCTACATTGAACAATTGATATACGTGATTATTGCGTTGCAAATCTTATAGCTTATCAACGGTTCGAATTTATTTAGACTTTTATCAATAAATATTTAATTGCGTTGGACCCATGATCGAAAAGTCGTTGATTTGATCCCCGCCATGACCATATATGTTGTGTCTTTGAGCCAGACATTATCTGCATTTGCTTAATACTGGTTCTAACCAGGAAGACATCGAGAGTGATTAGAATAGGTTCATAGAGCTTGCGTTACAATCGAAGTAAAATAAATAAGTTTAAACTAATTAAACTAAATTATATGCTCAATTGCAGCCATATCCGGCGATTGTTGGCAAGGTGACCAATGTAAGCCATGTCTAACCACTCCAGCCAAGGGCTATGTAGGAAAGATCAACGGTATGTCTGTTTGTTGCGCACGTTGTGAAAGATCTGGTCTGAAAATGTCAGGGAGTTCCTGCGACTGTCTACATAACGGACCCGATGAACCCAACAAGCCGTCTTACCCGCCACCAACAGGAGCCTCGCCGATGCCATATGTTGGCTACATGTTCGTCTTCAAGATTGTGTTGATTGCCATTCTGAATTCAATCTATTGTAAATAGTCACAGACAAACATAGTGTGAGCTGTAGATAGTTATGAACATGTAGGGGAAAACAGAGACACACATATATACTCAGTACATTAATTTAAAAACGTATTTCGATTATTTTTAGTCCGCTGGTTTCTTGTTCAAGTCAAGATTGTATTTTATTTTAGTACACAAGCCTCTTTGTTCCAAAATTTGGCATACTGTTATGTCGACAGTTGCATAATATTCGCTCTAATTCTTTCAGTTAAAACACGTTTAATTTTAACATCTTTCACATCTCTAGAAATTCAAACAATACCAAGTGTTGCCTTTTCAAATGTACGGATTAATGTATGTGCAAACTGTGTTATGTTGGCGATGTTTATATCTTCACATTTAGAGAACTTACATACTCAGTGTTTTAGCTTAACGATGACTGTACAACTTATAATTGTATATTTGATAACATTTGGTAGTGTATGTCTGACACATTTATATGTGACAAACCCATATGTTCCAATTTAATAATTGTACATTTGATTATAGAAGTTCTATAATGTACACAATCGTATATTATTAAATGGAAACCTTGCGTTATAAATTACATAAGCATATATTATGTAATTGCAACACATGAGATAAAGTGTCATTCAGGTCGGGTTTACAGCCGGTTATAGAAGTTTGTTTGTGTACTATGTGTATTTTTCTAAAACTTTTATATAAGTGAACTAGGTCAATTTTAAAAGTTACAAATTTAAATAAAACTTGCTAACGGACACTATAAGAGTTTTTTATGTAGGTCTTATTAATCCCCTATTTCATATTTCAACGCAAACTGATTTTGTATATCATGGTATTCTTGGTAGTGTTATATAATTGCTAAATATTGGTTAAAGATTTTAAACTTGTTAATAATTAACTTAAAACAGATGATGTTGATATTTACCCAAAGCGACATATGTAAATGTAGTTCGCAATTTAGTAACTGTTTACGTGTGAGAGTGGGGATGTGCCGAAGTGTGCCTGTGTATATTTTATAAGGACGAGCTGTGCAACTGTTTACATGTGAGAGGGTGGGATGTGCCGAAGTGTGCCTGTGTATATTTTATAAGGACGAGATGTGCTACTGTTTACATGTGAAAGGGGGATGTGCCGAAGTGTGCCTGTGTATATTTTATAAGGACGAGATGTGCAACAGTTTACATATGAGAGGGGGGATCTGCCGAAGTGTGTCTGTGTATATTTTATAAGGACGAGATGTGCAACTGTTTACATGTTAGAGGGGGGATGTGCCGAAGTGTGCCTGTGTATATTTTATAAGGACGAGCTGTGCAACTGTTTACATGTGAGAGTTAGGATGTGTCGAAGTGTGCCTGTGTATGTTTTATAAGGACGAGCTGTGCAACTAGTTACCTGTGAGAGGGGGATGTGCCGAAGTGTGCCTGTGTATATTTTATAAGTACGAGATGTGCAACTGTTTACATGTGAGAGGGAGGATGTGCCGACTTGTGCCTGTGTGTATTTTATACGGAAGAGCTGTGCAACTGTTTACATGTGAGAGGGGGACGTGCCGAAGTGTGCCTGTGTATATTTTATAAGGACGAGCTGTGCAACTGTTTACCTGTGAGAGGGGGATTTGCCGAAGTTTGCATGTGTATATTTTATAAGGACGAGATGTGCAACTGTTTACATGTGAGAGGGGGGATCTGCCGATGTGTGACTGTGTATAGTTTATAAGGACGAGCTGTGCAACTGTTTACATGTGAGAGTGGGGATGTGCCGAAGTGTGCCTGTGTATATTTTATAAGGACGAGATGTGCAATTGTTTACATGTGAGAGTGAGGATGTGGCAAAGTGTGCCTGTGTATATTTTATAAGGACGAGATGTGCAACTGTTTACATGTGATAGTGGGGATGTGCCGAAGTAAGCCTGTGTATATTTTATAAGGACGAGATGTGCAACTGTTTACATGTGAGAGGGGGGATCTGCCGAAATGTGCCTGCGTATATTTTATAAGGACGAGCTGTGCAACTGTTTACATGTGAGAGCGGTGATCTGCCGAAGTGTGCCTGCGTATGTTGGATAAGGACGAGATTTGCAATTGTTTACATGTGAGAGGGAAAGCATGTGATACATTGTACACATTTAAATGAGTATTCAACACAGATGTGTAAAATGTGTCTGAGAAGTGATTAATCTGTATAATTAAGTCTCGTCTGTTGACTTACCATGCGTGAAAGTCACACATCCCGTCATTACAACAAGAGAACATATTACCACCGAGTTGTACATCTGAAAACAAATAAAACAGAAAGTCGTTACCCATTGAATTAGATGCTTAATAAAGCTAATCTTGATCATGTTTAATTAATTAAGCACTAAATCATTCGAGTTAATTTTCTGCTATAAAAAAAAAAAAGATAAATCATTTTTTATTAAAGAAATATATATGCTGTATTAAATATATAAGCAAAGTGACGAAATTCTATATTTGCGTGTAAAACATGAACAGAACATATATTCGTCCTCATTTGCACATCTCGCAGGTTCTCATGTGGAAAGAATACTCTTGACCTCGTGTGCAACACATGTCCGCCCTCACGTGCAAAATATTTCATCCACTCATATGAAAACATGTCAGTTTCCCTGCATGCAATTTATTCCTGCCACCCTGTATAAACATGACTGCACATGGGTGTCCCAATGTGCACATCATATCCGTGACCACGTGTGCAAAGCATGACCGTTCTCGTATGCATAAATATCCGTGTCCCCTTGTGTAAAACGTGACCGTTCCCATGTATAATAAATACATATCCGTGACCCCGTATTTAAAACGTGACCGCTCCCAGATGCAATACATATCCGTGACCCACTGTGTAAAACATGACAGTTCCCGTGTACAATACATATCCTTGACCAGAGTGTAAAACGTGATAGTTCTCATGTACAATACATATCAGTGACCCCCTTTGTAAAACATGACCGTTCCTAGGTACAATTCATATCCGTGACCCCGTGTGTAAAACATGTCAGTTCCTATGTACAGTACATATCCGTGACCCCGTGTGTAAAGCCTGATAGTTCTCGTGTACAATACATATCCGTGACCCCCTGTGTAAAACATGACCGTTCCCGTGTACAATACATATCCGTGACCACCTGTACAAAACATGACAGTTCCCGTGTACTTATCCGTGACCCCGTGTGTAAGGCATAACCGTTTTCGTGTGCAAAACTTATTCGTGTCCCCGTGTGTAAAAAACAAACATGGAAGTTTCTGTACATATACATATCCGTGACCCCGTGTGCAAATGATTTGCTTGTCCCTCTTATCAAAACATGCCGGTTCCCTTGTGTGCAAAACATGACCGTCGCGTGTGCAATGCATGTCTTTTGTCATGTGTACAAAGTATGTTGATCTCCCTATGAAAATTAATACACCGTATCCTCCTTTGTGAAACATGCCCATGTCATCGTGTGCAAAACGACTGCACACAGGTACGAAATATTGACTAGCTCTTTTTGGATATATATGGAAGCGAGATTCAAGGACACTTCCGAGGTAGAAACAAGGGGAAAAACAAAACAAGATGGGTTGGGTTCAACTCGTTATTTTTCTTAATATCATAAATCTCACGATCTATTTTAAAAAATAGGATCATTGACTCTAGCTCTTACCAAATAAATCCATAATACACAGTTTTCTGATATTAAATTATAATACTGGGTAATGATTGCATGATGAGCTTTTTCTGATATTAAATTATAATACTGGGTAATGATTGCATGATGAGCTTTTCATGTGATATTAAGAAAAATAACGACCTGAACTCACCCTCTGTTGTGTTTGTTTGTTCTACCACGAAAGTGTCATTGACTCTCGTTTCCATATATCTCCTAAAAGAGCTAGAGTCACAGTTAGTACTCGTGTAATAATGAAATCCTGGGGAAAATACTAAACACTTAGTAACATACGTATTCTCAATTGTATGTTTGTTATTCACGATAATAGAAATCATAGTGATCATTGAGAAATACACAAATTGTGTGATAGATCCAGAGTAAGAAAGTGTTTGATGGATGTTGTTTTACTGCAAAAAATAAATGAAAGCATTGCATAAATAAATAAATTGATAATTTACCTTAGATGCGCTTTGTATGAATCCGTTAAATTAAAATATTTCAAATTTACAACATTTACTGGTTTATGGCGTGTGACTGTATCCGCATTCAAATATATGCGTACGTGCAGATTTGAATTGCTTGTTGTTCCCATGTACTTATCCGTGACCCCGTGTGTAAGGCATTACCGTTTTGCAAAATGTATTCGTGTCCCCGTGTGTAAAAAACAAACATGGAAGTTTCTGTACATATACATATCCGTGACCCCATGTGCAAATGATTTGCTTGACCCTCTTATCAAAACATGCCGGTTCCATTGTGTGCAAAACATGACCGTCGCGTGTGCAATGCATGTATTTTGTCATGTGTACAAAGTATGTTGATCTCCCTATGAAAATTAATACACCGTATCCTCCTTTGTGAAACATGCCCATGTCATCGTGTGCAAAACGACTGCACACAGGTACGAAATATTGACTAGCTCTTTTTGGATATATATGGAAGCGAGATTCAAGGACACTTCCGAGGTAGAAACAAGGGAAAAAACACAAAACAGGGTGGGTTGGGTTCAACTCGTTATTTTTCTTAATATCATAAATCTCACGATCTATTTCAAAGAATAGGATCATTGACTCTAGCTCTTACCCAAAATAAATCCATAATACACAGTTTTCTGATATTAAATTCTAATACTGGGTAATGATTGCATGATGAGCTTTTCATCTTCACGTATACATGTTATACCCATTTACGAATAACCGACCAATTACGAATATGCTTATTTATTGTATTTAACCAAATAAAAAACATCCACACATCTGACTTTCATGAATAAATACAAATGCATGTATGTACCGAAAAATGCGGTCCGTCGAAGAAAACACACAGATCTCCCACTCTTATAAAAGACCTAGACGTATTATTTTTGCAAAATGAACATAGTTTGAACATATATAATTGGAATACTATTCCCAGATTTTGAAATAAATCGTTGGATTTGTGATATTAAGAAAAATAACGACCTGAACTCACCCTCTGTTGTGTTTGTTTGTTCTACCACTCTCGTTATTGACTCTCGTTTCCATATATCTCCTAAAACAGCTAGAGTCACAGTTAGTACTCGTGTAATAATGAAATCCTGGGGAAAATACTAAACACTTAGTAACATACGTATTCTCAATTGTATGTTTGTTATTCACGATAATAGAAACCATAGTGATCATTGAGAAATACACGAATTGTGTGATGTATCCAGAGTAAGAAAGTGTTTGATGGGTGTTGTTTTACTGCAAAAAATAAATGAAAGCATTGCATAAATAAATAAACTGGTAACTTACCTTAGATGCGCTTTGTATGAATCCGTTAAATTAAAATAATTCAACAACATTAAGTTACTGGTTTAAGGCGTAACACGTTATGACGTGACTGATTGCTTGTTTGTTATTTAAAACAACAAACTCCCACTTGATAGTATGTTGTTATGCAATTTACACGTTAGTTCCGCTCTATAGATCGTGTGGATTGACTAGGTGCTGGATGGTTTACATAGTTAAAACAACTGTTAATGGCTAATACAAAAGGACTACGAATGTTGCTTTTTAGCTCGACTTTTTCGAAAGGAAAAAAGAGACGTTGTCACTACTTGATGCGTCGTCTTCTTCTGCATCTCCTGCTGAAAGGAACTAACCCGCCAAATAACGGCAAAATTACATTACACAACTCTATCCAGGTGTTCAAGTCACATAATGATGTATATGTGTCGATGGAAAGTATAGGATCTATCACGGGTTCTTAAAATACCCGTGATTGAATATGCGTAAACTGAATTATGAGTTGGTAACTGTTAATTCAACGCTCCAGTTTTGGGGTTTGGCCTGTCTGGTTAAAACCATTTATATTGTGTTCATAGAGTTGGGATTCTCAAAATATGTCAGTTATATATAGACCACGTAATCAGTAGGTTAAGGAACGGTGTACATATGTTGCAAAAAAAAATTCTGTTGTTGGCTGGATAGCTTCTTTAAAGCTTGACGCTTTGTATCGCGAAAACTACTTAACGTAATAAGCGGTTAATACAAACTCATTATTCTTCGAATTAATGGAATTTTTAGTAGAAGCGTTGCATAGCTACCATGATCATTATTGGAGCTTCCGAACACCGTATGATCTGCAGCCATTGCCATCCAGGACATCTAAGGTCATACAGAAGGTCAACTGTCAACGAAGTGCAGAAAAATAAAATAGTATCCACTATAACATTGTACAGTAATTCTAATCCAAAGCTAACCATACTTGGACACAATACACATGGACAAAATATATAGTTCAAGTTAGATAACCAACCAGTATTCCCGAAGTCATTCTCCCTTAATTGGTGAAAAGTGTTGAAATTGACGAATAACTAGTTATTTTAATTGAAATTATACACAAATTGAAAACAATGCTTATATACAGTCTATCTCAGTCGAGCTCGATAACCAGACAGTTCGCACCTGTAACCATAGAGTTAACGTCCCTTTATTTGTGACTTTCTTTGAAATTGACGATTTTTGCTCAATAACGTAAACAAGTTATATTTAAAACTTTCAACAAAATGCTTATGGCTAAAATATCTCGGTCAAATGTGATATCCAGCCAGATCGTACCAGTACCCACAGAGTTATCTCCCTTTATTAATGAAAATTGTTGAAATTGACAATGTCTGCTCAATGAATTGACTACTTAGAAATGAAATTTAACCAAACATAGATACTCCATCAGGGTTACCGTTACTATAAACTTCGTAAAACCTTTGCAAAATGTTATTATCGTATCCCTGATCTTCTTTCCAAATATAAAAGTAATTTAAGAACTTTTCTGCGACAAGGACTATCACAACCTACTTGTATGGTGACGTGATTTACAAACTTCTTAAGATCCTTGGTAATAATCACTTTCATACTATCTTTGATAAACTTGTTAAAAGGTTTATCAAAAGATGTTATGACCCTATCATTTTGCAACGCACTGCATGCTTGGTGGTGGACCCATTTACAGTTCGCCACTATGCTTTCCTCTTTGATTGTGCGATGACCAGACAGGCTGTGGACCCTATGATGACATCTACCTAAAGCCCAAAAGGACGTTTGATGTTTGTCTGCAGTCTTGTCTGGTAGTGCCCTCAATGGTTTATTCTCTTGTTGCTCTGGCTTCTGCCAAGTCACTGAGTACCTTCTTTGTGGCATTATATGCTATTTTTTTTTGTATTTATATATACACGAGCATCTTTGTGTTTTACTTATTTATATTGCCTATTAATGCTGCCTTGTTGGTTAGAGAATAGTTCATGGCGGGGATTTCTTTATTTACACTGTCCCGTTTTATTGGGTTGATAGTAGGGTAAGTATGAGGGTTGGTGCACCCTAGAACCTGGTTTAAACCCAAACGGCCTTTTTTGCCACTGACCGTTTCAAGGCGGTAGCCCTACAGTCAACCATTTTGTGTTTGTGATGTCTTATTTGGCCTCTTATTCAGTTTTAAATGTTTTCTTTGTTTCTCTGTGTTTTTGTGGTTGACTGTTGTCCTTGAATGCTGCTTTTCCTGTTCGATTTTTATATCTATATGGATACAATGCTTATGGCAAAAATAAGTATAAAAGTCGAACAGGAAATGCAGATTTCACAGAACACAGTAAACCTAAAAACACGCAAAACGACAAACATGAATGGCAATGTTAATAAGAAAAACAGCCATAATGACGTCACAAACACAAAAATGGTTGACAATACGGCTACCGCCTTGGAACGGTCAGTGGTAAAAATGGCCGCTGATTCATCTCAGTCAGTTCCGGTATCCAGCCAGATCACTTCAATAAAAGTAGATATACAATTCGAACAGGAAAAGTAGCATTCAAGGACGACAGTCAACCACAAAAACACAGAGAAACAAAAAAACATTTAAAACTGAATAAGAGGCCAAATAAGACATCCCAAACACAAAAGGGTTCATAATAGGGCTACCGCCTTTATGTCACATTATAACTACCTACTTTGACAATGCATGATATGTTATTCAGTATTAATAGGAATGTTTGTTTGCCATTACGTGGTCCGAGTATTAACTTTCATACCCCATCCAACCCCTTCTCCAGGAAGCGAAAACGGGGTTGGCTGTGGTATGAAATAAAACATTAATTTCGACTTAAACTGTTTGCATATTGTAAAATCAAAACAGTTAATAGGTAGTTTTAAACAGGTTATAGCATTTTTTCAGTAAAAAATGTTTTAAAAATGTTTTATTGTCGAAATATCCGTTATAAAATCCGGCTAACATAAGCTTTCCCATCGCTTAATAGAATTAAGGCGGGATCACGTAATATAGTACAATCAGTACATTTAATAAATTATATTAACAGTACCTGGAATATATCACGTAATGTATCAGCATGCCGATATCAAACACGTAATTTAAATTAAGTTTGAAATCAGTTTTGTTGACATCCAAAATAATTTGCTTTACTTGTTCATGTCAGTATTACAGTTCTTGCTGAACTTTGATTTTATTGTTTATTACTACTAGTTTTATAGTTCCATACGTCTTCAGCGTATTCTGCTTTAAAGCCAAGATAATTGGTTTTGATGATCCCAAAATACCAGTATGTAATAATAAACTACTGCTTTGTAGTCGGAGCGACTAATATAAGAATACCACTAAAGGACCGTGAGAGATGTTGCAATTATATTACCTCTCACGAACAAACTCAATAAAACCTAACATGTCACTTTTCTCTTTTATTTGTGTTTGTTGCTTCCAAGGGATCCCATTTTCAGAATGTATTGACATTCATACTAGCGTTTGTTTAGTCCTGTGTGACTGAAAATCAGTAGTGTTGTTACTAACTGGACCTTTGGGATCATCAAGCCAATCGTCGTGGGTTTAAAGTAGAAAACCGCTGAAGCGGATGCTAGGGGATGTGAGAGGTGTTGCATATTGTATTACGGCTCATGAACAGACTCAATAAAACCGAGTCCGTTACTTTTCTCTCTTGTGTGTGTATGTGTTTGTGTTGCTTCCAAGGGATCCCCTTTTCAGTATAATACTCAATGTTTGAGCAGAAAATAAACGTTTTCGGTGACGTCATAGGCTCAGCACTGGGGAATTGGAAATGCTACAAGGCAACCTAATACTAATTACTGATTGCATTATTTTAATGGACTTTTCTATTGCATTTGATTTCCTTCCACATGACATGTTATTGTGTAAATTCGCTTCCTATGGCATGTGAGAAGACTGAGTTGACTTGTTAAACGTATATGTTATTGTAAATAGAGGATCTTACATGAGAACTCATTGATTATGGAATTTATTAAACGAGTCGGCAAAATGATATAATGCGAGGGTCTTGCCGAGCATTATATCGTTTTGCTAACGAGTTAAATAAATTCAATAATTAATGAGAACGAATGTGAGATTCTATTTATCACATAACTCACATATCGACTTTAATTGCATTTTGCCTGTCGCTTTAACACACGAAACAGACATAAACCGTGGGAATTGGATCATAGTCATTATCGATTTTTTTTGAAGGCGCATGCTTAGCTAATTTGCGTACTTATATAACTTGTGGTATATCGAAAATATAGAATGGTGTTATTCTACTCACACACCGTAAGTTATGTGATAAAGATATATAAAAACATAATTAGAAACACCTCAGGATGTATCCAGAATTGTACTGAACAACCACAGCAGTTAGAGCCCAAGAGATGTCACGTGATACATATGATCACGTGATACTTCTAACAACTTACAAAGTTCGTCTGCTTAACAGACCGTCCTTTGAACTTAACAAATATAAATTTATTCTATATCAATCGATTTCTTCTTTGTAGGCGTGTCCTTACTTGTAACCTCATGTTCACCAGCTCATGTCCAAATCGGGTATTTAAGCGAGCAAATATAGCGCAGGAAATCCTTTACTGTAGACATCGCCCAGTGCTATACACAGGCAACAGTAATTTGTATACAGAAAAGAAAGTTAGCCTCTTTCGGGGCTCGAACACACGACCTTCTTATTTCAAGTCAGGTGCTCTATCCACTGAACTATAACGACTACTTGAGAAAATAGTATACTAACTACCATTTATTATGAGTCAAAATAACTTAACATATTTGAAGGCAACTCAAGATGGATCAATAAATATGTAGTCCATCTTGTCGCACGTGTAAATTAACATTGCCTGATGTATATTGTGTTATCAATATGAAACTAAAACCTCGCCTCAAAACAACCATAGCTCTACTCCGGCCGATAAAAGGCTCTGGGTATTGTTTAACCACTCATAGGATATGTTGTCTGCTTTTTATACGCAGGCTTCATAACCGCTGCTCCCAACTAAATTCCATTATGTTTATTTCGCTCTTCGGGGCATTTCATTTTATTAGATACTGGGACCATACGCCGTACGAAATGGGGAAGGAGTATACTCCATGTCCACCGCCATATGCATGCCATCTTCGGGATGGTTAAAATTGTGTACTATTGATTTTATGAATATTGAGTTCTGCTCAACCCGGGGCTAGAGGGCGTGAGCGGTAGCTAGCATATTTCACTACGGCTCATGAACAGTCTCAATCAAACCGAGACTGCAATATTTCGTATGTGTCGTGCTCGGCCGTTTCCAAAGGTCCATTATCATACTCTTTGTTATTTAGCGCTTGATGATTTTGTGTGTGCTCGCTAGTTATTACGTAATGCCTATTTAGTGTTAACAATTCTACAACATACCAATAAATAGCCGTGATCTAGTGGTTCAGCTTGCATCCTTCAAAACTTAATAGTACAAGGCTGTGGTTCAAATCCCGTTGCTTGCAACTATTTTTATCACATATTCTGAAGCCGTATATTTATCGATGTTACCTGTACGGAGGCTAAATAAAAATGTGAAATTTTACGCATCAATTTCTGCTTATATACCGACTTTTGGGGTGTTCGTCGATTTGAAACTACTTCACACGTGACTCATTCATATTCATGACTTATTACCAGTTAAAATAGAGACTTTTCGTGATAGTCTCGAAAGGAAACATATATTTAAAACCGCTACTAAGTTGTGTAAAAATAAGTATTATTTGCATGACGTAGATATTACTTTTACCACCGCGTGACTGCACGGGGAAATAAGGTAAATCCGAATTGTATAACTGCACAATTATTGCCAGATAACTGATAAATACATTTACCTGTGGATTAATTTACCTGCTCAAAGTTTTCTACGTCAAATAAAATCTTATTCTCGCTTTTCAAAGATATTGCAATGTGTGAATTGTAAATATCTATTGTTGTGTATTGATTTCGAATTAAATAAACATAAACATGTTCATGAAAAAAAACATGGCCGGCGAATGAAACATGCCTAATACCGTTCACGCCCTCTAGCCCAGGGTTGAGCAGGACTCAGTATTTAACTATTTCTAACGTCACTAGTACAGAAATTTGAGCCATCCCGAAGATGATATTGATATGACGGTGAACATGGAACCTTCAGTGCGGTATTTTTAGAAAAATGTCAGAACAGCAATTGCGGATAATGTGAGTCTTTTAATAAGGGCTTTAATATACTGGGCCTAGTTGTTCAAAGATCGGTTTACTTAACCGAGCGTTAAGTCGAAATTTCAAATCTCTTTGAATTTCCGATAAATGAATATTTCTACCAGAAATTGAGCATGTGAAAGCATCATGTTAAGAAGAAATGCAAATTAAAAACTGTTAGTAGTACCAAACATATTTTTATGAGAAAATGTACTTTGAAAGTTTACACTAACCGAGGATTAAGCTAACCAATCTTTGAACAACTGGGCCCAATACCTAGATCATCGTTATGGACTTGTTATAGACCATTTTATTATGGATCGTCATGGATCATTTATTATGGGAATTTTATGTTATTGACTCCGTATGGATAATATTTTCCCCATTTGTGTCCTGAGTCAATGTCATTTACACGTTGTTATTTCTTGTGCGTTTTTTATTTGACAGGAGACCAAATGAAAATCAAGCTGAAATCATAAGCTATGCGCCAGTCTGCCATATTTTAACATCAACGCTGTGCTTGAAACGGACATACGCAATCACTTCGCTAAACCGTGCATGCTGATTGTTCTTGCACAGAGAACACATGCTTTCTTTCGAAGTTTTGAGAGAAAAACAATTGCCTTGGCAGTAATGTAATTAATGACAAACATAGTTTAAAGAGAGTATGAAAGCAGACATTTAGAAATTGCCACAAACGATGAATGCAAAAATTATTGCAGTCTTGGTTTGATTGAGACGGTAGTGAAAAATGCTTACTACTGCGCATGCCCTCTAGCCCCGTGTTGAGCAGAACTCAGTATTTACAAGAAAAACTTTATGCAAAGCATCAATTCGGCGCCAAAATTTTGAAGAATTAAAACATACGTTATTAAATAACAGTACACGTGTTTATCAGTTATTTTAACTTTCTTATCATCAGTACTAAACCTTGGTATATTTAGTGGTCATGGACATAATATTAACAAACGTTGCTATGTTGACTTGGTTAAATGTATTTTGAATTAACTAGGTCATTCAGACAATTTTCCAAACGGCCCGGCCAGACATCACGGCTGTCCACTATGACCTGCCCAGGCTGTGTAAGAGCAGCCCGGCCAGACATCACGGCCGTCCACTATGACCTGCCCAGGCTGTGTAAGAGCAGCCCGGCCAGACATCACGGCCGTCCACTATGACCTGCCCAGGCTGTGTAAGAGCAGTCCGGCCAGACATCACGGCCGTCCACTATGACCTGCCCAGGCTGTGTAAGATCAGTCACGCCAGACATCACTGTGTAAGAGCAGCCCGGCCAGACATCATGGCTGTCCACTATGACCAGCCCAGGCTGTGTAAGAGCAGTCCCGCCAGACATCACTGTGTAAGAGCAGCCCGGCCAGACATCACGGCTGTCCACTATGACCTGCCCAGGCTGTGTAAGAGCAGCCCGGCCAGACATCACGGCCGTCCACTATGACCTGCCCAGGCTGTGTAAGAGCAGTCCGGCCAGACATCATGGCTGTCCACTATGACCTGCCCAGGCTGTGTAAGAGCAGCCCGGCCAGACATCATGGCTGTCCACTATGACCAGCCCAGGCTTTATTTGGATGATACTCTATATAGAAAATGTTTACATTTTAATACAAGAAAAACTTGATGCAAAGAGTCTGCGCTCATAAATCTACTTTCGTTTTCAATACATTTGTCTGCATTTGACAGTCAAAATGAAGCATTACAAAATTAGCGATTTCCCGTAAACGAAATTTAAATGCCAAAACTTTCCGATATATCATCGTATTTTCTCATTTCTTAGCAACATTTAATGTAATTTGCCAATAATAATTAATCAAAACGATTTAAAAACGAGAACAATGTGAAAACATTTGAAACGCAGATATTACGATCGATAAATTTCGTTAAATTTTTCTAAAATTCGTATTACGCATTTAACCATTTGATTTTATAATCAGCCTCGTTTTCAGTCAAAATACAGGGAGACATCGTTTTAATGAAATGATTTTGTATAATTTTTGAATTAGTGGTGCATCATTTCTTACAGAAATTCAAGAAATCGCTAAGCAGTTTTATCTCTTGTGTTTTATATATTATTCTGGTGCGTTTTATAGCATGCTTTAAATGCCATTTAAACATTTTTAATTACAATCCAAACATACTCAACTATCAGTCCTTTTGATTCCCCATGCCTAAGGTCAAAGTACTGGGGAAGGTCAAAGTACTACCACAGTATGTCCGGCGCCCTCAAGGGGCGCCGAACAATAACGTCACTAGTACAGAAATTTAAACCATCTCAAAAATGTTATGCATATAACGGTGAATATAGAACCTACACACAAACTATCCGTCAACAACATTCAGTGAACACCATATATATCATTGCATAACTTTTAAGAGGCTGATTATCAGTAGTGTGCACGTGTAATGGCATTTTTAAACATTATAACTTAATAAAACATATTTCTGGATCGGAAAGTCTTCTTTTATTCAAATATACCCATTTCGTATAAACATGTCATAGCAAAATTTAACCACTTTCTTTTCTTTTATAGTTAGGTAGTGAATACGAATAAGTATGTGTTATCATAATATATAATATATACAAAACAGTTCACAATAAGTCTGTGTTATCATAATATATAATACATACAAAAACAGTTCACAAACGCATGTTTACTAAGATACATAGAAGGATAGCAATATATTTCTTTTATACAAAGATACAGTACATATTTCACGTATTGCTCGGTCCTTTCTCTTCTCAATATGCATTTAAAAACAGAAAATTAAACAACATTGTATTTTATTTAAAGACATATTTTTTAAATTGGAATATAAAGAGGAATATGATGGCGTGTTAGAACCAACACACATATATTTAAGGACCGTTATGCAGGCAGTTACACATCGGAGGTGAGCCCGAATGCAGCTCCAGACCAGATTGTTCATAGCTGGCGCAGCACACGGGAATACTGTTGAGGGAGAGCACGTAGTTCCTGTTTGGACCAGCGAGGCACTGTTCACACTGTTCTCTCTTCCAACAATCGCCAGAGATGCCTGAAATATACAGAAGGACACGCCTTCATGTCAGAATGACCAAATGATTTTGATAATAGAATACATACTAGTGTATACTAGTGTGCCAAATATTAACAGTGATTTTGTTTTTCACAGAATTGTTATGTCCTATTATTATATGAATCATGAGTCTAATTCCTTGATATATTTCAGAAACTATGCATTAAGTATTTGCCGGTGATAGTGGCGGCAGTAGTGATGGAGTGGGTGTTGCTTTAGTTCCAGCAACTAGTGCATGGTTAGTATTTTAATGTGCAGGCCTTTTTAACGAGCGTTAGTACACAAAGACAATGCGAGGTTGTGCCGAGCAATGTTCATGTCACATACAGTATATTTTGTTACATACTAACCATTTGCACACTTTACTATGTAACCTCAAACATATTTATAAACTGAAAAGAAATAAACATGTTTTGCGTCGATTTTTCTCCGTCACGCGCTTGACGTCACACTTCCAAATAAAGACCTTGACATCACGTGATTTGAATATCAAAGACACCTACGATTTATACGACGGATCATTATGTACCTCTACAAATTGTGGAGAGAGAAACGCTATCTATACGTCTGCAAAGGTCCGTACACAAAAGGTTATTATTGTATTTTGGGAAATGAGAACCAATGAGGTTATATCTTCTACGTAGTTCTATTTATAGACATACCTACATACACACTGCTTCTAAAGGACAAGGTTACAATAAATCCAGTTATGTTAAGGGATGGCTTCACATAATAATTATATTCTTCTAAACGATGCATTTATTTTCTAGCACGAGAAAAAGGTCAATATTAAAGGGAATGTAGCGACACAGCCAACCCATCTTTATTATAAGGAGTTCTGAAAAACTTTAATAAGGGTGAAATAATTATCAAAATCGGATCATAAACGAAGAAGATATGATCATTTGAAGGTTCTGTTGAAACGTATATGGAAACCCCATTTTTAGAGCTATGACATTACTGTTCTAAATGACCATGTATGGAATATTTATACATATGAACATTTACTTATTAATAGGGAAAAATGACAGCAACTGTATGAAAAATATGTATATTTAATGGCAATTATGCTTTACATGACCAGTAAAGGAGTTTGCATTTATTTGCAGTGATTTTCTTTGATTTAAATGATATTTATCAATATTCCATATATGGTAATTTAGAACTGTGATGTCATATCTCTCAAAATGGCGGCTTACATATCCGTTTTAGAAGAACCTTCAAATGGTCATATCGTTTTTGTTTATCATCCGATTTTAAATAATTCTTTCACATTTTCCCAAGTTTTTCAGAATTCTCAATAACAGAGCTTTTTTGGCTGTGTCGCTACATTCCCTTTAAGAAAAATAATATTTAAAAAGCTAATACTTACTTTCCACGTTGTCGCATTGACACCATGGCTCAAGTATATTATCTATCTCACGATATCCACTCCCCAAGTACTTGGAACATCCCGGACAACAGACTGTCAAGCTCCGTCCTCCTAATGTCAGAGTGTTGTATTTCCCTTCCGCACAATGATCACATTCTGAACAGGTATTGCAATTCGCTGGATAAGACGCATTACTTGTTATTATTTCTCCATGTTTTTTAAAGTGTAACAAAAACACCTCAAATATTTGCATTAGAGGAAATTGTAAAATTATTTAATTATGTTTGACAGGGGAACAAATTGTCTTTAATATTAGTTATTGGATTTGTTACTGACCCTCTACAGAAATATGTGGGGTCGGTAAGATTTATAGGGGCGAGGCAATAGCCGAGTCCCCCTATATATCTGACTGACCCCACATATTTCTGTAGGGGGTCCGTTACAAACCCAATAACTGATTTATTTCATCAGGCCCCTTTTTTAAGTCAAACACCGATATGATTGTAACCCATTTTAATGGAACGTCAACGTCATTGAGACGTTCGCGCAATTTGAGTTCATGACGGTGACGTTACGACCGGTACAGTTAAAAACATTATTAATTTACTTATTATGTTTTTTTCTAACGCCTTAAAGAACTACTTGCCAATGATTTAAACTTTGAATCGGAATTGTAATCCATATTTTTTAAGTGACCCCCTATGAAATCTACTGATAAACTATAACATATTATTGCACCTCGCACAAAATCCTAGGAATTTCATTAGATTAGAGCGGTCATATGGTGACCCTCTATTATTCTATAGTGGGTCAGTAGATTTCATAGAGGGTCACTAAAACAATATGGACTACAATTCCGATCCAGAGTTTAAATCATTTGTAAATAGTTCTTTAAGGCGTTATTAACAAACACAATAAGTAAATTAGTAATGTTTTTAAACTGTACCGGTCGTGACGTCAACGTCATGACGTCAAATTGCGCGAACGTCTCAATGACGTTAACGCTCCATTAAAATTGGTTAAATATTGGCGTTTGCCTTAAAAAAGGTGCTCGATGCAATAAATCAGTTATTGGGTGTGTTACTGACCCCCTACAGAAATATGTTGGGTCAGTCAGATATGTATGTAGTGGGTCAGTAACACACCCATTAACCATGTGACAACTCTAATCCAATGAAATTCCTATAATTGTGTGCGAGGTGCAATAAATTGCAGTGTAGATGAAGGAAGAAAATATTATTGAAACCATTCTGGGTGTTGATAAACGCCAAAATAAAAAGAATGATGTGGAAAGGGGCAAATAACCAATCAAAAAGTGTTAAACATATGCAGTTGCTGTCTCTAAAAGTATATATAAAAGTCTAACAGGAAGTTTTAGCTTTCACAGAACACAGTCAACCAAAAACACGCCTTAAAACAAACAGCAATTACAATGTTAATAAGAATCAAGGCAAGCGACATCACAAACACAAACGGATTGACAATAGGGTTACCGTCCTGGAACGGTCAGTGGCAAAAAGGCCGCTGGGCGTTTAAACCTGTTTCTATGTTGCACTAATTCAATTCAATATTGTATTTGGCATAACATTTACATGTTTATTGCCTAAACAAGGCGGAACACAATACACACTATTTCAGAGAAGAGTATAAACAAACATACATACTTCATTTAGAGAATGAATATATATATATTTCAGTGGAACAGTTATATTATTACGTTCTATCAATGGCATTTTATCACATGTTATTACCATTATCAAGATTGTTTTTAAAAAGCATTCATATTTAAGTCTTTAGAACAATGCATATAAACTCTGACTACCGTTACATCATTTATCTCCTACTAATAAAGTTTAAGTCGTTTACCCGTTTACCCATAACATACAATTTATTATTTACTTCAACGGACCTCACGCACTATACAAATAACTCCGCTTTACTTTGAGATCACGAGGAATTAGTGACAAATACACGAGACTCTGTTACACTTACCTGAGTTACATAACGAATGGATATTGCCACTTATGTTATTAATAGTATTGTGATTAGTCAAGGATTAAGTCTAATTCTCTTTTGACTGAATGGATATAACGGAGCCAACTTACATTTAGGTTCATGGCTATAAGAAAATGTTACCAAGCATGCGAGGCAAACCAACAGTATAAGGGCAATTGGAGTTTACACATCTGCAAAAGTAAACAAAATGTGTTATATATATATGACGACATGAATATATAAATTATTTAAAGATTATGGTAACACTTTCAAAGTTCTTGGTTTATCATGCTAATATTACAGCTGTAATAATTTCCAAAATAACTTTCTTAAATATTCACATATTTTAAACTCAAATGCTTACATTTTAAGGCAATTTGAAAGAACCTAAGTTGCAATACTAGGTGCATATGAAATAAAAGTAAAATGATCATATCTTCGCAACACGTTTTCTGTCAATAAATTTATAATTGTATACATTTAGAAAAAAAGCTGGAAAAAGCTCCCACTGGCTTATAATTGTTTGAAATGTAAGAGTATGTTTGTATCATATTAATAAATACTGAAAAGAGGAACCCTTGAAACAACAAACACAAACAATATTGAAAAGCATCACACGCGGTTTTATTGAGTATGTTCATGAGAGGTAATATTATTTTATTTATCATGCAGATATGCACTTTTCTGCCTAATAAAGGGGTGACCTATTACATTTTGCTTTAATTAGGCACTGGCCAATAAAGCAAATCAATACGGAATCCCTCAAAGCAGAGCAGAGCCTTTCTTCGTTTTCTAAGCCTCGCCTAATAAACTTGATAGTGAAAGGCACTGACATAATATTTTCTATTTATTTAAACACTTTTAAATATTTGTTTAATTCAATTAACAAATGTAACAGATTGATGGTACATGTTGTTGATAATAGCCTTCTTTAAACGGAATAACTGAGTACAACTGAGTTATTAAAACATTCATTAAACAATTTTCTGAAAATCTTAATGCAATATTCTTGTCACGTTAACAATTTTCAACGTCACGTTAACAATTTTCAACGTTACGTTAACCATTTTCAACATTTCGTTAACCATTTTCAACGTTACGTTAACCATTTTCAACGTTTCAACGTTACGTTAACCATTTTCAACGTTACGTTAACCATTTTCAACGTTTCAACGTTACGTTAACCATTTTCAACTTCGTTAACCATTTTCAACGTTTCAACGTTACGTTAACCATTTTCAACTTCGATCAATAAATAAAGTAATACCACATTAATCACAGTTGGCCTCAGCATGACAAAGTAATTTAATTAAAATAAAATAGTTTTACCTTTATTGTTGGTGCCTTTAAAATAGCGTGTTGTCTTGCTGTCGTGATAACAGTGAGAGTTTAATGGTGAGGCTTACCAGTTGACCGTACACTGTTCTGTGAAAATGTACGCAGTTTAAACTGTTCAAATTCGAATGAAGAGTGATGTGGTTGCGTTTATTTATATAATTAGTTAAAATTAGGATCTGGTCATGTCGGTTTTTGGAAAATGGGAAAACGAAACTGCATTGTTTACCTATATGGATGTCGCCCGATTTTTACATAGAACGTTAGGACATTAATTAAATATGTGTCATTTGCATAATTTTTATGAATGTGATTGCTTTTGTGCAAACGGTTTCTTAAAAATTAATTTATTATTTTTATTTTGATATACTAATCATATTGTTTTTTTTATTTTAAAAGTATATTGGTCTGTTTTCGAGCTTAGATACATAACCGTTTGTCCCTGTTTGTCCATTTAACCTTCTCAAAAAATGTCGAAGGCGTGTTACTTAACTGTCTGTAAATATATCCCATAATGACGAAATTGAAACTGAAATTGAAGCCTATGTGCAAACGGTTATAAATAGTTAAACTAAAACAATGTATTATCTTACATTAAGTGGTCCCGCCTTAATTTCATTGTAGTGTAGTTCTAAGGTTTATAGTCCCTCCGTCAATATACTCAATGAACTTTACGACTCACAGAGATGGGTACAATAGAGTCTGGACTTGCCTTAATTCCGCTACGTGATGGGAAAGCTTATATTAGCAGGATAACGGATATTTCGACAATAATACACGTTTAAAAACATTGTTCACTGAACAATTGCGATAATCTGTTTAAAATTACATGTACCTATTAAATGTTTTAGTTTTACAATATGAAAACTTGTTAAGCCGAAATCATACCACAGCCAATCCCGTTTTCGCTTCTTGGAGAAGGGGTTATATGGGGTATGGAAGTTAAGACTAGGACCACGTAATGTGGTTAATGTCCCATTGTTTACAAGCATTACATATATATAATAAACATATGCATGTATTCTCATATGAGGATCGTATGATTCTTATATAAAAGGAGTCATATAATTCTCATACATTTGTAATAGGAGTTTCGTATAATTTACGT
Source organism: Cyrtodaria siliqua (assembly GCA_037043455.1). Taxonomy (NCBI): domain Eukaryota; kingdom Metazoa; phylum Mollusca; class Bivalvia; order Adapedonta; family Hiatellidae; genus Cyrtodaria; species Cyrtodaria siliqua. Next base: position 55,490 of record JAWPHD010001482.1, on the reverse strand, counting down.
TTGAGAATAACTTCATAAACACATACATTTTCATATTACTTTAATAAATTTCCGTTGTGAAGCTGTGTTAAATGTTGAGCTCCAAAAGTGAAAGTATGTTAGGCGGATCCGGGGGCTTGCAATAAAGGTGTTGTTTTGTTTACCTTTATTCAAAATTGTGCAATCTAGAATACCTGCGCACAAGCCTTTATAAATGCCATTAAGAATATTCATTTGAGCATGTCGTATATGTCGCATAATTAAGATTGCTTCATACCAGATTTTATCTCTGGAATTGTTAACAAATTTAAAGGATAGTCGGTACATTGATAGTTTGCAAGTAAAATGTTAGGTATGTTATTCTCTCAGCATTGTTACAACATATACAGTACAATACATAGTTAATAAGATTGGAACGAAATAACAATCTTATAGAGTTCCTCAATGGAGGCTGCACTGTGATTTTTTTCATTGCTTCTTTAAAGTTGCTATCCTGCCAACAACAGCCAAATTTTACCACATATTTGCACCGTTTCTAAAGGTTATAATAGCATAAATGAGTCTCCATTGCCCTTCCATAGTAAAGTCAGAATGTTGATAACCTGTTAAAAAACTCAAACCTCGTTAGAATTCTGGGAAACTTACTTTATCATGCAAATAAACATGTCTGCTATTAAACATCAACAAGGAAATAGGGGGGTTAATACCTTCTAAAGAAACATTTCTTCAGTTGTATACTAACACCGGGTCAAAGGTCAACACTATTTTTACCCCTTGCAATTTCATACCCTGTCTACTTTCACTTCTCAAATTTATATCAAAAACTGTCAAAAACATGATGAGCTGAATTTCCAAATATCAACAACATGTCCAGAATACAGTTACAGCCAAAAAATAACAGGAAACTGCAATTAAAAAAGTTTTTAAAGAAAAAAAGATTAGCACTCTTTAATACAGAACTAATTTTGACTGCACCAGGTGAGCACATCCTGTTGATTTAGTGTAATTAGACCTAAACCTACTGATGACGAGGAAACAGAGGTATATATACAAATTACATATTTTGAGAATCCAATCTCTATAGACACAATATAAACGACTTTAACCAGCTAGGTCATACCCCAAAACGGGGGCGTTGAATTTAGAGTTTACTCATAATTCATTTTACACATATTCAATCACGGGTATGTTAAGAACCCATGAAAAAATAAAAAATAATAATCGGCACAAATACATTTGTATATGACCTAAACAGCTGGATAGAGTTTGATAAACATCTTTGTAGTGTAAGTTTGCCATTATTTGACGGGTTAGTTTCCTTAAAGCTGTACAGTCCCTATTTTAACTGATAATAACTCATGAATATGAATGAGTCACGTTTGAAGTAGTTTCAAATCGACGAACACCCCCAAAAGTCGGTATATAAGGAGAAATCGATACGTAAAATTTCACATAAAGTCCAGACTCTATTGTGCCCATCGCGTCAGGTATACCTTGACGTGTTCGTTGGCGGACGGACTATAAACCTTAGAACTACACACACACAGACACACACACGTAAAATTTCACATTTTTATTTAGCCTCCGTACAGGTAACATCGATAAATATACGGCTCCAGAATATATGTGATAAAAAAATAGTTGCCCGGAACGGGGATTTGATCCACAGCCTTGCACTTGTAAGATTTGAAAGATGTACGCTGAACCTCTAGACCACTGCTTTTTATTGGTATTTTGTAGCATTTTTAACACTAAATAGGCATTACGTAATAACAAGAGCGCGCACACAAACCCATCAAGTCGAGATATGGTTGATTTGAGGCGAAGTATTAGTTTCATATTGATAAGATACGGTATTACACCAGGCAATGTTAATTTACACGTGCGACAATATGGACTGCATATTTATTGATCCATCATCAGTTGAGTTCAAATATGTTAAGTTATTTTACCTCATAATATATGTTAGTTAGTATACTATTTTCTCAAGTAGCGTTGTAGTTCAGTGTATAGAGCCTTGAGGACTTGAAATCAGAAGGTCGTGTGTTCGAGCCCCGAAAGAAGCTAACTTTTTATTTTTGTAAAAAATACTGTTACCTGTGTAAAGGTACGATGTGCACTGGTCGATGTATATACAGTAAATGATTTCCTTCGCTATATTTGCTCGCTTAAATACCCGATTTCGACAAGAGCTGGTGAACATGAAGTTACAAATAAAGACACGCCTACAAAGAATGAATGAATAAATGAATGGTGTTTTACGGCACGTCGACACATAAATAGGTCGAAGAAATCGATTGATATAGGGCGTCTGTAGCTTTAACAAAACACTGTTTTATTAAAATCATATTACATTGCAACAGTAGTGATTTATATACTTATATTAGGATTACATACAATCACGGTAACAGAAACGTACCGGCAATGTTTAAAAACATTTTCTGTCGTACAAATTCAGGGTTTATTGAAAATTGTATCAATAATACGATTGAAAAAAATGGGGCCTATTAATTTTAGATTTTATTTTTCAAAGTCGTATACTATTTATATTATTGAGCGTCGTAGACACAGCTTTCAATATTCGGAAAGGTGTTTCAGGCTATTTGTTCAATATCTACAAGTATGAGCACTAGTTAAGGTTTTGTTGTTGTTGTTTATTCAACTACTATTAAATTGTTGTCTTTACATAACATGTAATCACTATTGTATTATTACATATATAATTTTACAACATTAGCCATTAACAGTTATATATAGGTAAATGTCTATATATAAATATCTAAGTACATAAAAAACAGACTTAATAAAACTGTTAAATCTATATAAATTATGATACCAAACAGATGACTTTCTGTAAAATAAGTAACTGAACTGTTAAAAATTGAATAAATGTAAAAATTAATATAGTTAAAAGTGAATGTAATTTTTTTGACTCATGTACTATTTTTCTCAACTATCATTAATAATATGTAAATAGTCGTTTCCTATTAGTTCCGTCATTGTGTTATGTATTTATACATGTATGTTATTGCTGTAATTTGCTTTATCTGTTCACTGATTTGTGAAATTAAGCAGTTTGAAATAAAGTAAAGTAAAAGTATAAAAATATGAACAACTGATCTAGTTTACTGTCTAGTATTTGTCACATCATTGAACATCAAAGGGTTTAGCTCCCGTCTATTAACGCTTTTATAGCCATAATTGAAAATTCACAAAGACTGAAATGCACCCATTGTGTATGCTTGTTATAAGTTAACTTTGTTAATTAAGGGAAGGCTGTTCAAATCAATCCGAGCTTTCTTTTCATAAGCTGCACCTAGTTGTGAAGTTTCAGTAAACAAAACCAAGGTAAGGCAAAAAAAACAATAGGTGTGCTTCTGGTCTTGAAAAATAACGTAGGTCGGTAGGTTACTTTTTTGTTCTCGGCAACAATGAAGATACCTATCTACTACTTTACTGTATTTAAATGTAATATAACAATGTTCGGAATTTGCAGCATTCAGTTTATTATCACTAGGTAATATGAAACTATGAAACTGTTTATGTGTGAATTAAAAACAAATATGTATTTTAAGGTAGCATTTTGATATAACTGTCGGTATAAATGTATCAAGAATGAACTGTATAACTTATTAAGATGTTGTTGTTGTTTTATATAAATAACCCTATTGTGTGTTAATTTGAATATTGCTATTATCAAAATCATCAATCGATTATTAATAATAAAACAGTAAAAAAATTAGATTTCAGTTTCTTGTAGCCAGTCTAGATAATAAAACCAAGAAAATGTATTGCAATTAGCTCTACTGGCCGCAGGCAAGTTTACTCTCGGCAGGAAATAAATAGGGACGGTCGGAAACCTAAAAACAGATTTTTTTTTGAGGGGTCGGGGATTGGGGGACCTAATGTAAAGTTATTGAGCGGAAACGCATTTTCTATTTAGAGTGACAATGAACCTGACAAGCAAAATAAACAAAACCTTGTGTGCCGTTTTTTATGGTGGGTGTGGGGACGTAAACATATTGTTTGGGTTAACAAGCAGAAAACCCCTCCAAGAAACCTATTTTGCCATTTTTTAGGAGAGGGGGACGGGGTGCGTAGGTCTTTATTTATGGCAGGTCTAAACATACTGGGCCAGATTTTAGCCTCCCTGACTGTGGATACGAAAGTGGCCTGAATTGTATCATAAATCTTCGTATTACGCACATTATTGTAAAAATTATGTTTCAGTCCATTAAGATCATATTAAGATCATGGCCGGAAACGTTTATGTTGAGTCATACTACTTTGGACCATGTTTCTACCAAATGTGACAGTTACATATCTATACCAGTAGCTATAAAAATCGAACTTTAAAGTATCATTCTGTCGACAGTCAAACATAAACACACACAAAAACAAAGAACAACTTTAAAGATGACTAAAATGCAAAATAAGACGTCACAAACACAAAAAGGTTGAGAATAAAACCTTGGAACGGTCAGTGGCCAAAAAATGGTGGGGGTGAGCTGGGAGTTTAAACCAGGTTATAGGGTGCACCAAATATCATACTTACCCTATTGTTATCCCAATAAACGGGACAGTGTAAATAAAAATATCCACGCCAGGTTATAATACCAAACAAACAAGGCAGCATTGGCAGTATAAGTAAAACACATAAATGATCATATATATATAACATAAAAAGGCCTAGAAAGCCACAAAGTAAGTACTCATTGACGTGACAGAAGCCAGAGCAACAAGAAAACAAACGACAAGACCAGATTAAAGACAAACTTCAGACGCTATCTTCCTATAATGATTCAGGTAGATGTCATCATAGGGTCCACAATCTGTCCGGTCACAGCACAATCAAAGAGGAAAGCATAGTGGCGAACTGTAAATGGGTTCACCACTAAACATGCAGTGCGTTGCAAAACGAAAGAGCCTTTTGATAAACACGTTTAATAAATAAATTAATAAATAGTGTATGAAAGTGATTATGACCAAGGATTAGGGTTAGGTTTGAAAATTTACAAATCTAGTTTCAATCCATCACTCTTTTCTAATGCTTTTGATCTAAAATTGATAATTACGGTCAGTGGCAACACTTTATTCCTGTCCCGACATTGTTCGATGGAGGACACATAAAAAAGCATTATCTTGCAAAATAAAATAAAATACAGCCTATAATATTAACACACTTATTTTATTTCTCTGAGATAAAGTGTCCAACACAGTAAATGGAATTTATTTCGTGCAAACGACGCATGCCAGCTCTCGACCGTCAACGTAGGGCGGACATGGCAAAGAACCAAGACTCCCACATTGCACTTCGACGACATTAAGTACATTCTCATTATCATTTCCTGCCCCATGTGGAACAAACTCGATCCCTGAATCAAGACAGACGAAATTGGAACTAGCATGCCAGCCTTGTGCGCTTGATGCGAGGTATCCATGGTACTCCAACGCCCAACTTGGATAGCAACTTGCACGAGCAGGAATCATCACGTGAGAGACACGTGGTGATCTACAGACTGCACACGGAATGTCTTGGTTGTCGACATGCTTTCCAAACAACACGGATGATAACGCGTCAGTAACCTCAATTTCAGTTCCATGGACTCGAGCTCCAGTTTGAAAACCATCGGTATATTGGTCCCATGTCGGATCCTCGGGTAAGCAAACTAAATTAGAACCACCACCGTACTGATTCCATTGGTTTCCCGCCATATATCCTTTGTAAACAAAGTCAGTCCCATTTCCCGGACAACTGGTTCTTCCCCAACGTACGAAGGTACTTCCGCCGTTTGTGGGTAATGCTGACATGGTCGACTTTAATGACGTCATTTCGGCTTCCATGGCGTTGTACTTTGCCTGAAGAGACGTAATAGCATTAACGACATCGTCGTCGCTGTGAAGTAGCAGACGTTTAGAACCAGCTGAAGTCCTAACTGACAAAACCGTTGATGCAAAGGCAAAAAAGACTAACATGTCGAATACTTCCATTGTGTTTACTTTCTAAACTAATACAGTCGATTTGAATTAAGCCTGTTATGAATTATATTATATGTAAAGTACATTTTCTTATCTCTTATCTCAGAGTGCACCGTGTTACTTTCGTACATGTAGGTTAGGTGTTCGGCGTAAATTGGCTTGTCAATAAATTTTCTATTTTGGTAAACACGATTAGAAAATGATTAATTTCTAATAACATAAACACTATTGAATCACAATTTACGAACGTAAACAGGACATAAAATTGTCAGTTAAGTTTCGTTTCAAACACTGAATTTTGAATGTGTTATGTTTAAACATGCAAGACTGAAGTTTTGCCATAGCCAAAATTTAAATAAGGTAACATTTCTCATTGATATCAATGATGAGAGCACTCATTCTGATTCAAGATACAAGATCATTATACACGATCTTACATGACGTTCCAATATGTTTAATATAAAAGTGTTTTTAAAAAAATGGTTTTGTAGAAACCACAGCACCCAGACGCAATGGCACCATAGGCCTGCACTATACCACAATCAACGAGCAAGTTTTGCCCTATATAAACCACTGCATCCAAACACAATGGCACCGTAGGTCCGCACTGTATCACAATCACTTAACGTAAATCGATGTTATGCGTACACAACCTCGATATTACCTCGTCTTCAGCGATCAAATTGACAAGACAGTGTAAATAAAAGTACATCACATCAAAAGGAAATCTCTACCAATAAAGTCCACAACCAGAGAAATTAGGAAACGATACACGTGTATGTTGTTGTAAATATATATTTACTTTGTTTATTTTGTTCGCAAATTTTTCTCTCTACATATATGTACATACGATATTTCTCTCTACATATATATATATACGAGTATAGGAAGAAGTATAGGGAGAAATATTTCCGAACAACCAAGGACAGACTACCTTCGGACGAACTACGGCAGGGCGCCTAGCTATGATGAGAGACACAGAAATCAAACGTATGCATTCACTTCCTACAACACATGCTGATATACTGTATCTCTACATCATAACACAGGCGTCTGGAGGCACAATTAACATATAAACGCATACATACATACATACATACATACATACATACATACAATTATATGTTATATGAGTGTGATCACATTTAGGGATTCAACCACACACACGCTATATTTTTAGACAGTGACAGTGACAGCTTCGAATTAAGAGTTACCAACTCATAATTCATTATTCAGGTCACGGGTATCTTAATAACTAGTCAATAAACCTAAACATTTAATCTTCATATATACATTATTATATGATATGAACACGTGCATAGAGCTTTAGTTAACAGTTTTGTAGTGTAATTTTGCCGTTATTTGGCGGGTTAGTTTCGTTAAGATGACGGAAATTGTGAGATGAACGCCGTGGAAGCAGAGAGAATTTTAACTGATAAAACTATATCCGTAGTTCGATAAATTTACATGATCAATTTGATAGGTAATGATAACGAACGTACGTTTCTTCTATTTATAGTCTATATCACTATTAAATGGCCGATTACCATATTGTGGACATTCAACGTGTAATGACATTCTTAAATATTTGAAATAAATAAAACATATACTGACGGTTAATGAAAACTCGCCAGTAGATTATATTTGTGTTAATTGTTTATTTCTAAAGTAATAATTATGAGTGCATAGTTTGAAGTTGAAGGATATTAGTAAACAGTTGCAAACACTGAGTGTATCAAAATTCCTAAACATGTTGTATAAATTTCAAGTAAAGCCAAACGTATACAAAAAGAAAACGCCACACATCTTAGTATGTCCAACGTTTTACCTTTCCTAGGAAATCATCCCGATTTAACACTCATATAATCTACTGGTACGTTTTCATTGACCGTCAGTATATTTCTGGATCGGAAAGTCTTATATTATGAAAATATATCCATTGTGTATAGCAAAATCTAAACACTTTTCTTGTTTTCCTTTTTATTTACAAATACAAATACAAATATACAATTCATTTGTATAGCGCAAAAATTGTATAATACAATATTCTTTTGCGCTTTAGATGTATGCATGTTTTTCATTTAAAAATATAAAACAGTCAAATGTCTGTATCCCACAGACGCATGTTTTCAATGTTAGATGCATATATGAATATCAAATATTTCTCGTTTTGATCTGTCCTTTCTTTTCTCCATATATAAGAAGACGTTTGCTAAACATAATTGCATTTTACGTAAAGATTGTGTGTAACTTTTTTTTCTTCTTTTTTTTTAAAAAAAATGATGGAATTCAAACAGGAAATTGAGGACATGAGTCAACATAACTATGCTTAAGGCCCGTTATGCAGGCAGTTACACCTTCGAACGCCGAACGCCTTGCCAGATCGTTCACAGTTGGCGCAACACACGGGAATACTGTTGATGAATCCCACGTAGCCCTTGTTTGGACCAGCGAGGCACTGTTCACACTGTTCTCCCTTCCAACAATCGCCAGAGATGCCTGAAATATACAGAAGGACACGCCTTCATGTCAGAATGACCAAATGATTTGGATAATAGAATACATACTAGTGTGCCTAACATTAACAGTGGTTGTGTTTTTCACAGAAGTTTTTTGTCCTTGATATTTTTTTAAAAGCTCAGTTTCGCACGAATGTCCATGTAAATCAGAAAGAAATCAACTAATCATCTTTTAGGTCAATGGATGGTATTAATAATAATTATGAAGTGCATGTTTGCTTTTTTTCAGTTCTGAGTACTTATAATTGGAATATGCCTTTTGGGGGCTTTTGGAGGCTATAAATAGAAAAATGTGAAACTATCAAAAACGTTCAAAAACTAGCAAAATTGGCTGATTTGGCTTCACGTGTTGATCAATTTGGAATTACCTCTTAAAAAGCCGATGAAGGTATGTAACATTTAACATTTCCTGATATGCAAGAGCATGATGTGTATAGAAATGACCCTGATATGCGGATGAAATTTTTTTTATTGTTATTTATTGATATTTGAAATATTGGTAAAATTGCGTTTAAAGCTTGTTTTGAGAGTGAGGGATGGGAGGGGTAATCTTAAAGAAATGAGGCAAAAATTGTAAAGAAAATGCTTGTTGGTACTTTTTTGTGGTATGAAAACGTGGATAATTTAATGGTCTTCAAAGAAATGTATGATCGAATGATGGTGTAATTTATTTTGCTCAAGGATTCAGGCTAAGGGCTTTGTCACTACACAGTTTGTAATAACGACGCAGTTTGTAATAAAAATGTTAAAGTTCATTCTTCCAACGAATTTTACATAAGTATAGATATAGTTATGTAGAGATATATTACAAGTCAACTTTCGGATTCGAACACCGAACTATGAATTTTTTAAAGTTATTACAAATTGCGTCACTCCGATGTTCAGTCGATACTATACTTCTTATGTAAAATTCGTCTTAACGTTTAAAGGGACACTGTCCGCAAGTAAGCAGATAGTGAGCATAGCCATATAACCGTCTGATTTTTATTCAGTGAAATTTATACATGAAAACATGAGTATAGACCCAAATAAGTCTGTCGTAATATATTCGTGAGTTTGAAAAAAAGAAGTTTTATTTATTGTTTGTAAATATTGTGGGTGCAACAGTATTTACATTTTCTGCTGATCACGTGACAGCCTCAGCGCATTAGGTTGTCTATATAGTATGTATTGCGTAATATAGCTCAGTCGGTAGAGCAGTCGACTTAAATTTCGCGCTCACTATTATTACCCGTGAGTGTCATTTTAGTTTGGGCTGCGAATTCAAATTCGAAAAGAGGTACGTCTTTTTTTGTACCGCTATTGAATTCTGTCAAACAATCTTGTTTTTATTTAGTAAATATTCCATAATGGTAAGTGTTTAATGTTTGTCAACGTAATTATTTTGTGTTTTATAAGCTAAAAGTTACGGACATTGTCCCTTTAATACAAATCAAAGAACTGAAAGTACGCGATACTCAATTGTAGTAAGTGTATCACCATACGCATCAACACTGGAAAGTTACAGGTATATAAACAAATTGGTAGGTTTATAAACAATGTAAGGAGAGTCAGTGCATTAATGGTTAGCAGGTTGGACTGTTCGATACCTTGCCGCAGTTGATTTCCCGGCTGGTAATCAGTGCTGGATATTACCTAATTGGGTACTTTTCCAGCAGTACTAGCCTGTCGGTGGAGGTGGAGGGGTGGGGGAGTGCTGTTTCCAACAGTACTAGCCTAGACTGGATGCCAGGGAGTTAAAAGACACCTGCCGTGTGGTCGACTGGAAATAGGTTGTTACATCCATTCCAGGTGTGGACTGGCATCGACTGTACCCACGTTAATTAACGATTGTTATGAGCACTACAATGTGGTTTAATATAATATGATGATGGGTGGGTGGGGTGGGGGGGGGGGGCGGGGGTGGGGGGGGGGGCTGTTTAGGAGGAGATGTGTTTTTACTAAAATGATTTACTGAAAATATTTATTTACGACATAGGCGTAGGAGCCGGGGTGGGGGTAGGGGGTAGCGGGCGCCGCACCCCCCCCCCCCCCCCCCCACCCACTCTCAATGTTCAGAGTGGGTGTGGGTGGCAAAGTATGCTTTGGTCCAATAATTTGAAGAACAAATGGTTTGGTTTTGCTTGTCAAAAATGTTGTGAAAAGGTTTGCCCTCTCCACCTCCCCACCCACCCACCCCCCCCCCCCCACCCCACCCCCTCCCGTATAATTGTTTGGCCCCACCTCACCACCACACACACACACACACATACACACCACGATAATTGAAACATACTTTTTTTGATTGTCAAATATATATTTTTTAAAGTTTGACTCTAATCTGTTATAATACTACTTACCTTTTTACGTAAAAATAATTATATTATTAACGCATTCTCGCACTCGAACGATCGATACTAGTATCATAGATAGATGCATGTTGTTGCTTATTGTGATGTTTACAGACCCTTTTGGTACTTTTAGCTTGCGTTTTTGCATGATAATTTTACTGTTTTAGGACATATAAGAACATACCATTTACAAACCTATCACACTCTACTGTGTGAACTCCCAGCTTACCGAAGCACGGCAGGAAGGAAGGTCTTTATAGAATAAACAACAGTATACAACCAGTCTGTCTCTTGCCAGCATAGGTTTGATAACAGACAGTTTACACAAAAATCCTTAATCTGTATATCCTTCTATGCTGGACAGTTCTTTGTGCGAATGCGTGAAGTTACATGGCTAAATTATTCAGCTGATCCTTATATAGTTTCTGTGTTTGTCTATGGTTAACAGATTGTGAATTACATAGTCGACGAAAAGCATGCATTACAACTTCAATTCCTCGTGAACCGGTCTGAAAAACTTGAATGGTATAAACACGTATTTTGTAATGTTGAAAGGTTACCATTTCACTGAAATGACGTTTTCTCTGTAAGGTAGTTGATCGAGGCGTTGTGATAGTGCCGAAGAAGGGAGGGTTCAAGCCTGCTGATTTCCTTCTTTTTTTTAATTTTCATTATTATGGTTTTCATTATTGCTAATGGTAAGGTAGCAACAGTTCCTTTACATGTTTCACTTTGACAACGCATTCTTATAATTACACATGGTAACAGTGAACAGTTTATGTGTTGTAATGCACAACCCTCCACTTTTACACCCCTGCAATTTAATGCCATGGATACCGATAGTTAACTGCTCATTGTATAATTGTAGAAGTGTCTCGATTTCAGGAACATATTATAATATGTATTATGACCCCCACCACCGAATGGTGAAGGGACATATAGCGTTAGCCATGTCCGTCCGTCCGTCCGTCCTTCCTTCCGTCCGTCCGTCCGCCCCGAAAAGTTTGTGTGTCTATCTCCTCCCAAAGTTTTCAACCGATTGCTTCGAAACTTTACAGGATGCTTACCTATGATGCCAAGATGTGCATATCGATTCAGAGTCAAAATCGACCCAATATTACCGGAGTTATGCTCCTTTTTCGTCAAATTTTACGTGAAAATACCTTGTGTGTCTATCTCCTCCCACATTTTTCAACCGATTGCTTCGAAACTTTACAGGATGTCAAGATGTACATATAATTTCGTCGTGAAAATCAACCCAGTATTACCACAGTTACGGCCCTTTTTCGTCAAATTTACGTTTTACACTGATTTTTTCAGTGGGGGCATCCATATTTCTACTTTGATTCAATATCCTTCAGGGTTAAAGTCATACTTTATACCCTCTACCTGCAATTTGCATCAATTGATCTGTTTCACTGAGAATCATCCTCCATGAAGTGTGCGATATGATAATATAATATGGATATTTTTCACAACTATTTTGCTGATAAATATTTGTTTATTTTTCCCTCTGACGGATTTAGGTGTCTGTCACACAGTGTTATTAAAAAAAAAATTGTCCCTTGTTGAAACAATTGATCCCCTGCGCTCTGTCAAGAAATCCTGGATCTGCCTATGTATCCTATGTATATATGCAAATGGCCTGACCGGACTACTTTTACTGATTGACCAGTGTCAGAATAATGTGACTGTGGGTATCATGTCTACTACGTCGTGGTATTCCAGTGTGGCAAAACTATAAAGAAACCATTGAGTTTGCTGCTTCAAGTAGACATATCATCACATCACACACAAAAACACACAGATAAAAAGTCCAGACTCCATTGTGCCAATAATCGTCGGGTAGGACGCCTGTCGTAGGCGGACGGACTACAAACCTTAGAAATACACAAACGAACACACGGACTACTTTTTCCCCTCATACCAAGCGTATACTAGTATACTGGATGTGAACTTCCGAATAAAGATCTTAACGTCACGTGATTTGAACTTCCGAATAAAGATATTGATGTCACGTGATATGAACTTCTGAATAAAGAGGCTAACGTCTAGTTATTTAAACATCCAAATAAAGACATTGACGTCACGTGGTTTGAATACCAACGACGAAGCTCGACGGAGCATATTATTTCTGTGCATAGACCTTAATCCAAAAAGAACTCACGGAAAAGGTTTGTATTGCAATTTTGGAGATGAGAACCAATCTGTTTATATAGTTTTCTATGTCATACTGCTGGGCAGGGTTACAGCACACCAGATTATGGAAAGGGGTGTATTCACCAATTATATAATTATTCGTAAAACAGTCGATTTATTTTCTAACAGGGAAAATCGACAAACAATTAAATTAATAAATTAAACTAAATATTTAAAAGCCAGCACTTACTTCTCACGTTGTCGCATTGACACCATGGTGCATTATCGCTCTTACGATACCCAGCCCTCAGGTACTTGGAACATCCAGGGCAACATACTTTCAAGTTCCGTCCTCCTACCGTCAGAGTTTTGTATTTCCCCTCTGCACATTGATCACATCGTGAGCCGGTAAGGCAATTCGCTGGATAAAATAAATTACTTGTTATTATGTTTTTAAAGTGTGGCAAAAACACCTCATATATTTGCATCGAAACTATCGTTCGAGTTATGTTTCGAAGAAGTGTACAAGAAGTTGCGAATGCTCAATATGTAGCTTGCGTTATGAAAGAAGGGCATATTATCGAAACCATTCTGAGTTTGATAAAAGCTTAAGTCAAAGGAATGTGGAGAAAGGTGCAAAGAATCAATCGAAAATTGTTTATTCAGACACCTACGAAGCCTCTGTCTCTAACTGTATGACGAGGTTTATATTACAGCTACGTTTACTTACTTTTACGTTGTTGACTGTAAGATAAGTTGACAAAACATGCGATGCAAATCAACAGTGCGGCCAGTTGGATGTTATACATCTGCAATAGAAAAATATCACTATTATAATCGAAATTCTATGTTTTATCAGCTGTACTACTTTTCAAATTAGCTTTTTAATTTCGATATCGTTAATTATCCCTACGTAGACGGGAATATTCACCGAGAAACATCTTATAGGGTATATTTGTTTATGTTATTCATTTTTCTAGAGCTTGCAATCGAGTTGAGGACTTTAATATTCGTAAACCTTGTATAACTAAAAAGCTACTCCATCAGGGATACCGTTACCATAATCTTCGAAAAACGTTTGCAAAATGTTATATTCGCAGCTCTGAGCCACTCTAAAACTACAAAAGTAAGTTAAGAACTCTTCAGCAACAAGGACTATCACAACCTGACTTCTTCTTAAAAATGCACATCTTTTACTTCTTTAGTTGGCAATTGGAAACAACCTAAAAAACAACAACATGGAAGTACTCATTTCGTCGTATTTGCATATGTCACTTGATGTTGTTTTCTTCCAATATGTAATAGGCCTATACTTGTAAATAATGTATTGAGCAAACACAAATTACCATGTAAAAAAAGTGTTCATTTTGTTGTTGCGCTAGCTTCTTGTTGTTGTGTTTTGTTATCCAAAATTAGCAAATCGTATAACCTCGGCCTTGTACGTAAACGAAAAACGTTGTTTTGCCTATTTCATAGAAGGCCATTGTCTATCAGATAAGAAATATAAACAATCAATCACAATAACTCTAATATGACCTTTTGGGGAGAGACAATGGATCGATTTCTAAAATACTCCGTTTTGGAATAAATGAATGAATGAATGAATGAATGGAACGAACGAACGAACGAACGAACGAACGAACGCATGAATAATGCTTTACGGCACGTCAACCGAAAGATGTCATATTGTACGCAAAACCTGATGCAAATGAACAATGAAATACTCCGTTTTGGTTGAGAACGTTGCAATATAATTTTTTATTATGTATTATATAAGTTAGAAAATGCGTGATATTCTGAACGAATTTATAAATAAGCTTGTCAAAATGAATTATCTACGGTGTTCCATTAGGGCCATCGTACCATCGCGTATCGACTTTACAAGTCGATGCGCGATGGTGCGATGGTACGATGGCGATGGTACGATGACGCGATGGTACGATGGCGATAGTACGATGGCGATGATACGATGGTCCATCGCGTCATTGCCATCGTACCATCGTACCATCGCCATCGTATGATTGTACCATTGCGCATCGACTTTAAACGCGATGGTACGATGGTACGATGGTACGATGGTCCATCGCGCAGCGACCTTTTACAAGTCGATGCGCGATGGCACGATGGTATGATGGCGATGGTACGATGGTACGATGGCGATGACGCGATGGAACATCGTACCATCGCCATCGTACCGTCGTGTCATCACCATCGTACCATCGTACCATCGCACAATCGCAGTCGATGTGCGATGTTGCATCGCCCCCTGCTCCATCGTACCATCGCTCCATCGCCTTCCGTTTAGACATAAAACATCAAAGCAAAACACAAATGGAGGACATCATGGATGCAAAGATTCGACAATACTTGTTGGCAATGTTTTCTTACCGAGAAATTCAAGTTTTACTGAGCCTAAATGAAGGGATAGATTTAAGAAAAGTATTGTCGAATCTTTGCATCCATGATGTCCTCCATTTTTGTTTTGCTTTGATGTGCACATGTCTAAACGGAAGGCGATGGAGCGATGGTACGATGGATCAGGGGGCGATGCAACATCGCACATCGACTGCGATGGTGCGATGGCACGATGGCGTTGACACGATGGCGATGGTACGATGGTCCATCGCGTCATCGCCATCGTACCATCGTACCATGAACTTTTACAAGTCGATGCGCGATGGTACGATGGACCATCGTACCATCGCGTTTAAAGTCGATGCGCGATGGTACGATGTCGATGGTACGATGGCGATGACGCGATGGACCATCGTTTCATCGCCATCGTACCATCGCCATCGCGTTATCGCCATCGTGCCATCGCCATCGTACCATCGCGCATCGACTTGTAAAGGTCGATACGCGATGGACGATGGCCCTAACGGAACACCGTAATTATCAAAACATAAACTATATATGTGCAGTACTGTTGATCTAGTACAATCAAGACATTATTTTTAATTTACAATTGAAGAATGATACTTAATTACAAATATTGTGTCAACAAACATGCCTACTGGTTGTGTCGGATAATTTGTATATATACAGTCAGGTTATGCCTATTTAACTGCGATCGATTAAAGGGAAGTCCTTCACGAGATGGTAGACGTGAGAATCTTTTCACACATGAGCGGATGCGAGTGAGTGAAAAAACAAAACATGTCTACCATCGAGTGAAGTAATTTCCTATAATCGAACCCAGCAGTTAAATAATATATTGATTATATTTTAAATCAGTTGATTTTTAACCGAATTGTGTATTGAACGTTATCGGCAGGTGTGGACGTCAGTAACACTTTATTACCTCATGACTCAACGTCACAGTTAGATATGTTTTGTGTTCCGAGTTAGTTATTAATACTTAGCGATTATGACTTTTCTTTCGCTGAGAAATCCCGATCTTTCACCCATAGAAATGTAATAAAGTGTCTGTTTCCGTCCCTTGTCCGAGGATTGACTCAAACTATCGTTAGATAATGTGTGTATTATCCGATAGAACATGTTCTGTAAAACTTAGTTCAATATCCTCGTTAAGTTAACCATGTTCAGCTTCGTTTTTATAAATGAAATAATAATATATTATTTACAGTATGCATGAGCATGACATAATAGTTATCATAATTAAAACATTAATTTAAAAAGCGTTTACCACAGCTTAATTAAAGGGACACATGACGATCTTGATGTTTTTATCAAGCATTGAAATTCGCTTCTAGATTTAATTATCCAGTATCATTTTGACGGGATGCCGTGCGTCTTTAAAAAAAATATCGAGATTGCCCTGTGTCTCTTTAACACAGGGACCCGTGAACACAAACAATACGTGCATCACAAATAATGATAAAAGTAATTTACCTTTGCTTTCCTTTTATCGTTGGTGTCTTTAAAATTGCGTGTTGTCTCTGTGATGGAAACAGTTATTTTAATGGTTAGACTCACAAGCTGGCCGTTATTTATACAATTTATAAAACACCGTTCCGTGAAAATAATATACGCAGTTTAAACTGTTGAGATTCGAGTTAAGAAGGATGTGGCTACGTTGATTTTGTAATCATAACACCGGGAATTCATTTCATTTTTTTTTTAAATAATTAGTATAATTAAAAGAAGGATACTAAAAAGGATGTGGTCATGCCGATTTCTGGAAAATGGGAAAGCGAAATGCATTTCAAAATGCATTTCATAATTGTTTACCTCTTGCAGCCTGAAATTAATAGAAAAACACCGCATATAACTGCGTCACTTCAGTAATGACACATGTGTGGCAACTGAACAAAAAATATTGATTAATTATGTGTTTTGTTTACTTTAAATTGTGACAAAATCATATATCTAAACGCTTTTTTTAAATGTGTTGGTGTTTCTCAAATTATTTCTAAACTTCGTAGGATGATGGTCATGACTTTTTATACAATCTTTATTAAACTTATCCGTCCGGACTTCCGTCTGTCCGTTACCATATCACCTGCTCAACCACGAAACGGAATTCTACCAAGGGGTGGGGTGCGAGGTGGGGAGGGGAGGGATGTGTGGATGGTGGAGTTGAAAAGGTAAAATACAGCATCAGTTCAATTACACAATTAATCATCATTTTTTGCATATTTTTTCACATAACTTGGTATATATACTCGTCTATGAAAGATAAACCACATATCAAACGATTTTGTTTATGCCCAGGGGTTGGGGTGGCGGGTAGGGAGGGTAATTTGAGCTTGAGGTTTTTCTTAACTATGTCTCAATTGGAACGTTAAGATGATAGGATTACTCTTTATACTCTTTTTTTTTACCTCCGATGTCATCCGTAGGGCTCGAGGGAAGGGGCGTCAAAAGTCAAATACACTAAAAATTCAATTCCACTGTCATGTTTCTATACTTGTTCACATGCGTGGTATATATACCCGTCCATAAAAGATAAACAACATCAAACGAGTTAATTATTTCAAACTCAGACGTCTGCCCAGGGTGAGGGGTTGAGGGAGGGTAACTTTTTTTTTAATTATGTCTCAAATGATTTTATTCTTTTTGTCAATTTAATATTATGATGATGCTATTAAACAATATCTTTTCTCCAGGTATGTCTAGCTTCAAATGTTGATTGACGTACATCTCACGTCATTTATGTTCTGACTTGAAATGCACCACGTTGCGGTATACAATATGTTGGACAAACAGAATGAATGAATGAATGAATGGTGTTTTATGGCACGTCGACACATAAATAGGTCATAGTGTGCGCAAAAACTGATGAATGATAAAGAAATGAAGGATTAATTAAACATTAATGTAAATATATAAAGATAAAACTATTTACAAGTAAGGGATGATATGGTAGTAATATAAACTATATATGTAAATCAACAAATGCCCGAAAACGGGTATATAAAGAAGTAAATAATACAAGAACATATTATAATGATTTATATAGTCTGACTTCCTTCAGAAAATCTAAAACTAGACTAAAATCTATAGTATTAAATAACTCGGTCATAGTATTAACATTTTAGTACCTTTGACGCATAGGATCAAAGTCTACACATTCCAACAATATGTGTTTGACCGTTAACGGTGCAAAGCAGGGTATACATTCTGGTAATTGCTCACCTTGTAATAAATATGAATGAGTATAACGTGTATGCCCTATCCTGCACCGGGCTAGGACAACTTCCTCTCGACGAATGGGTCTACTAGAAGAACGCCATTCTCCGAGTAACGGTTTAACTGAATGGAGTTTATTGTTAACTGAGCAATCCCAAGCGGCTTGCCAAGAGTTACGAATAAATGTGTTAATACAACTTTTAAAATCAGTATAAGGTAATTTGGTATTAGATATATGTAAACCTAATGCTGCTTTAGCAGCACTATCAGCTCTATCATTACCACGTATTCCTACATGGCTTGGAAGCCACCAGAAAATAATAACATTATCAACTATAAGAGAATTGTACTTTTCTAAAAGTTGAAGCACTACTGGGTTATCATGTTTCATATTACCCATTGCTTGAAGAGATGAAAGGGAATCAGAAAAGATTACAAAATGGTCATCATCAGATTCCTGAATATAATTTAAGGCAAGTTCAATTGCCTTAAGTTCAGCTGAAAAGATAGAGGCCTTGTCAGGCAGGCGGCTCTTTATGCTGTGTTTGTGAACAACAGCTGATGCAGCTACCTTATCTCCATCTTTAGAACCATCTGTGTATATATGTTGAAAGTTACTGTATTTCGATTTAATTTCATTAAATTTGCTTTGAAAGACAGTAGGGTCTGTACTGGATTTGTTACTATTACAAAGATCGAAAATAATTGTTGGTGTTTCCAAAGTCCACGGTGGAATTTGTGGTACTTTGTACTTGGCAATCAAATTTAGATCGATTTCAGTGTCTCTTAATTTTGGTTTAATACGAAGACCAAATGGTCGAATGGTCTTTTCTTAAAAGTTCGATTTCGAGAACACAAATATAATGCAGCTAATCCTAAAAAGTTAAAAAAATTACTTGTACCAACACTTTCGTCAGTCAGGTCATAATTTTAGTAACGTAACTGTTCAACCGGTTGAATATATAATTCTGATAATGATGCTACTAAAAGCTTTAAAATAAAAGCTAGACATATTGCAGAACTCAAGTGGATGAAAAACTTACAGACACAATATCCACTTGGCCTTAATGACAATATTTATCAAGAAGGAAATATTTCAAAAGATCCTAATATTGACATTGTTTCTATATTTTCTATTCGAAAGCGTAATCTAGGTATCACGGTCTTAGGCGTAATGGTAACATCAAACGTAAATCGCGTGTAATTATTTCTGTCGCTGATTTACATACTATTTTTAACAGTCTGGAAAGCACTCTATTGCTTTCACGGCTTACCTCTTTGTCCATTTCTTCACTGAAGTTGATCGACGAAGAAGTAGACAAAATTATTTTCATTCGTACAGATCCCTTGTATAACACTGCTTCCATAGTTCAAAGCTACACACAACATGTATTGACAAGGAGTCTGATCACGTCAGGCATTTTCTAAAACTACTATATATTAACAAAGGTATTGATTTTATTGACATGCCTAGTATTTTTCGAGATGCTCATGTAGTTGATTATATCCCAAAATATTTCAAAAATTCCGAAAGTCCTGTAATTTGTAATAAGTACAAAAAGCCTATTAGAAATATTATTTTCAACTACAACAAAATTGTTTCTGACCTTGATATAGTAAATAACACTCCTAAGGAATGTGAATGTAACACATCAGAATTTTGCTATGCTCCAGCAGGTCATGTCATCACTGGTAATTTTGATATTGTTGATATACGTATTCGGCATTTGTTTTCGAAAGGTCCTATTGCCTTCAATTATTGATGTAATGCCTGTCGTGCCCAGATCGCACACTCCATTGAAGATTTTAGTATAAAATGGTGTCGTAGAGAACATGCGGACCCAAACTCGCTTTCTACTTGGAAAAAGTCAATTCTTCAAATTATAGATACACGTATTAACTTTTATAACGCTAACCCCTCTTTACTTCATCCGAGACCTAGATTTGCCTTCGGGAATTCAGGAATTTCATAATAAATTTGTTTTAGTTCCTGCCGATAAAGCAGCTAATAATGTAATTATTGTTTGACGCCTACATTACGTCAATGTTTTATCTCTGGAACTCGGCAGCACCAATTTAGGAGGATGTTGTTTCCACACATATCACTCGGTGCACTACTTTCAAGGCTGGGGTAGACGAAAAGCAAAACAAACTGCCTACTATGTACTGGATTTCTAAATTACATAAAAATGCATATAAGGTCCGCTTTATTTCGAATTCTACTGCCTCACTACAACAAGCATCTCCAAACTTTTAACTTCTTGTCTTACTGCCGTTAAAGATCACGGTAAACGAAATTGTGATAAAACTTATGAAAACTCTGGGATTAACTTGTTTTGGTCTATAAAAAATTCAGGAGACGTTCTTGATAATGTTTTTAATAAACGTCATGTTTCATTTATAAGCACTTATGATTTCTCTACACTATATACAACTTTACCACATCATCTTATCAAAGACAAGCTAATTTCTCTTATTCAAAAAACATTCGCTAGAGAAAATACTACATTTTTGGCCTGTAATAATATTAAAGCGTTTTTTACCAACGGCAGTTTAGACAATTATACTATGTGGACTTGCTATGAAGTTTGTAAAGCACTCATCTTCCTATTAGATAATATTTTCGTCAGATATGGAACAACCGTACAAATTGTTGGTATCCCTATGGGTACGAACTGTGCACCACTTGTGTCGCAGATTTGTTTTTATTTTGCTATGAAAGAGGTTTCATGTTGAGTCTTTCATCAGATACCCAGGCAGATGTTATTGAAGCCTTTAATGACACCTCCCGGTATCTGGATGACATATTGGACATTGACAACCCTTTCTTTCCAACTATGGTTAATAATATTTATCCTAAAAAACTTCAGCTTAACAAAGCTAATATATCTGATAATAACGCTTCTTTTCTTGATTTAGATCTCTCGATTGAAAATGGTGAAATAATTAGCAAAATCTATGACAAGAGAGATGATTTTAATTTTGACATTGTTAATTATCCCCAGATTTTAATTTTGACATGGTTAATTATCCCCACTTGGATGGGGATGTTCCCCGAGCAAGTTCTTATGCGGTGTATGTGTCTCAACTTATTCGTTTTTCAAGAGCTTGTACTCGAGTTGAGGACTTTAATATTCGTAATCTTTGTATAACTAAAAAGCTACTCAACCAGGAAACTTAGTAAAACCTTTGCAAAATTTTATTATCGTAACCCTGATCTTCTTTCCAAATATAAAAGTAATTTAAGGACTCTTCTGCGACAAGGACTATCACAACCTGACTTCTATGGTAATGTGATTTATAAACTTCGTAAGATTCTTGGTCATGATCCATTTCATACTATCTTTGTTAAACTTGTTAACAAGTTTATCTAAAGAGGTTATGACCCTATCATTTTGCAACGTACTGCATGCTTGGTGGTAGACCCTTTTACAGTTCGCCACTATGCTTTCTGCTTTAATTGTACGATGACGGACAGGCTGTGGACCCTATAATGACGCCTACCTAAAGCCCATTGGGACGGTGGCGTTTGATGTTTGTCTATGATCTTTCTTGTCGTGCCCTTTATGGTTTATTCTCTTGTTGCTCTGGCTTCTGCCAAGTCATTGAGTACCTTCATTGTGGCTTTCTAGGCTATTGTTTTTTTTGTATTATATTTACACGAGCATATTTGTGTTTTACTTATATTGCCTATTGATGCTGCCTTGTTGGTTAGAGATTAGATCATGGCGGGGATTTCTTTATTTACACTGTCCTGTTTTAATGGGATGACAGTAGGGTAAGTGTGAGGTTTGGTGCACCCTAGAACCGGTTTAAACCCCCATTGGCCTTTGTTGCCACTGACCGTTCCAAGGCGGTAGCCCTATTGTCAACCCTTTTGTGTTTGTGATGTCGTTTGCATTTTTTATTGTTTTTGCCTTCTCGTTAGTCTGTGTGCGTGTTTGTTTTTGTGTTTTGTGGCTGACTGTCGTCCTTGAATGCTGATGTCCCTGTCCGATATTTGTATCTTTTTTTACCTGTGGGACTCTGGGTTGGCTTCAAAAGTTTAAATACAAACATACCCTAAATTTAATTTGTACTTTTCTTTATATATGTTAAGACGGTGTCATACATACAGAATAACACACATAGTACTATTTGTATTCTGAGTACCAAAGAACAATCAACACATACAATGTAACCTCTAGATTTGGATATGAATATATACTGGGGTGAACAAATATGTATATACCATATTGACCTATGTGAAGAACGCGTGGGGATTTGCGATAGCGCGTCGAATTGGTCCTAGTTTATACGTATATATACATGCTCATCTACATTGCCAAGGTCAGTCTTTTTATTTTAAGGATTACCGGTCCTCCAACCCTAATATTTGGCAACACTAAAAGAAAAAATAGGTTGTGTTTTCAAAATATCTTTGACTCCGACATTAAAAGTTGGAATTTTATACCCACCAAACGGTACTAAATTTTCTGATTGTATATTTCGACGATAAAAATCATATAATTTTTGCAAATGAAAAATATTTTCCTTTTTTTTACTCTCCTCCTACCTTATATTTTTGCTGAAAAAATCGATAAAATAATTAACTAAAAATGTGTCCATGGGACACGGATGCCCCCACTAAAAACAATCAGTGTAAACGTAAAATTTGACGAACAAGGGGTCTTAAGTCTGGTAATACTAGGTCGATTTTCACGCCGAATCGATATGCATATTTTGATATCATAGGTAAGCATCCTGTAAAGTTTGAAAAGAAACGGTGGAAAACTGTGAGAGGAGATACACACAAGATATTTTAAACGAAAAAATGACGGAAAATGGGCCTTATTAGTCCAGTAATACTTCGTCGATGTTGACGCCGAAACAATATGCACATCTTGACATCATAGGTAAGAATCCTGTTAAGTTTCGAAGCAATCAGTTGAAAGTGAAAGTGTGGGAGGAGATAGACACACAAGATATTTTGACGGAAAGTTTGAGCAAAAAAAATCCGGTAATACTGGGTCGATGTTGATGCCGAAACGATATACACATCTAGACATCATAGGTAAGCATCCTATAAAGTTTCGAAGCAATCGGTTGAAAAATGTGGGAGTTAATAGACACACAAGATATTTTGACGTAAAATTTGACGCAAAAGGGGCCATAACTCCGGTAATACTCGGTCGATTTTGATGCCGAAACAATATGCAGATCTGGACATCATAAGTAAGCATCATGTATAGTTTCGAAGCAATCGGTTGAAAAGTGTGGGAGGAGATAGACTATTTTCACGTAAAATTTGACGAAAAAGGGCCATAACACCGGTAATACTGCGTCGATTTTGACGCCGAAACGAAAAGCACATCTTGCCATCATAGGTAAGCAACCTGTAAGGTTTCGAAGCAATCGGTTGAAAAGTGTGGGAGGAGATAGACACACAAACTTTTCGGGACTGACAGATGGAAGGAAGGACATGGCTAACGCTACATTCGGTGAGGGCATAAATAATACTGGCCCTATGAATGGCCTAGTGTGTTAGAGGATATAGCCTGGGGGAGATTTCTTATTTGCAGGGAGACAAACATTTGTTATTAGGTCTGTGGGGGAGACAATAGGGTAAGAGTAACGTTTGGCAAGAGAGACCTCTGTGACAAGGGAGTTGATTATAATTTTGACATTCCTAATTATCCTCACTAAAAACGGGGATGCTCTCCGAGCAAATTCTTTATTTTTCTGAACTTATTCGTTTTGCCTAGAGATTGTTGTCGAGTTAAGGACTTCAATATTCGTTACCTTTGTATAACTAAAATGCTACTCCATCAGGGCTACCATTACCATAAACTTCAATAACCTTTCAAATATTGTTTTATCGTAATCATGATCTATTTTTAAAATATAAAGGTAATTTAAGAACACTTCTGCGGCAAGGACGATCACAACCCGACTTCTATAAGTTAGGGTAATGATTTCTTTATTTACACTGTCCCGTTTTATTGGGATGAAGATAAGAGGTAAGGTTTGGTGCACCCAAGAACCTGATTTAAACTACCAGCGGCCACCGACAGTTCCAAGTTACACGAAACACCCAAATCTACATATTTCCCCCAAATCCACCCCTAAACCTCCCAAATTTACCCCTAAACCTCCCACCTCCCAAATCTACACCACATCTACATTATATGGTAGCACAATGATGATATGTACCAAAATAATCATTTGAGGAAAATGAAGATACTGAGTATAGTTGTTAATTTATTACTGAATTAATGATTTTTGCGTTATTTTTACACATCGTGATAACAACATGTATGCATTATTAACAAATAAATTAACAACCACATCTTCATTTTCTCAAATGATTTTTTTCTTGTGTTATATATTACCATATCATCGTTGTGTCGCCATATAAGGTCAATTTGGTGTAGATTTGGGAGGGTTAGGGGTAGATTTGGTGTAGATTTGGGTGGATTTGGGGGAAATAGGTAGATTTGACCCGCTTGTGTTTGCTTCTTGTTAACATTGTAATTGTTTTTTGTTTAATTGCGTGTTTTGGGTTGACTGTGTTTTGTGAAAGCTACATTTCATGTTCGACTTGTATATCTACTTCTATATGGTGACGTGATTTACTTCTATATGGTGATGTGATTTACTTCTATATGGTGATGTGATTTACTTCTATATGGTGATGTGATTTATTTCTATATGGTGACGTGATTTACTTCTATATGGTGACGTGATTTACTTCTATATGGTGTCATGATTTACTTCTATATGGTGACGTGATATATATGGTGATGTGATTTACTTCTATATGGTGACGTGATCTATATGGTGACGTGATTTACTTTTATATGGTGACGTGACCTATATGGTGATATGATTTACTTCTATATGGTGATGTGATTTACTTCTATATGGTGATGTGATCTATATGGTGATGTAATTTACTTCTATATGGTGACGTGATCTATATGGTGAAGTGATTTATTTCTATATGGTGACGTGATCTATATGGTGACGTGATTTACTTCTATATGGTGACGTGATCTATATGGTGATGTGATTTACTTCTATATGGTGACGTGATCTATATGGTGATGTGATTTACTTCTATATGGTGACGTGATCTATATGGTGAAGTGATTTATTTCTATATGGTGACGTGATCTATATGGTGACGTGATTTACTTATATATGGTGACGTGATCTATATGGTGACGTGATTTACTTATATATGGTGACCTGATTTACTTCTATATGGTGCCGTGATCTATATGGTGATGTGATTTACTTATGTATGGTGACGTGATTTACTTCTATATGGTGACGTGATCTATATGGTGACGTGATTTACTTCTATATGGTGACGTGATTTACTTCTATATGGTGACGTGATCTATATGGTGACGTGATTTACTTCTATATGATGACGTGATTTACTTCTATATGGTGACGTGATTTACTTCTATATGGTGACGTGATCTATATGGTGACGTGATTTACTTCTATATGGTGACGTGATTTACTTCTATATGGTGACGTGATATATATGGTGACGTGATTTACTTCTATATGGTGACGTGATTTACTTCTATATGGTGACGTGATCTATATGGTGACGTGATTTACTTCTATATGGTGACGTGATCTATATGGTGACGTGATTTACTTCTATATGGTGACGTGATTTACTTCTATATGGTGCCGT
The DNA here is from genome assembly GCA_037043455.1 of Cyrtodaria siliqua. Lineage (NCBI taxonomy): Eukaryota > Metazoa > Mollusca > Bivalvia > Adapedonta > Hiatellidae > Cyrtodaria > Cyrtodaria siliqua. Next base: position 29,256 of record JAWPHD010001482.1, on the reverse strand, counting down.
GATCTATATGGTGATGTGATTTACTTCTACATGGTGACGAGATCTATATGGTGACGTGATTTATTTTATATGGTGACGTGATTTACTTCTATATGGTGACGTGATTTATATGGTGATGTGATTTACTTCTACATGGTGACGTGATTTACTTTTATATGGTGACGTGATTTACTTCTATATAGTGATGTGATTTACTTCTATATGGTGACGTGATTTACTTCTATATGGTGTCATGATTTACTTCTAGTTGGTGACGTGATCTATATGGTGATGTGATTTACTTCTATATGGTGATGTGATCTATATGGTGACGTGATTTACTTCCATATGGTGTCATGATTTACTTCTAGTTGGTGACGTGATCTATATGGTGTCATGATTTACTTCTATATGGTGACGTGATCTATATGGTGACGTGATTTACTTCTATATGGTGACGTGATCTATATGGTGTCATGATTTACTTCTATATGGTGACCTGATCTATATGGTGATGCGATTTACTTTTATATGGTGACGTGATCTATATGGTGACGTGATTTACTTCTATATGTGACGTGATCTATATGGTGATGTGATTTACTTCTATACGGTGACGTGATCTATATGGTGACGTGATATACTTCTATAGGGTGACGTGATTTACTTCTATATGGTGATGTGATTTACTTTTATATGGTGACGTGATCTATATGGTGATGTGATTTACTTCTATATGGTGATGTGATTTACTTCTATATGGTGACGTGATCTATATGGTGACGTGATTTACTTCTATATGGTGATGTGATTTACTTCTATATGGTGACGTGATCTATATGGTGAAGTGATTTACTTCTATATGGTGACGTGATCTATATGGTGACGTGATTTACTTCTATATGGTGACGTTATTTACTTCTATATGGTGACGTGATCTATATGGTGATGTGATTTACTTCTATATGGTGACGTGGTCTATATGGTGACATGATTTACTTCTATATGGTGACGTGATCTATATGGTGACGTAATTTACTTCTATATGGTGACGTGATTTACTTCTATATGCATGGCGACGTGATCTATATGATGTCGTGATTTACTTCTGTATGGTGACGTGATTTACTTCTATATGGTGACGTGATCTATATGGTGATGTGATTTACTTCTATATGGTGACGTGATCTATATGATGACGTGATTTAGTTTTATATTGTGACTTGATTTACTTCTATATGGTAACGTGATCAATATGATGTCGTGATTTTACTTCTATATGGTGACATGATTTACTTCTATATGGTGACGTGATCTATATGGTGACGTAATTTACTTAAATATGGTGACGTGATTTACTTCTATATGCATGTTGACGTGATCTATATGATGTCGTGATTTACTTCTGTATGGTGACGTGATTTACTTCTATATGGTGACGTGATTTACTTCTATATGGTAACGTGATCTATATGGTGACGTGATTTACTTCTATATGGTGACGTGATTTACTTCTATATGGTGACATGATTTACTTCTATATGGTGATGTGATCTACTTCTATATGGTTACATGATTTACTTCTATATGGTGATGTGATCTATATGGTGACGTGATTTACTTCTATATGGTGACATGATTTACTTCTATATGGTGATGTGATCTATATGGTGGCGTGATTTACTTCTATATGGTGACATGATTTACTTCTATATGGTAACGTGATCTATATGGTGACGTGATTTACTTCTATATGGTGACATGATTTACTTCTATATGGTGATGTGATCTATATGGTGACGTAATTTACTTATATATGGTGACGTGATTTACTTATATATGCATGGTGACGTGATCTATATGATGTCGTGATTTACTTCTGTATGGTGACGTGATTTACTTCTATATGGTGACGTGATTTACTTCTATATGGTAACGTGATCTATATGGTTACGTGATTTATTTCTATATGGTGACATGATTTACTTCTATATGGTGATGTGATCTATATGGTGACGTGATTTACTTCTATATGGTAACGTGATCTATATGGTGACGTGATTTACTTCTATATGGTGACATGATTTACTTCTATATGATGATGTGATCTATATGGTGACGTGATTTACTTCTATATGGTAACGTGATCTATATGGTGACGTGATTTACTTCTATATGGTGACATGATTTACTTCTATATGGTGATGTGATCTATATGGTGACGTAATTTACTTATATATGGTGACGTGATCTATATGATGTCGTGATTTGCTTCTGTATGGTGACGTGATTTACTTCTATATGGTGACGTGATTTACTTCTATATGGTAACATGATCTATATGGTGACGTGATTTACTTCTATATGGTGACATGATTTACTTCTATATGGTGCCGTGATCTATATGGTGATGTGATTTACTTCTATATGGTGACGTGATCTATATGGTGATGTGATTTACTTCTATATGGTGACGTGTTCTATATGGTGACGTGATTTACTTCTATATGGTGACATGATTTACTTCTATATGGTGATGTGATCTATATGGTGACGTGATTTACTTCTATATGGTGACATGATTTACTTCTATATGGTAACGTGATCTATATGGTGACGTGATTTACTTCTATATGGTGACATGATTTACTTCTATATGGTGATGTGATATATATGGTGACGTAATTTACTTATATATGGTGACGTGATTTACTTCTATATGCATGGTGACGTGATCTATATGATGTCGTGATTTACTTCTGTATGGTGACGTGATTTACTTCTATATGGTGACGTGATTTACTTCTATATGGTAACGTGATCTATATGGTGACGTGATTTATTTCTATATGGTGACATGATTTACTTCTATATGGTGATGTGATCTATATGGTGACGTGATTTACTTCTATATGGTAACGTGATCTATATGGTGACGTGATTTACTTCTATATGGTGATGTGATCTATATGGTGACGTGATTTACTTCTATATGGTAACGTGATCTATATGGTGACGTGATTTACTTCTATATGGTGACATGATTTACTTCTATATGGTGATGTGATCTATATGGGGACGTAATTTACTTATATATGGTGACTTGATTTACTTCTATATGCATGGTGAAGTGATCTATATGTCGTGATTTACTTCTGTATGGTGACGTGATTTACTTCTATATGGTAACGTGATCTATATGGTGACGTGATTTACTTCTATATGGTGACATGATTTACTTCTATATGGTGATGTGATCTATATGGTGACGTGATTTACTTCTATATGGTAACGTGATCTATATGGTGACGTGATTTACTTCTATATGGTGACATGATTTACTTCTATATGGTGATGTGATCTATATGGTGATGTGATTTACTTCTATATGGTGACGTGATCTATATGGTGATGTGATTTACTTCTATATGGTGACGTGATTTACTTCTATATGGTGACGTGATTTACTTCTATATGGTGACGTGATTTACTTCTATATGATGTCGTGATTTACTTCTGTATGGTGACGTGATTTACTTCTATATGGTGATGTGTTTTAATTCTATATGGTAACGTGATCTATATGGTGACGTGATTTACTTCTATATGGTGACATGATTTACTTCTATATGGTAACGTGATCTATATGGTGACGTGATTTACTTCTATATGGTGACATGATTTACTTCTATATGGTGATGTGATCTATATGGTGACGTGATTTACTTCTATATGGTGACGTGATCTATATGGTGATGTGATTTACTTCTATATGGTGATGTGATTTACTTCTATATGGTGACGTGATTTACTTCTATATGGTGACGTGATTTAGAAACGATGTTAGATGCTTGGTCATGATCACTTTCATTAAACTTGTTAGAAAATAAGAAAGTTTATCACAAGAGGTCTACCATTTTGCATCAAAAAGTCAACAAAATCAACCTGTTAATATGCAATCATTCAAATGAAAACAACTTTGAGCCACTTAAAATAATACAGTTGGAATTAAATTAAAATGAAGGCAACAAAACTTCTCATCTGTTTTCACAATTTTGTATTTATTATCATAAGTTGTATTACATGTGTATTGCACAGGTCTCCGTCTAAGCAGACTTCACAAACATTTCGTAAAAAACATGTTCAAACAAGCAGACATGTATTAACTTGTTCTAATGTTCTATATACAACATACAAACGCATTATATAACATTGTAAATACATGTATTAACTTGTTATAACAAATGTTATATACACAAAATACAAACACACTTGCATAACATCGTAAATACGTGTATTAACTTGTTATAACAAATGTTATATATACAAAATACAAACACACTTATCAATGTATTATATACAACTTATCAATGTTCTATATACAACATACAAACACTTATCAATGTACTTTATACTTGTAAAACATACAAACACACTTATATAATATTGCAAATATATTAACTGGATATAACCAATGTTATATATACAACATACAAACACTCTTATATAACATTGTAAATAGCCCGTGTGATTATATGTATATCTGGCATGCACACTTTCTGACATTGTGTCTTTGTACTAACATTGTCTGATTCTGTATCACTATACCAAGGTTTGTAAAGCCTCTCGTGAGATCCTGCAAATACGGAATGTCCACTCGAGGTACTTACATACCAAGTTTTGTAAAGCCTCTCGCGAGATCCTGCAAATACGGAATGTCCACTCGAGGTACTAACATACCAAGGTTTGTAAAGCCTCTCGCGAGATCCTGCAAATACGGAATGTCCACTCGAGGTACTAACATACCAAGGTTTGTAAAGCCTCTCGCGAGATCCTGCAAATACGGAATGTCCACTCGAGGTACTAACATACCAAGGTTTGTAAAGCCTCTCGCGAGATCCTGCAAATACGGAATGTCCACTCGAGGTACTAACATACCAAGGTTTGTAAAGCCTCTCGCGAGATCCTGCAAATACGGAATGTCCACTCGAGGTACTAACATACCAAGGTTTGTAAAGCCTCTCGCGAGATCCTGCAAATACGGAATGTCCACTCGAGGTACTAACATACCAAGGTTTGTAAAGCCTCTCGCGAGATCCTGCAAATACGGAATGTCCACTCGAGGTACTAACATACCAAGGTTTGTAAAGCCTCTCACGAGATCCTGCAAATACGGAATGTCCACTCGAGGTACCAACATACCAAGGTTTGTAAAACCTCTCGCGAGATCCTGCAAATACGGAATGGAATGTCCACTCGATGTACTAACATACCAAGGTTTGTAAAGCCTCTCACGAGATCCTGCAAATATGGAATGTCCACTCGAGGTACTAACATACCAAGGTTTGTAAAGCCTCTCACGAGATCCTGCAAATACGGAATGTCCACTCGAGGTACTAACATACCAAGGTTTGTAAAGCCTCTCGCGAGATCCTGCAAATACGGAATGTCCACTCAAGGTACCAACATACCAAGGTTTGTAAAACCTCTCGCGAGATCCTGCAAATACGGAATGGAATGTCCACTCGATGTACTAACATACCAAGGTTTGTAAAGCCTCTCACGAGATCCTGCAAATATGGAATGTCCACTCGAGGTACTAACATACCAAGGTTTGTAAAGCCTCTCACGAGATCCTGCAAATACGGAATGTCCACTCGAGGTACTAACATACCAAGGTTTGTAAAGCCTCTCACGAGATCCTGCAAATACGGAATGTCCACTCGAGGTACTACGAAGTCTGGTTCTGTGATTCACTATACAATGGTTTGTTAAAGTAGCTATCCAGCTAACAACAGCCAAATGTTACACCGTTTCTAAACCTACTGATGATGAGGTACATCTATAACTTTCATATTTTGAGAATCCAAACTCTATAGACAGAATATAAATGGCTTTAACCAGCCATGCCAAACCCCAAAACTGGAGCATCGAATCGAGAGCTACCAACTCTTAATTTAACGCATTATTCATTTCACGCATATTCAATCACAGGTTGTTTAAGAAATTTAAGTAGTTTAAGAACCCATGAAAACTATACTTTTAATCGGCACAAATACATTATTACATGACCTGAACATCTGGATAGAGTTTTGATAAACGTTTCTTTAGTGTAAGTTTGGCATTGTTTGACGGGTTAGTTTCTTTAAGCTGCAGATATGGCATGTCCACTCGAGGTGATAATCTAGCTGTACAAATGTTGTCTGAATATGCATTACCATTCTAGGATTTGTCAAGTCTCTGGTCCACTCGAGGCGATACTCTAGCTGTACAAACGTTGTCTGAATCCGTATTACCATTCTAGGATTTGTCAAGTCTCTGGTCCTCTCGAGGCGATACTTGTTTCTGACTACTTATAACCCTATTAGATTGCACAGATTATACCTCAAACACATTAAGATTTTGTATATAGCATATACATGCAATACAAAAAAACACATATTTCACAAAACAATTCATGTTATTTTTTAAAAAGAATATTAAAGGTACACAAAGTAATATTGACGTTTATATTGACCACTGAGATAGTAGTGATGGTGGTGGTGGTAGGAGGAGGAGGAGGAGGAGCAGGTCAGGAGGAGATTGAGGATTAAAGTCAAAGAAGGAGGAGTTATTACATCTCTGGTGCTGACTGTGGTGTTCTGAGAAATACTTTTGGTTGAATGGCGTTTTACGTCATTTTTAGCACATTTAGGCTATGTATGACATTCGATAATGGATGCAGACCACCCGCATTTTTCTGGGTAGAAACGGTACTCTACACCTCCTGCCTTGCATAAAAATCAACACTTTCCAGGGGCGGATCCAGGATTTCAGCTTAGGGGGCATAAGATTTTGGTCAATTTTCGGGTCCGTTTCTAGCCTCCTAAAACGGTTGCGGTAGTGCATTGATAGGGTAAAAAAATCTGTTTTCAAATAAAAGGATTTAATGTGTTAAATAAACCACTCTTTAGCCATTATGCGTCCAGCGAGCGAGAATTTTTTTATACTGAGGGCGTTCATCGAAATTGTTTGATATTTTATCTGCAGTAACATGGACATACATGTATAATCCGGAATTTTTAGGGGGACGCGCGCCGGGTGCCCCCCTGGATCCACTAGTGCTTTCTCTCTTAAAGTCAAGTTCCCAGTGGTATTCGAACCCGCAGTTGTGAGATGCGCGAATCTTTCGAACACGGCATGTTTGTCATCCTGACCACAGAGGCGTTCGAGAATTACTTCTCAACCTAATGGCCATCTCTTGTTGTGTGATGTATGCGTCTGCTCATTATACGCCTTATATGAATTGAATTGAATTGGGGTTCTAAGGCGCACCAACACATGAAAAGGTTATATGGCGCCTAAAAGGCATGAACATGCCAGGCGTTCATGCCAGGCTCATCTTCCATGTACATCGAGATAAAATATGGAAAATGGGCCTAGAACCTTCTCACCCTGAACTGCAGAGTTGCTGCAAATTCTATCGTAGAAACTCCATTTACGCTGGAGCCACGTTATTGTTTTTCTGCCACTGCTCTTTTGATGCGAGCGAGATAGCACCTGAAACAATGCAGGGATCATGATGAAGACCTTTAACATGAACATGAACAAAAAATGATAAAATGAACATGAATTTGGGGGGGATTCTACCCCTCTGCCTATCCCTCCAAAGGGATCTGCAGTGGCCCTATTCTTTGCCCCGTGACCAAACGGGGCCCCCGAGAACCACACGGGGCACGCCTTATATGAAACATTTGCAGACTTTTATTATCTTTTGTACAAAATGTAAAAAAAAGAGACAAATTCAGATAAATCTAACAAAAAGATAGATAATAAGCCATGTTTTTTAAGGTCCTGCTTTTCATATACTTGGCTACATAAAACATGTACATTTACAGGCGCGTAGCTGGGTCTAAATTTGTGTTACGCACATCCGCTAGTGGGGTACAGGCATACTGCCCCGGGATTATTTTTTTTGCCGGACAAACTTAGAGTTGGCGTATATTTCATAGCAATTTTAAGCTTATTTTGACTGCTATTTTAATACACACATTGAAATCAGAAAACAAAATTAAATCAGGTACGGCATATGGTACTTTACGTCACTTTACGTTACTTCACGTGCGTAGGTGCGTAAGCCCAGCTACGCGCCGGATTTATCTGTATATAATAGATTTACATATGTGTGACAATACATTTAAATAAAACATCAAAATATGGCATATACATGTACATCAGTTTATGCTTCAACATACAAAAACAAAATCATATTCACACAAGAATGCAAGAATGTTTTGTGCCTGCACAGTTCATTCAAAATAAAACATTCAGTTTTTGAACAAATCATTTACATTTTTAATTAGCATTTACATACAGACAACTTAAAGGAACACACAGCAATCTTGATTTTTTATTAAACTTGTGGCGTCCTGTTAGTTTTTCTGCATTTTTTCAATCAAAAAATAATAGTAATTATAAGAATAGTTCAAAGCCAATTGTTTTTGCATAGTACTAACTGCTGATTACATTTAATCAATAATAAATTTTAAAATTATGGTGGAAGAACAAAGACAAATTGTGAACTCAAAATGTTATTTAATTATATGCAAGCTGGTTTAAAGACAAAATGATACTGGATTAATTAATCAAGGTGGTAATTTTAACTCTGTCAAGACTCTATTTTGCCTTTTCCATTGTGCCTTTCCTATTGGGTCATCAGGTGGAGGGAAGTTAAACCTTAGAAAGAACAACATTTTACCTTGATAAAAGCTTCAAGTTTGCCTTGAGTGTCCCTGTAAAGATGAATGGCCACCCTGTTTGTAGTATTATCAACTAACAAATTTTACTCTTAAACATCATATGAACATTTTTTGATAATCCCAGAGAGAAACATATATTTAAAACTGCCACTAAGTTGCATGTAAAAATAAGTATTATTTGCATGACGTAGATACTACTTTTACCACTGCGTGACTGCACAGAGAAATTAGGTAAATCTTAATTGTATAGCTGCACAACTATTGCCAGATAATTGATAAATACATTTACCATGTTTACCTGTGGATTAATTTACCTGTTCAAAGTTTTTTACGTCATCAAATAAAATATTATTCTCTCTTTTCTCAGATATTGCAATATGTGAATTGTAAATATCTATTGTTGTGTATTGATTTCGATTTAAATAAACATAAACATGTTCATGAAACAAAACATGGCCGGGGAACTATAACACATATACATATAAGGTATAGATATAAAATATTTTAAAAGAACATGTTAAAGTACATACTATACCTCAAGGACCACCAGCACAAGTTGTTTGTAAGAACGGTGATGAAGTAGGCAGATTAAAAATATTATAAAAACAAAACAAAAATTCATATAAAAGAGGACAAAATAGCACCTGCTTTGTGTCATGAATGCAAATGTAAGTATATAAAGGAATGTCTTAACGGTTGACCACAATGTGATTTTTTCAACAACAAAATTATGTTCCCAATTACTGCAAATTGAATAACAGCACTGACAAATATAATTAATAACTGACTGTGTTTTGATTTTATAATAAAATATTATAAAAGTGCATTATTTCACACATGAATACATCTAACCAATCTCGTTCTGTCTTTTTAATCATGTTACAATCCCATATTTCCACTATTGTACTACAAAACATTTGCTTTAATACAAAATATCTATATTAGTTTTATACTGTACTCTGGTATCTAGAGTCCCATACATCTATATATTCAGTAGATGTGGAGTCCAAAAAATCCATATTCCGTATTTGTACTAGAGGAAGATAATTCTTAATGGTAAAAAACAATGAGTCAACTTATTTCTCAGTTTTATTTCAGTTGAAATTGAATTCAAAAAGTACTGTTTTGATACTTTGCGTGTGTTTTTCAAATTACATTTTACACATTTAATAAATGTTGAAAAAGTTATTGTTTTTGTTCTGTTCAATTAATAACACAAATATCAAGTTGAAATTCAAATGTACATGGATCATGAGGTGTGAAATAAAGAGGTCATTTAACAGTGTTGAGTACAATACTGAATTCATTTGGACTCGTATCCAGCTGACAGAATCCATATTTGGACAATGCCTCATCCAAATACAGATTATGTCGGCTGTGTACTCCTCCTGTAGAATTCAGTATTGTATTCACCATTGTTAAAAAAACTCATAGTATAGACTACAAATATGTGATTATAATGCTTCTCTGGCTGGACGTCTTGGTAACCATTGACGTTTCAGGCACTTTCTGGGGCGGTGGTGGTGCCACCTTGGGTGTAACTTTATAGCTAATCTTCTGCTGATGAAGTCGGTTATATGCTATCAAGTCTTCCAAGCTTTTAATAGAATTTGAATTTATGTCGGCTTTGTGAACCGAGACCAGGGGCATTCTGGGAGGAATGGGCGGGGCAGGCCGTGAAGGAGCATGTCTTTTCCCGACAGTCTCGTTGTCATGGGGACTGGGTTTTCCAGTATGAACATTATTTGATTTTGAACCCAATTCATTTGTCTTTGATTCGTTTCTTTTATTAGTGTCCACTTCAACAGCATCATTATTTGAACTTTCATAACTACTAGGATCAAAGCCCTCTTTGGCAGATTGTTTCTCCTTACCATCTTTTGCTGCATTAACTTTCATGTCAGTTTTATCTTCCCTGTTAGCTTTAGATTCAGGTTTCACTTTTCTCACTGTTGCATGCAGCTCAGACTGAGGCTCACTGTGCCAGTCTCCACCCATAATCATAATTTCAGCTGAACCCTGGATACTAACATTTCCGACCCATGATTCCTTGATATCAGCTGCAGCTAAAACACTTATCGCCTCTTCTCCGAATTCTCCAGAAGCCGCAAGTTCTTGTCCTGTAAGCAAGATTTCCCCTGTGGCTGGTTCATTGCTACTTGATGTGGAAAGAAGTCCGTCATATGTCATAGTTAATGATTCTGTTGAAGACACTGGTGACTGTTTTATTTCAACACTTTCTTTGGCAGTAATTAGATTTGTGTCATGACCATTCTTAGCCATTTCATTGTTTTTCACTTCACTGGATGATTCTCTCTCCAAATCCTCTATTCTTATTCGTTTATCAGCTTTTTCTGAGTTTTCTTGATCGATTTCCGGATTTGAACTATCTTTTGGTAGAAAACCCTTTTCTTCCAACATTTTAAGCCTATCATTCATAGGCATTTCCGTGGGGCACGAGTCCCCTAAAGAGTTTCTGTTTGGCACGTGTGATTCTGTTACAGGAACCTTGTACGAACCCCCAAACTCTACATTTCGAACATTATGAGCTGCCGGTCCATGTAGCAAAACCTCTATACTATGCGAGGAGGATTTCTGTCCTGTAGAAGCTTGTTTGACAGACGCGTAGGCGTAGTCGGATTGCGTAGAACCAATACTGTTTGTGCTCAAATTATGGCTTTTCTGCCGTGTGAGTTGCATGTTGTGAAACAAAATGGCATCCCTGTCTACGTTAAGTGGATGCTTCAGTTCTCTCTGGAATTCTAAAGACTCTGTTGAAAGCTGTGACGCCTCTGGGATGATCTGACGTCGCTGCAGGTGAGGAGGTGGTGGGGAAAGGTTTTTATTAAAATCATCCTTTGGTGGTAAAGTCACAACCCTCTCTTTCATTTGACCTTTCAACTTTGTCGATGTGGACCAGTTGTTGTCAGAATTTATTATAGGGAAGTAAGGCTCGTACTCCTCAGCTCTCATTGCATGAATTAGTTCCTTATCTTTCACTTCCTCGGTCAGCCTTTTCTGAAGCAGAATTTCCCAGTTGGTTGTTGGATCTCCGTTGTCATAGTTACTATTCCTTTGCAATGGCTTAACAACAACATTGTCTGTATCATCGTAATGGTTACTGTCACCTTCAACTAACATGTCACTGTTTTCCCCGTCACTAAACACACTTCCAATCTGTTTCCTCCTTTTCCCGCCTTTTAACTTGACAATATCCATGGGAACCGATTCATTTAATTCTTCTAGCTCCGCCCTTTTTCTTATCTCCTCCCTCTCAATGTCACGCACCCTCAGTTCCGTCATCAATTTTTGCTCAGTTTCAAACTGCCTTTGCAACAGTACTCGCATTCGTTCCCTCTCCCCTGCAGATACCATTAAGCGTATCACCAATACAGCAATATTTTCTTGTGAATGGTACCCCTGGGACAGATCCTGCAGTTTCTTCGCAGCTAGGACCGGGTCTGGAATATCTACGATTTCATCTACAGCCTCCTGATAGGACATGTACTTCCACAGTCCCTGATTGGCTATAATGATCAACTGGTCCTCAGGTTGTATGGTTGTCATGCAGACGTGGGGGTCAGGCACGACATAGGGAAACAAGTAGCTAGAGCCCAGCAGTCTGGTACTCTGGGTCACACCGTTAATTTTGTTATCCTGCAAATAGAGACGTATTCACTGACAGAAAAAATAACTGACAGATGTCTTAATATTTGTTGGTTGAATGGTTTTATGTCATTTTCAGCATATTTAGTTTACTAGTATATGTGGTCGATTTGTAGTGGTGGAGGCAGACCACCATTTTTTCCTGGGTAGAACCAGCATCCAAAAGAATTAATGCTTTCTCACAAGTCAACCTCACAGAGAGATACAAACCCAGTGGTGAGAGATGGGGTTTCAACCCACAGTGGTGAGAGATGGTGTTTCAACCCACAGTGGTGAGATGAGGTTTCAACCCACAGTGGTGAGATGAGGTTTCAACCCACAGTGGTGAGAGATGAGGTTCCAACCCAAAGTGGTGAGAGGGGAGGTTTCAACCCACAGCAGTGAGAGATGAGGTTTCAACGCACAGTGGGAGATGAGGTTTCAACCCACAGTGGGAGATGGGGTTTCAACCCACAGTGGTGAGAGGGGAGGTTTTAACCCACAGTGGTGAGATGAGGTTTCAACCCACAGTGGTGAGAGATGGGGTTTCAACCCACAGTGGTGAGATGAGGTTTCAACCCACAGTGTAGAGAGATGAGGTTCCAACCCACAGTGGTGAGAGATGGGGTTTCAACCCACAGTGGTGAGAGATGAGGTTCCAACACACAGTGGTGAGATGAGGTTTCAACCCACAGTGGTGAGAGATGGGGTTTCAACCCACAGTGGTGAGATGAGGTTTCAACCCACAGTGTAGAGAGATGAGGTTCCAACCCACAGTGGTGAGAGATGGGGTTTCAACCCGCAGTGGTGAGAGATGGGGTTTCAACCCACAGTGGTGAGATGAGGTTTCAACCCACAGTGTAGAGAGATGAAGTTCCAACCCACAGTGGTGAGAGATGGGGTTTCAACCCACAGTGGTGAGAGATGAGGTTCCAACCCACAGTGGTGAGATGAGGTTTCAACCCACAGTGGTAAGAGATAGGGTTTCAACCCACAGTGGTGAGAGATGAGGTTTCAACCCACAGTGAGAGATGGGGTTTCAACCCACAATGGGAGATGGGGTTTCAACCCACAGTGGGAGATGAGGTTTCAACCCACAGTGGTGGGAGATGAGGTTTCAACCCACAATGGGAGATGAGGTTTCAACCCACAGTGGGAGATGGGGTTTCAACCCACAGTGGTGAGAGATGAGGTTTCAACCCACAGTGGTGAGATGAGGTTTCAACCCACAGTGGTGAGAGATGGGAGGTTTCAACCCACAGTGGGAGATGAGGTTTCAACCCACAGTGGTGAGAGATGTGGTTTCAACCCACAGTGTTGAGATATGAGGTTTCAACCCACAGTGGTGAGAGATGAGGTTTCAACCCACAGTGATGAGATATGAGGTTTCAACCCACAGTGGTGAGAGATGAGGTTTCAACCCACAGTGGGAGATGAGGTTTCAACCCACAGTGGTGAGATAAGAGGTTTCAACCCACAGTGGTGAGATATGGGGTTTCAACCCACAGTGGGAGATGAGGTTTCAACCCACAGTGGGAATAGAATGTTGTTTAACGGCTCATCAACACAATACAGGTTATTTAGAGCCGCCCCAGAGAGAGGGGAAGGATACATAGGAATCCGGGAACCTGCCCTACTCTTATTATCGAATAGATTCCTATGGTTCTTTAACGTGCTCGGAGGAAAGACCGATACACGGAACCGCCCGGTTTACGTCCCCATCCGACGGACGAGGCTAAGAAAAAGTGTCTTGCCCAAGAACACACCGACGGAACTCGGTGGCACCACGGAGGATTAAACCCGGGGCCTCCGGTTACAAATCCGCCGCGCTACCGACTGCGCCACGCCAGCCCCTAACCCACAGTGGGAGATGGGGTTTCAACCCACAGTGATGAGATATGAGGTTTCAACCCACAGTGGTGAGAAATGAGGTTTCAACCCACATTGGGAGATGAGGTTTCAACCCACAGTGGTGAGAAATGAGGTTTCAACCCACAGTGGTGAGAAATGAGGTTTCAACCCACAGTGGTGAGAGATGAGGTTTCAACCCACAGTGGGAGATGAGGTTTCAACCCACAGTGGTGTGAGAGGAGGTTTCAACCCACAGTGGTGAGAGATAAGGTTTCAACCCACAGTGATGAGATATGAGGTTTCAACCCACAGTGGTGAGAAATGAGGTTTCAACCCACATTGGGAGATGAGGTTTCAACCCACAGTGGTGAGAAATGAGGTTTCAACCCACAGTGGTGAGAGATGAGGTTTCAACCCACAGTGGGAGAGGAGGTTTCAACCCACAGTGGTGTGAGAGGAGGTTTCAACCCACAGTGGTGAGAGATGAGGTTTCAACCCACAGTGGGAGATGGGGTTTCAACCCACAGTGGTGAGATATGAGGTTTCAACCCACAGTGGTAAGATATGAGGTTTCAACCCACAGTGGTGAGATGAGGTTTCAACCCACAGTGGTGAGAGATGAGGTTTCAACCCACAGTGGGAGATGAGGTTTCAACCCACAGTGGTGTGAGAGGAGGTTTCAACCCACAGTGGTGAGAGATGAGGTTTCAACCAACAGTGGGAGATGGGGTTTCAACCCACAGTGGTGAGAGATGAGGTTTCAACCCACATTGGGAGATGAGGTTTCAACCCACAGTGGTGAGAGATGAGGTTTCAACCCACAGTGGTGAGATGAGGTTTCAACCCACAGTGGGAGATGGGGTTTCAACCCACAGTGGTGAGATATGAGGTTTTAACCCACAGTGGTGAGATATGGGGTTTCAACCCACAGTGGTGAGATATGCGGTTTCAACCCACAGTGGTGAGATATGAGGTTTCAACCCACAGTGGTGAGATATGAGGTTTCAACCCACAGTGGCGAGAGATGAGGTTTCATACTCAGCGTCTTTACCATCCCGGCCGTGGAAGTGCTTAATAATTGAGCGTGGACAATTGTTAGATTTCATGTTACAACTCCTTTGTAGAGATTGTATCTTTAGAATGTATATCTTTATATCTTATTAAACTTTGTAAAGTAACCAGTTGTTTTGAATCATTTAAGTGATATGGCAACACAATTAAACAGAATGTCTGACACAATAACCCTTGTGTAATTACCAGAATATGGCTGTTTTAACAATTACCCTTGTGTAATTACCAGAATATGGCTCCTTGTGTAATTACCAGAATATGGCTGTTATAACAATTACCCATGTATAAATATTACAATATGGCTGTTATAACAATTACACTTGCATAAATACTACTAGAATATGGCTGTTATAATAACTACCCTTGTGTAAATACCAAACTATGGCTTTTATAACAATTACCCATGTATAAATATCAAATTATGGCTGTTATAACAATTACACTTGCATAAATACTACAATATGACTGTTTATGATAATAATTACGTACTTCAGTGATAATTCCTCCAGCTTTACAGATCCTCTCCATTTCCTCCTTGTTCCTGGTGATAGTGAACAGTTTACTCAGAACAATTGCTTCTCCCCTGCGACAGAGCACCACCTCGGTGTCACCAAGGTTGGCAACGTTCAGTACATAATTACTGCTCCCTGTCACCTGTTTACGTAAATGGCAGATGGCTCCTGCTGCACCCACTTTTTGACCTGTACTCTTAAGTTTTCTACAGGTAAAATGAAATAACACAATTTGAGATGTTATTCATAATTTTTCATTGCAGAGATGTTGAGATTTGATCATATTTTCAGTAGTTGATAAAATTTGTGTCACTCGGTTTTTATCTATAGTAAAATAAAAATCTTTGGCAGCGTAAAAAGACGATAATTTTCAAGATTTTGATTTTGAAAGATACATATACTGAATCAGTTTGCATGAATGTGCATAAAATATGCACGGTTTTAAAAGAATCACACTGTAGATACGTTTATTTTAACTGTAAACTTGGTTGAACATCAAGGATAAAGACCGAGTTTATCACCTACCAAAATGTATTAGGTATGTCTTATTTCTGGTCACTGATTGGTCAGTTTTTTTCATGATGCTCTATCAAAATTATGAATGCAAACCATAGGCCATCAAACATCTGAGTGAAAATGACTTATTATTAGGGCTAGGGTTTAACCCTAGGGTTAGGGTTATGTTTACTGAATGGAACTGGTATTTTACCAAATCAACAAACAAAATTAAATATAGAAATAATCACAAAGAAATGCCACATGCAAAACAATAGATTCATTTTGTAATTTCAAAAAAAACACACACCTAGTGTAAGTTAATCAAGGGAAATAATTCATACTGGATATAAACTTGAATCAAGTATGAGTTGTCTCCTTTTTTCATTAAAATTATTACCTATTTTTTAAAAATCAAAGGGCCATAAATCTGGTGTTACTTATCCAATGTAGCTGAAAATCAAAGCTTTCATTGATATCAACAATGTGGCAAGGACTGAAAAGATGGGATAAAAAATGAAGGCGCTAGAGTGGGTACATAAAAAAGTTATATAATAGAATATGCACGACAGACTCCGGAATACAGACGATTTGCCATCAGATAAGCTCTACTGGCATTTGCTAAACAACTAATGATGAAGCAATTGTACAAGGGAGGCAGGTGACTGGTAATGGAAGTATACGAGGGCTATTCCAGTCCGTGTACTGATCTTATAATTTTGTTATGACCTTAACGATCGAAATAAAAAAATACGTCATCAATAACTATAATTTTTACTCTCTTAAGATTGTTCAAGTCCTTCTTTAATAGTCTATGAACAGAAGCATTTTCCCAATAACATGTGTAAAATATGTCAAAATATGAAAATTACAGGAAAAGTTAACAGACTTCTGGAACAGCCCTAATACTTTTTGTGTAATCATTCCCTCTTACCTGTGAGCAGCCAGAATTGTGTATTTCAAGTAGTCCTGGCTCGTGATTGGGTGCTGTAGCTCCTCCTCCACAAGACCAGCGATCCTGCTAGACAGTAAACGCGTCACCTCGTCATTTTTACCGCCATCGAATATTGCAAAGAATCCTTCCTGGCCTTCGTTGAATTTGGGTCGATTGACGACACAAACTGACAATCTGCATGCAAATACACAATCACATACATAAAATTTATTTCAATTAAGATTTCTCATGCAAACAGAACTATATTCTTATTTAAATATAGAAATAGTTTATGATAGGAGTTACTTTAGTTGACTTGTACTTTTAATGTATACATATGCAAAAGATGGTTGAGAGAATGCTCTATTGGCTAACATGGATCTTGTAAAATAGCATAAAAATGATGTATGTATTGGTCTGGGGTGTGACCAATGGGGTGGGTTTGGGGGCATCCCCCAACCCTTCGCTCAAAAAAGAAACGTTTGACATTAATGTAATACAGTTAAATCTAGCATTTTCTACAAAAATATTTTCAATATTTATCCAAAAATATTTTTTATGACTGGCGCAATTATACACTCGTACATATTGTGCATATAGGCAGTTAGGCCTTGAGAGCTGGGCATGTTTACAGACTCCTATGTATCCTTCCCCTCTATCTGGGACGGCTCGGATTTTTTTTTATCTCGACCGGGGCATCTTTTATAGTATGGTGAGTATTTATTTATAACTTGGCACTTAGTTGTTAGATCTGACCCCTATCCACTCTATATAATAGATATATATATATATATGTCGCTACGTTGCAGTACATTGACATATACTATTTGATAAAAGATATTTTTGAAATTTTGGCGAATAAATCTTTATTTAAAAGTCTTTCGTTTCTCGCTGATTTATGCATATATAACGCGCGCACGTGAGACAAATGTCTTTCAAACTAACTTGTTCCTGATCCCCGATGTCTGGGAGAGACCACTCTGCCATGGGATTTCCAATTCTTCAAATCCAGCAGTTCGCAAGTCCAACAAGGATCTGTTTTGGCCCTTAATGTCCACCATACATACTTTCTTCTTGGTTCTACAGGACAATAATAATTTAAATTATTTCTTGAGTGTCTTGGTATACTTAAGTGTACCAAATATTCATTATCAGTATTTACAGGTATGTGGCCTTATAACTTTTTCTATACAATACACAACATAACATACATAACATAACATATCATGCCATACAACATACACATGCCTGCTAAAGGCACTAACAGTCCAGTTGTCTGTATCATGAGTTCAGCATCTGGTACAGAATTTGGGCAGCCATAAAAGGCACATTCGAGGTAAGTATTCAAGTGGTTTTCCTATATAAATATTTTATCAAAATGTAAACCCCATTGTTGAGCCATTTAATGTTCAGAAACTTCCATGTCAATTGGTGGAGTGATTTCTTTGAAAATTGTTTCATTGTGCTCAATTATACGGTGATGGTATAGGATGATGGTAATCAGGGGCGTAGCTAGCCCTCTATTCATGTGGATTCATAATTGTGCTAGGGGGGTCCAGGGGCATGCACCCCCGAAATTTTTTGAAAACAATGGTGCAATCTGGTGCGTTCTGGGCATTCTGAGGTGCTTTTGTCAGAATCATGTGGATTCAGCCGCGTACTCGCGTATAGGCAGCTACGCGCCTGTAATGGTGAGATTAAGTGCATCTAAAACCCGATTTTAATAACTCCCAATGGCTTTTAGGTTGCAGTATCCTAAATATAGCATGGGCTTGGCCATGCCCCTTTTTAGGGGTGACCTGAGCCAGAAGTGAAAGGTCACACACATTAAAACATGCCAGATAAATGTTTCAAAATACATTATCAGAGTTGTTAATTAATAAATAACATTTATTAAAATGAGAGCATTTATTATTTACCAAATGTATTTTTTTAAACATGAAATTGTGAGATTTAATAACCCCCACTCAAAAACAGGTAAATCTTTACTGCGGTTAAGCATGTAAACAAATATGGCAGCCCCCATGGAAAGTTTGAATTTTAACTTTTAGCACATTGGACTTGAATTTATATGCTTAGTTATATTTTTTATCGTTGGAAAAGTTTGCATTGTGGCCCGGGAAAGCAATTAGTGTACCGGAACTTTACGCCACTGACCATTCAAAGACGGTACCTCTTTTCTCTTTGTAATGTTGCATACTTTGCTGCTATTTTACCTTCTGATTGTTGTTTGTTTTGTTTGCGTGTTTGGCTGACACTGTACTATGAATGCTAGATTTTATACCTAATTTTAAACTACAATTAAAACTTATGATTTGGTCAACCAATAATGTTTAAACTTACAAATCTATCATTAGGTCAACCAAAAATGTTGCCATTAAAGAACTTCTCATTGGGTCAACCAATGTTTAAACTACAAAATTTAGGTCAACCACTAATGTTAGGTCAACCAATAAAGTCTGAACTTAAATCTTATTATTAGGTCAACCAATAATTGTTTAACTAAAGAATTTATCATAATGTTACAACTAACGATATTATCATCAGGTCAACAAAATTAATGATGTTGCAACTAAAGAATTTATCATTAGGTCAATAAATGATGTTGAAACTAAAGAAATTACCATCAGGTCAACAAATGATGTTGCAACTAAAGAATTTATCATTAGGTCAACAAATGAAGTCATTTGTTGCAACTAAAGAACTTATCATTAGGTCAACAAATGATGTTGCAACTAAAGAATTTATCATTAGGTAAACCAATGATGTTGCAACTAAAGAATTTATCATTAGGTAAACCAATGATGTTGCAACTAAAGAATTTATCATTAGGTCAACAAATGAAGTCATTTGTTGCAACTAAAGATATTTATCATTAGGTCAACCAATGATGTTGCAACTAAAGAATTTATCATTAGGTCAACAAATGAAGTCATTTGTTGCAACTAAAGATATTTATCATTAGGTCAACCAATGATGTTGCAACTAAAGAACTTATCATTAGGCCAACTTATACTGTTAAAACTTAAGAACTTGTCGACCTATAATGAACTTATCGTAAGGTCAACCAATAGTGTTTTAAATAAATTTGAGCAGGAGGGGGTGATGTAAAATTCTTTTTTACAGAAATACAACTAGCATGATAAAAATAAAAGATGATAGATTTTCTGATGTTTTATGTCTTGTTTAATGTTGAACACAGAGGGCTTGATCGCAGTTATTCCAACGTGGTTTAATGTCACCGCCAAAAAGACAGGTGAGGAGAGGAATTTAACCTGTGACGTCTGGTTGACCTTTCCAACATACAGAGCACTCATTACGTGGTCCGAGTTAATTAGCTTTCATACCCCATCCAACCCCTTCTTCAAGAAGCGAAAACGGGATAGGTTGGGGTATGAAATAAAATCTTAATTTCGCCTTAAACATTTTGCATATTGCAAAATGAAAACATTTAATAGGTAATTTTAAACAGGTTATCACATTTTGTTTGTAAAAAAATGTTTTTAAATATATTTTGTCGTCGAAATATCTGTTACAAAATTCTGTTATATAAGCTCTCCCATCGCTTAATGGAATTAAGGTGGGACCACGTAATGAAAACCTGTTGGTTTTAAAGTACAGAGCAAAATTTAACAAGAGGCCCAAGAGGGCATATGAACACTCCACTGGTATAAGCCCACCATCTGTACACATGGTTTAGTAGTGGTTTTACCCTATACATGGTATAAGCTCACCCTCTGTACATATGGTTTCGTAGTGGTTTTCCCCTATACAGGTATTGTGAATGCTGGAACACAGGGCAAAATTTAACCCCAGGGTCATCATCTGAACAAACCCGACAGCAATATATGAGAGCACTAGTGCTTGTGATTTCATAAGAAAAAAACATTCTAATATATGAAAAAGATTTATTGTTATATAATAACAGTGCCATTTTAAAAGTCCCATTGACCTAACATGTTCTTCTCCTCAAACATACAGCAGCGTCACTATACAATTTGAGCAAAATTGGTCCAGCAGTTTCAGATAAAATGCTGCTAACAGCAACGACGCTCGCATCGATGTACACTGTGCCATCGCATAAGTCCTGCAGGTACTTGAGCTAAAAATGCTGATATAATGGTGCTGATATGATGGTGCTGGTAAAGAATAGTATATCAATGATTATATCAACCTATCTAACATATTGTGTGCTGGTTCCCATAAATGATATCAACCTATCTAACATAAGTGCTGGTTCCCATCACAACTTTGTGATTTTCTAACTTTATCTAATATAATATATACTCCGACTTCAACAGTTGCATAATATGCCTTATTCTGTTGTTTTTCTTGCTATA
This sequence comes from Cyrtodaria siliqua, assembly GCA_037043455.1. Taxonomy (NCBI): domain Eukaryota; kingdom Metazoa; phylum Mollusca; class Bivalvia; order Adapedonta; family Hiatellidae; genus Cyrtodaria; species Cyrtodaria siliqua. Next base: position 7,691 of record JAWPHD010001482.1, on the reverse strand, counting down.
TTCATTTATCCAAAACTTGACCATAAATATGTTGTTTCTGAATATATAATATTACAAAAACGTAGCTAGTCATACCAATCTACCTTACAATGAAGCTTTATCACACGGGTTAAAATAAAGGGTGAAAAAAGTCATATCAATTTGGAAACTGCCGAGTCTATTTATATCTAAATGATTATAACTAAATGATATTTGGCTAAGGACAAATGAAAGAGGAAAGAATATTTAAGAGAGTCACCCCATTTCGAGCATAGAAATCTCCGCGTGGGTTCGCTTCTCAATCGTGACAACATTTTCCCCTGCTGATTTTGCCTGTGTGTGTGTGTTTGACTTCTTTTCACACATAAACTATAGTTATGTTTTAACTGATGTGTTAAAAAGTATTTATAGACAAGTATAGGGTAATTAAAATAAATAATGGATATTGTCATATCACATCGTATATCAGGCCCTCATCCCTTATCAGCCCCCGAGTTAAAGATCTCAGGTCTGATATAGGGTGTGATATGAAAATACCGATTAAATATTCTGTATTTAATTATTCACTTCCAAGATACATCTTGTATCAACATTTCTACCATTATTATTAAAAAATGTAAATCTATAAGATTCCATTCTAATACACGTAAGCTATTTTTTAATTTATGATATTTATTCCTGATAAATACATTGGTTGCTATGGTCATATACAACATATTCTAAATCACTGATTTCAAGTAATATAATTTATTGCAGAATTTAGAGTGTGTGTTTGTGTGTGTTGTGTTTGTGTGTGTATGGTGTTTTACATCATTTTCAACACATGTAAGGTTATATATGGAGGTCGATTTTTTTGTAGTGGAGGCACACCACCCTCTTTTTCCTGGGTAGAACCAGTACTGTACACCTCCCGGCATCCGTAAGAGTTAACACTTCCTCACTTACAAGTCGGGGTCCCAGTTGGATTCGAACCCGCAAAGGTGAGAGGCTAGAACCCCTTGGCCATGGAGATGCCGAGAAAGGAGGTGCTATAGGTGGTTATGTTACCTAATAAACGGTACAACAACATGTATAAATTATAATAAACTTTATTAATTTTTAAACTATTCAAGGGAGTGGAGCAGTGATCTAGAAAATAATTGTGGGTGTCGATCCAAATACAAATAAAACCTCCCAATGTGCTATAGTTGCATATAAACTGTGCAAATGCACTAACCTGAGCCACATTTCAATATTTTTTTATGAAACTTAATATGAAACTGAAACACCTTATGAAAGTTTCATTTGTATTTGGATCGACACCCATAATTCGTCCAGATCATCATCAGTCCCTTCACATTATTATATTAAAAACAAAACATTAATATTTTAGTAAAATGTACAGCATTTTAATTTAGTACAAACTCCATTACAACACAGAAATACCTTGGCAACCAGTCCTCCTCAAACCAGTTGCGTAGGAGATTAACTACAGTTACTTCCCTTTATAATAATTTTTTTTTTTTAGATTATTTCTTTTACATCAATGGACAGAAATTGAGGCTAAATCTGAATGATTATTTAAAAAAAACAACATTATATTGTATAATTTATATCATATAACATTTCTGCATAAATGAAATGTTTTTTTACATCATACTGGTTATATTGGGACAACAGTGTCAGCGAGATGAGACCAAGGATGAAGTTTCCTGTCAAACATTTCTGTGCCAGGGAGTAAACCCACCTGGGACAGAGGTCTGTAGCTCTAAAACCAGGCTTTATTCAATGAGCTACCTTAGAGGCTGCTCCGTATGCATAAATAAAATTGCATAACACAATTTTTTTATCAAATATTGGGCCGCCAGGGGCTACCAACCCCTACAAGGGGCTACCAACCCTTCCATACAATAATTAGAGTCATTAGGACAAACAAATATGAAAATAATGTTATAACATCGCAAACGCGTAAAGCAAATAAATACGTATGTTATTCAACACAACCACATTCAAATTGGTAAGTAACCAATCAAATTGCTTTATTTTAGACACATAAAGGTATAATTTCAACAATTAATTAGTGTTTATTTTTATCCCATTCACCTGTAAACATATATGGCCATGCAAACCCAGAAAGCACTAAGGAAAGATAACCCAGGCATAGTTGTATAGTTCACCGTACGTTAATTACATCCAAATTATGTGGTTTATTTCTTCTAACTACATACTAAACTCCGGACAGTTATACGGACAACAGTACGGATTTTATATTGAGAAAGAATAAATAAATTGTATAATTTGGATAGTGTAAACAAAAGCGTGCATTTGGTCAGGAATTTCAATACAGCAGGGTTTTATACTAGACTATTGTTGAACCTGTCGTCACACATTCTTACCCGCAATACGTCATCAAGAAATCTCTGAAATCATTAGGTGCCTATTAACATGTGTTTTCTTGTCTTTATTTGTCTAATAAGTTGTATGACTGATAAAAAGATATATACTCCAAATGAAGAATGTACCGTACCACAATGGTGGAACAATAACATATTACTATAAACAAAACAACCAGCTGTGGCGTGGCCCATGCATCGCAACTTAATAAAATTGCCTTGTTTACAAATTAAATTTCAATATTATGGATTATTTAATCCATGTGACAAGATAAATTTACCTGTAAGCTAATTATAAATAAACATAAAATTGTGCAAATCTCATCAAATTCATGATTTACCATTTGCCAAAATAAAGCTTTTACCTTATTTTCACGGTGATACATTTGTTTAAACTCGATTTTTATCCTTAGGTTCTATACTAAAATAATCTAGAGCTACAAAATATTCATACAATTAAGACAATGGCAAACAAATTATTTAAACTACAAAATATGAAATAAACAGTCAGAGTTGACTGTAGCATGTTTTCTTGATTTCATTAAAGAGATTTTTTGGCTGAGTTATCGTCTGGACACCGTAAATACCAACAGACCGACCGATGGACCGACTAACCGACCGACAAGCTCACTCCTATATACCCCCACCTAAAACTTTGTTTTGTGGGGGTATAATTAGCAGGTTCCTCAGAGTTGACTGTAGCATTTTTTTGGCAAATTCTAAGTTGAAAAGGGGCCATAACTCCATCAAAAATTAGTGGTTTGGTTTGTAACCAAAGTCGAACTTGACCTGTACTTCATGGTCTTAAACCTGTGTACCAAAAATTATTTAAATCCGTCGACCCTTTCATGAGTTATCGTCCGGACAACGTTTTTTGGGCAAATTCTAAGTTGAAAAGGGGCCATAACTCCATCAAAAATAGGTGGTTTGTAACCAAAGTCGAACTTGACCTGTCTTGTATGGTCTTAAACCTGTGTACCAAAAATTATTTAAATCCGTCGACCCTTTCATGAGTAATCGTCCGGACACCGTTTTTTGGGCAAATTCTAAGTTGAAAAGGGGCCATAACTCCATCAAAAATTGGTGGTTTGTAACCAAAGTCGAACTTAACTTGTATTTTATGGTGTTAAACCCGTGTACCAAATATTATTTAAATCCATCAACCCTTTCATGAGTTATTGTCTGGACACCGTAAAAACCAACAGACGGACTGACCGACCGACAAGCTCACTCCTATATACACCCCTTAAACTTCGTTTGTGGGGGTATAAAAATCTTTGGCAGAGTAAAAAAGATAATTTTCAAGATTCAATTTTGAAAGATACATATATTGAATAAATTTGCATAAATGTGCATGAAATATGCATGGTTTTAAAATAATCACATTGTAAATACCTTAAATATATATAGATTTTTTAACTGCTGGGATCGATTATAGGGAAATCCTTCAAGAGATGGTACACATGTGGTTCTTTTCACAAACGAGCGTATGTGAGTGAAAAACAAAACACGACTATCATCGAGTGAAGGATTTCCATATAATCGAACACAGCAGTTAAATAATCTGTATATTACATTTTAAACAGTCCGTTATTTTTGTGTTCAGAGTTAGTTAATAATATTTAGTGATTATGAATATTCTTTCACTGAGAAATCCCAATCTTTCATCGATAAAAATGTAATAAAACGGTAAACTTGGTTGAACATTTAGGATAAAGATCAAGTTTATCACATACCAGAATTTAGAGGTGTGTCAAATTTCTGATCACTGATTGGTAGTTTATTTTGATGATGCATTATCAAATTATGAATATATAAAGGAACATATTTCATCACATAATTTTGAATGTAAACAATAAAACAATGGCTCGTTTCTAGTTGTGAGCTAGCTTACAGTACACATGCTTTGAAAACAATTCATAATTTTGATAGAGCATCATCAAAAAAACTGACCAATTAGTGACCAGAAATAAGACCTAACTATCATTCTGGTAGGTGATAAACTTGGTCTTTATCCTTGATGTTCAACCAAGTTTACTGTTAAAACCAAGGTATCTGAAGTTGCATATTTCTTGCGCATTCATGCAAATTGATTCAATATATGTATCTTTTAAAATCAAAATCTTAAAAATGATCGTCTTTTTACTCTGCCAAAGATTTTTATTTTACTATAGAAACTAAGGATAAAAACCGAGTAGGTAACACAAATTTTATCACCTACTGAAAGTAAAATAAAATCTCAACATCTCTGCAATAGAAAATTATGAATAGCTAAATATATGTTGTTGTTTAGTATATAGCTAAGAGTGGTGTAGCCAGACCTTCAGCAAAGTGGAAGCCCAAAATTTGTTTGGAGAAGCGAAGGAGTCCAGGGGCATGCTCAGGTTTCAGAAACTATATAACAAACAAATTAGTGGAAGCTGCTGCTTTCCAGCTTCTGTCTGGCTACGCGCCTGGCTACTCAGACCAGCTTTCCACAGCTTTCCAGCTTCTGTCTGGCTATGTGCCTGGCTAGTCAGACCAGCTTTCCAGCTTCTGTCTGGCTATGTGCCTGGCTAGTCAGTCCAGCTTTCCAGCTTCTGTCTGGCTATGTGCCTGGCTAGTCAGACCAGCTTTCCAGCTTCTGTCTGGCTATGTGCCTGGCTAGTCAGACCAGCTTTCCAGCTTCTGTCTGGCTAAGCACCTGGCTAGTTAGACCAGCTTTCCAGCTTCTGTCTGGCTATATGCCTGGCTAGTCAGTCCAGCTTTCCAGCTTCTGTCTGGCTATGTGCCTGGCTATTCAGACCAGCTTTCCAGCTTCTGTCTGGCTATGTGCATAGCTAGTCAGACCAGCTTTCCAGCTTCTGTCTGGCTACATGTCTGGCTAGTCAGACCAGCTTTCCAGCTTCTGTCTGGCTATGCGCCTGGTTAGTCAGACGTGTCTACAGACACTTGTACTAAGGCACCCCTTTTTACAATCCCATCTCTACTTAATCAATACAAAGAACCCTGTATTAAAGACAATATATTCCCTGTGGGGCCAATATTTCTACTTTCCAGGCCTGTATTTAAGCACATATATTATTTATTAAAGCAGCTAAATGTATAACGTACAAGCAGCAGTACAGACGATGTGTTTGCTAATGCAAGGGCTATAAAGCAGTTGACACCTTTCCCAAACTCTTGAAATAATCGTCCAATTTCACCACCTCCTTTCAATGATGTTGACCCATTTCCCCAACTTATAAACTTTTTTTACTCTTTCAGAATCCTATTTCATCCCCTATTTTGACCCATTTAAACTGGACCCTCGACTACAAAGGTATGATCACTTATTTAATACCCTTCCCTGTTTTGACGCATTTAAATTGGACCCTCGACTACAAAGGTGTGATAACAAAGGTGTGATAACTTACTTAATGCCCTTCCATGATTTGACCCATTTAAACTGACCCTCGACTACAAAGGTATGATAACAAAGGTTTGATAACTTACTTAATGCCCTTCAGTTCCAAAGTGTTGACCTGCAACTCCGGGTTGCCTGATATATCGAGGAGGTTGACATTGGATGCCATAAGGTTGGTCACCGATACGTCTATCAGACGGTTGGAACCAACCTCCAAAACCTACGTGAAAAAAACAGAAACAAATCAGTAAAGATGTAATCTTATATTGAAGTTGACCCCATGGAAACCATCTAAAATGCAATATTACATTGAGGTTGACCCCATAGAAACCATCTAAAATGCAATATTGAAGCCATCTGGTCACTAATTCATCTATCAGATGCTTCAACTAATCTCCCAAAGTAAACACATTAACAGCGAGAATAAAGTCATTTCTTCAATGGCTTGGAATTTCTTTATAAATCTGTGGCATGTATATAAAACACTTCATTTTCAGCCACTGAAGATTGTTCATGCTGCAGGTTCACCTGACTGTAGTCTTGGCTTGCCAACACCGTATCATGCATATGTCTTACTTGCAGATATCGCTCTGGGCATATAAGGCTGATTAAAGTGTCACTAGCGATTAGCCGAATTTATTCCCACATTTTTTCATGCACATAAAGTTGCCGTTTGCATGACGTCATGTTGTGAATAAACGTACAACGTCAACTGATGATGCACCTGTTACACTTTTTGACATCATTTGCTGCTTCTCATAAGTTAAAAATAAGAAAAACTTGAAAATATGTTTTTGAGTCTCATAGTATCTCTCAAAATCTCGCCAAAAAAGCCCCAATGTGAGGGGAGATTTTAAACGTCCTTTTTTCCCCAGGCCATGGTTCTGAATCCCCATAGAACATAGCGTAGCGAAGAAATCAGAAGCTGGCCGGGTGACTAAGGCTAAACTGACTGCCTTCTGTTTTCAAAATATAACTCCACCTTACAAAGTTTACCTTTAGGTTAGGAGAGTATCTGAAGTCAGGTAACTCCTTCAGCAAGTTGGAATTTGACCTCAGGGCCTGCAGTTTCGAGTGACGCCCAACACAGCGCGGCAGATGACGTAAATAGTTACCAGAAACATTTAACTCTTGAAGATTCTCCAATTTTCGAAGGTCTCTGCAACATAAATTGAACAATAATGAATCTAAGTTAATGCCCGATTCTACAATTTATGATATCTTGATGTGCAACCTTTGCCAGAATATAACTCCCTTCAGAAATGGATCTAATCTTATCCTAGACTAAGACGGACTAGAGCCAAATTTATACTGATCTGGACCCAAACTCGATTGACCTTTTTACCACAAACATGCTCTGCACAATTTGTACAATAAGAGAACCTTGTTTCTGTAAGTTTCGACAAATAACAAAAGTTTTATGATATTACTGTGTGGTAACTCACCTGTCGTGCACTTCCGTAATCTGGTTGTAGGCGATATGGAGCACCTTCAGTTTGTGGAACAGACTTACGCGAGGTATAATGCTGTCGCCAAGCAAGTTTGCCGACAAATACAGCTCCTGTAACTTGTTCTGGTACACGTTGTGGTTTGGTTCCGGTATTGTTGTCAATCTGTTATTGGTCAGACAGATGTATCGCAGTCTGCAACAGGGAACCAGTCAGATTGTTTGCAATTATGGCATGAATGTTTGGTAATACAGCATCTCTATTCTGATTTTCTTCTGTATCGCATCAGAACTCGAGCTAAAATTACTTAATTATCATCTCTGCGAGATAAATAAATATAAATATACTAGCTTATTTCTGTAAGTACAAGAAAACTGACATTTTAAGTGAGCTAATGAATATATATCTGGCTCATGTTTGTTTGTATATATATACCTGCCTATTGTTTGTTTACTTTAAATGGTTTATGTTTAAAGGAACTAACCCGTCAAATAATCATAATTACAC